>CM072515.1:50472094-50512094 GCA_036898135.1 Oncomelania hupensis | reverse complement strand
GACAAAGTGAGAGCACAGTGCATCTCTGACGAATCCCTCAAATACCTTACAGACAACCGAGGTGAGGCTAACAGGACGATAATTACCCGGTAAACTTTTGTCTCCCTTCTTATAGATGGGTTTAACCTCTGCTTCCTTCCACTCATCAGGTATCATGCCATCCCTCATTGTTCTATCAAAAAGTAACTTGAGAGGCAAAGCCAATTCATTTGCTAATTCTTTAAGCACCCGAGGATTAATTTCATCTGGTCCCGGATGCACCTTGGTAAAAAGTGCCATAATAATCAACACGATTGATTGTGCCCAGGCATAAACGAAGAATAAGAACTATTTTCAATAAATTGTATCATATCAATCATTCAATGACGTATCAATAACATGTATCAGTATCATCAGCTGCGGGTATGCCGACTAAAATCTTTTGGGCAATTGAATTGTCTTTGTACATACACATGCGCTTGAACCAGAGGGACACACAAAAAAAAAAAAATAATAATAATAATAAAAAACACTGCACTCTACTTCTTTGGGTGAGAGTATAAACTGAGGTCTAGTCTGTACACGTATGCACTCTGTCGCATTGATTTTAAAGATTCTGATGCTCATGTCCTAGATGCAAGGCTTGTAATTTTCCGAGGTTCAACGAATTTCCTCTATTACTATTAATAACAAAAATTCTGCCGAGATCAGTATGGTTCATTGGTTGTCCACTGAACAAAAAAGTTTGACAACAGTTTTCCTCCAATGAAAAAGTGTTCTGTGCATGTCCTCAAGTCAAACAGAAACACTGAACATACGTTAAAATGGATGCAAGACGCATTGTTCAGCGTGGTGATGCAGTTGATAATATAAACGCATGGAGGTGGGAATGGATGGAAAAAAAAGTGGGTGACGAATGACTAGGACAATATTTGAGGAATATCTGAAGAAATGGAACAGCCTTTTATACAGTGTGCCAGTCAGAAATAAAATCTGAGCAATGGAGAACTTGCTTTCTGAGGCTAAAAAAGCTAAACAGTCTCAGGCAACTGTGAGGCAGGTGTGCAGCACGCAACCTTTTATCAGTGTTGCTGTTGCACAATCTGTGAAGCCAATGTGCATCTTTCACCCTTCAGTCATTGTTGCTTATGCACAATCTGTGAAGCTAGTGTTCAGCACCCAGCATTCAGCGTTGGTAAAGTACCTAAAAAATCTGTGAACAGCGAAACTGCAGCCACAAACATACCAATCTCCAAATGTCTCAAACATACCAACTAAACCATTGCCAGTGAAAACACTGTTTGAAGATTTGGGTTGTGCTTCGGGATATTTAAAAATTCTTTAGCTAAATTTGGACTTTATTGGTGAAGAGTGACTGTCAGATAAGAATAAGTGCATGTTTACACTTAGATTTGTAGTTGGACTTTGTTGGCGAAAAATAACTAAGCTATGCATCGATAAAGACAGGGTATTTCAAGAGTTCAGAGGTAGGCTACTTCAAGAGTTCAGCTGTGTGTAAGCAAGCTAGTCTTTCCTTCATTATGTTAAATGTTATCTGCTCATCAGAAATGCACGATTAAAGTGAATCAATTCATTTTCTGTGGGAGGAGGCGAGGGGGAGGGCGGAGTCATTTCCCTGTGCCACCCTCTACCAGCGCCTAGGTGGCCCCTGGAGCTTGGCAAATTTCCTCTTTTTTACCTCCACACCATTACAAGCCCTGCAGATGGGTGAGTTCCAGCAATAGTGTGTACATGTACTTCAGTTCATTGAAGTTGGTCACCATTCAAACTGGTCAAGAAAAAGAAGACAGTCTAACAAGTTCTTTTTCAGTAACTAAAGTAGATTATCATGATAAAGGAAAATGGTAATGAAGATTCTTCTGGATTGTGTAGAAATAGTATTCAGTGAATGAGAGACTATTCCATTTCAGCATTCCTTCCTCCTAGTACACCCCCCTCTCTGAACTGCTTTACATTGAAAAGTGCATGCATGTGACCAATAGAGGTTAATAATGATACATTGATAGTGGACAGACCACAGGTAAGCTGCAACTCACACAATCAATCGGCTCAGAGATATTTTATAAATCAACAGCACTGTACTTGTTTGTCAAAAACGTATTTCATATATAACTTTACTAGTTGATGACACTAGACACTATATGACTATGCACAACAAAGCGCACACACATACAGACTTTACATACACAAGCAACCATTTTAGCATGAAGCCAAGGCACGCACCCTGGGAAGTAAACTAGCGGCAAAAGCTATTGCTTTTTTTGTTTCATTTTTTGTGTAAACTTTTGTTGTTTTAGATGGGAACCTTTATATTTGAGGGTTGCTTAGGACAGAGGAAGATGAACGATCATCTGTGGTGCCCCAACGTCCAACGAGTTATGAACTTATAGGATAGGATTCTATCCTATTCTATCCTATCCTATCCCGTTAGGCATAACTCGAAGTTGTTGGGGAACCACAGATGATAGTTTAACTAGCGTACTCCATCTTTTTCTGTTAATCCTATCATATCCCGTAACTTGAAGTTGTTGAGGCACCACAGATGGTCGTTTAACCAGCATACTCCATCTTTTTCTGTCCTCAGCAACCCTCATGGCTTCGCTCAGTGTCAAGCAAGTCCATTCTTGAATGTTACAAGTCCCAGTGATGTCATTTTCGTCGGCAAATCGGCCATTCACCAATAAAATTCCAAAATGTCCGAAAGAGTCATGTTCTGATCGGCCCGCTGTCCTAAGGTTTTACGCCTCAATCGGACACCCTTTGTCCGTTTTTTGTTTGCTTGCCTCATGTCTGTTTCGTTGTTATTGCTTGTTCTGGCCATATTAATTTCCAATCAGATAAATAAAGGTGTTATGAGTTATTGTCGAACATCACGTTTCGGAAGCGCAAAGCAGACGACACATGCATCAACAGAGAGAGTTAAAGTAACTCCCTTTGTTGCGAACAGCGTGCTTCCGGCAATAAAACTTTTCGTTTTCGAAAAGCCGCCGAAAAAAACCCGAAACTTATCAGTGGCCTCTCATTTGGTGTTGAAAAGAAGTCAAAATGATGGCCGAAAGATTTTCAAAATGTCCTAAAGGTTTGTGACTGAATCGGCCAAATGGCCTATGCTGAAAATTTCTAGCAACATCACTGTTGTCCTCCCACCTCTGTTTCTGTCTCCCTCTTCTTCTGCCTCCTGAAACGCAGCAGCCTTACCATAAGGCATATGATTATTAACATCGTAATAAAAATTGAATCTAAACTTTCTTTGTGTATTTATTTCTGAACATAAGTATGTTATTAATTTTCAGATCAATGAGTTCACAATGGAACAGAGTGAAGAAGAAAACCAGGCTGCGGCCATTGAAGTGACTATGGCGTCTGATGATGGCAGTTTGCCGGCTGAGCACCTTTACACCAGCAATGCTGCTGGACAAACACTTTACACAACCAATGCTGACGGACATTCAGTTTACACGAGCAGTGATGGACAGTCCATTTACACCAGCACTGTTGATGGACAGTCAGTTTACACAAGCAGTGATGCCCATTCAATTTACACGACATCTTCTGATGGGCAGCAGATGATTCTTGATGCATCATCTATGAACAGTAACAGTGGGTCAAAAAACATAGTCATCACATCTGCGGCGGATATGACGTTAACATGTAACCATTTTTTTTTAAAATATGATGCGCAACTTTATCATTTAATTATGTGTTGCTTAGGCTAGCTGTTTTTATAACATTATCTTCGTAAGAACATATTGCAGTTTTATCTTTACTTTTAATTATTATTATTTCTCTATTGTACTTGTAGCTGTTCGCAAATTATTATGCTTCTTAGTATTTACTTGTTGATTTCCTGATTGATTTTACCTTCACAGTAAGTCAAGTTCAGGAGTAAAATTTTATTGTCCTTTTGCATGAACTTTGTGAGGAATCAACATTAACAATTAAAATGACAATGTAGGCTGATGGTCCTGTCTTTCCAAATTGGCTTCAACCTCGCCAGGGCAGCGGTTGTTTGTGCGATCCTGGAGGGGACTTCCTGTCTGGACCTATTGTCTGATACAAAAGATATTATAAATTCTATATGCTTACAAGTCAATGAGCCACTACAAAATAAATAAGTCAAGTGCTGAAGGCTTATATTGTTCTATGCTATGCTATGCTATGTACCCTTGTCCATATCAGTAATACATGTTCTGTATTAACAGCTAACAGTGCTGCCACTACGAGACAGGCGATAACAATTGGATCACAGATGTACATTATTCATTCGGACCCAGCGACCAGTGGATCTGATGGCAATTTGGATCATCATGCGCTCCTTCTTCAGCCTGACGGCGTCACTGTTTCCTCTGTTTCTGCAACACATGGTGGGTTAATTTTTTTAATGGGTTTTACCCTTTAAATATTCAGTAACTTACTAGTAAGTGGTCCGCTTGAACTGAATTAATTTGTGCACTAGTTAGAGAGACACAATCCATGCCAGAGTTGGTGCTGGAAAATGAATGTAAATTGGTTTAAAGTGATGGGCTATAGTTTCCGTGATCACTACGCTGTTGTAGGTCAACATTTAATTCTTTCATAATTTTTTTTTTTCATATATAGCTAACTTTCTGTCAATAGTTCTCCGACAATCTGCTTCAAAATAATAGAGAATCTGGGATCTTTATGCTATTGTTCAGCCATTTATGCATAAAATTTTGCAACATTATGTCAAATCATGCATCTGCAAAATGTATACTATCCTGGCTTTCTCTGCCCTGATTGTGTATAATCTAACATGCAAAAGTATGTTTTTCTTCAAAGCTTGAGCTTGATTAATTTTGATATGGTACACTACCATAGCCAAGATCTGGTTCTTCGGCAATGGTGCTTTAATTATGAATTCACATTAACTTCGTGAAACTGGGAGTGAGGTAATTTTTTTTTTCATAGGTTACATTTATTAATATCCATGAATTTTCCTGAAACTTGGAAGTGATGTCACATTTTTTATTTATTTATATTTTTATATTAATTCTAAATTATTGAAATAGTTGTAGAAAATACTTTTATTGGTTTGCAGGTGCGATGGGCATGCAGAATATGCCTGCGAGTGGAACGGAGGATGAGATGTTGGTGGAGGAAGGGCAGGGGACCATGGTTGTTGGGGAGGAGAATGATGTCAATGCTTATCAAGGCTTGCATGCTGGAGAGGATGGTGTAGCTGTCATTTCACCCTGTAAGCTAGTTTTATTTCTTGGCACTGTAGTAGTAAAAGTTAGTAATAATAATAATAATAATAATAATAATAATAATAATAATAATAATAATAATAATAATAATAATAGCAATAATAATAATAAAACAACAGTGATAATCCGTCCTAAAATAACAAAGTATGACTCGAGCTCAGCAAGACAAACACCCTTGAAATTTTTATTCGCTTCAGTTCAGTTTAACACATTTTTGTTACCTCTTACAAGGAATTATGACAGCCATTAAACGTTGCTCAAATAAATTATAGACATTCAAACTTGAGGTACATAACTCAATGTTTAAAATGTAAAAATGCATTATGCACACATTAACCACACCTGTTCATAAGCAGGTACGGTCAGGCTATGGATAAATGGTACAGGACGCAGTCAAGATAAAAATTTCAAAAATAAAAATTCGATTTTCTTTCCGTCTTTATAATAGCGATCTCCCTGCCTTTACACCACCTGTTTGAGTGATGGATGTGTGTATTTGGTGTATCTTGGTGTGTGTGCGGGTGGATGAGACAGGCTGAGCGTGTTGTTTGGTATAGATCGCCGCGCTTTGAGCCTGAATTGATTTGGGGAAAGGCGCGTATAGCTTCCTGTATTATTATTATTATTATTATGGATAAAAAATAACCCTTTGTGCCATCCCTTATTATGGCTGAATGCTTGTAGCAGATCCAAGACGCTGGGCTGGGGCATCGTGTAACTAGTAAGTGGGCACTTGCCTTTGGTAGTTTGTGGAGTTATAATTATTTTCAGCCATGCCGTTGCTGCAATCTAGCCAGACCCATAAACAAAATGTCCTTCTCTTATGATTTTGTTGTTACATTTTAGAATACATGAGAGTTGCCCCACACCCTATTTAGAAAAATTATTTTGCTTGACTAACATAAGTACTTTCATGCCAAAGTACAACAATTTACAAGATAGCAAAGCAAACAGTTGTTCGGGTTGTTTTTTTCAATGGAGACATGCATTCACTTTATAAAGAAAGAGAGAATGATAGGTAGAGAGAGAGAGAGAGAGAGAGAGAGATAGAGAGAGAGAGAGAGAGAGAGATAGATAGATAGATAGATAGAAAAAGATAGAGAGAAAGAGAGAGAGAGAGAGAGAGAGAGAGAGAGAGAGAGAAACTATACACACACAGTACATACATACACATAAACTGAATGTAAACACACAATCAAAGGGTAAATACAGTTAAGTTTTAAATGACTTCACAAAACAAAGCTAAAAACAAATGAGACATAACAAGTAAAGAATAGAAAGAAAGATAAAACACAACAAAACACAATAAAGACAATCAAAACATCCACGCGGTAATGAAGTGCTGTAACATTCCGGGCTTGACTGCACGCAGCAAAGATCTGTAGGGGGTCGGCAACAATGATGTGCCTGTGGCCAGCATTAGCATGCGTGTTTCGTTAATTCACTGCAATTACAGAGGCCAGCAGCCCAACACAAGAAGGTATTCATAAATATCGACCACATCACCAGAAAGTTCACACTTTGTACTAAGTGACTTCAAGAGGTGAACATTGTCAGATGGATTTAAATGATCTGAATGTGTAATTACAACATGTATACACACTAGAAAATCAGTCCGATTCAAGTCAGCTCATTGTGCAAGAAGGATAGCTACAAACGGTCAAATCCAATTAAATATAACACAAACTATGTCCTCTTCGTGGTTCTAGTTTGCGGTAACACAAAGCTTAGATATGAAAGTAACTAAATACAAAAGATTACCACAATAACTAGGACACTCTACATAAAACGATCACTTTTTGAGCATACAATTACAAAGCATGAGCAAGACACATTCTCTTTGTTCTGCGAGTAAAAAGAGAGCGCGCTTGCTTTGAGCAAGGCGGTGGCCTTGCATGGTTAAAAATAGCTTGCTTCTGCTGGCAGAGTTCACTTTTACATAAGGCTGTTTCAGCCGTGATTAATACTCTGTCACCCACACATGCTCATATACAATGCACTTGCAATTCCTCCCTCACTATTATCAATGAGACGTGTGCGATAGATCCAATAATTATATTTTGCAAAGCATGTAATGATAGCATGTATTTACCTTGGTTTTATTTTGAGCTGTTGCTAGAAGAAGCTTTGTATAATGTTTATAATTTTTGTTGGTCATTACTGTTGAGAATTTTCTGGAATTGTTTATTATCGATTGATGCTTCCCGATCTTACGAGTAAAAGCTTGTCGAATCATCTAGATTCGTAAAGATGTATGTGACGTAGGGTAGCGCATAGTTCTGGTGACGAGTTTTAATTTTGATTGGGTGTTATTGTGTCATTTTGGTTTTTTTGAACTTTTTCTTGATTGCAGAGATACTGTATAAGTAATGCACTGTCTGCTTGTAGGGATGATTTTGAAGTGATTTTCGGGAAAGGATCTTGTACGCAATTGTTGATGTTTGCTGAATAAAGTTGGAAAACTTTCTACGACGACTCCTGCCTTGTTGCTGAGTGAACAGGCTTCGTGGATAAACGAATTTGAGTTACACATATCAAGATTCAAGCACCGGAGCCGAATCAGCCATTGATAAATAACTGTGTAGCACTCACACATTGTATGGTCGCAATAAAAATGTTGGGGTGTAACATTATCAGTGATACTATACTATAATTATTAAAAATACGATCAATTATTTTTTATTTTTAGAAACTAATAGAAACAGATTATTAGCTGCTCATTTTGCCTAGTAAATTAAATGACTGGCTTTCGCATGAAGCACAGTACATGTTGAATTCGTACAGCAGAAGTTTCTTGTGGTATGGCAGAAGTTAGTGCATTATGCCATTAGAACAGTGTACTGGTCTCAAAAACAGTGCGTCAATTTTAATTGTGTATAAATTATAATTCTTTTCACTGATCAAACGCAGAGTGCTAGGCTCGTCAATAAAAAATGGGACTAAGAAAACATCTTTAACTTCTATGCTACCAAATGGTTATCGGAAACACTTTGTTTTTATCTTATTTACTCATTAGTGTTATTTTCTAATTTACAGTAATTTACTGATCAGCGTTCTTCTTTTTCTCAATTCATTAGCGCCTGTGGTAAGCGGCGACCAAGGGGAGACAATAACTCTCAGTTTTGAGGAAGCAACGCGCATCATCCTGCAACAGCAAGGGCTGGAGGGCACTGCAATACAAATGCCTGACGGTTCTTACCAGCTTATCGCCCAGCAGTTTGTCCAGGTGTGCATTACGTTGTTTTCAGCCTACTATGAACTGTAAACGTTTTACAGATAGTCTATAGCCTTCATTCTTCTACCCTTGCCACCCCTAGACCCCCATCCCACCCCCCTTTTCCCCCTCTTCTAGATAACTCATTTCTATGGCGCTTTCCAGTATCTATAAACATTCGCTTGTAAACCTTTTACCTGTCACCATCTTTGGCCACTGAAGGAGCTTTTTCTGAAAGCCAGGTTTTATGTACTTTATTCTAGCCTTTTTAAGGTACCATTTTAAACCTCACTCATTTTATTTTGTTGTTTTTAAAGTTAAATGGAATAAAAGCGATAACTGCTAGCATTCAAAATTTACAATAATGAGAAACAATATGTGTACATAAGCCAAAGTAATGCTTATTTTGACAAAAACTAAGACAAACATATAATGTCGTTTTGTCTTGTTTTTGTCAAAATTAGAATTATTTTGGCTTATTTGTTTCCCATCTTTTTTGTTGTTTTGTTTTTAAACTTAAAAGATAAAAAGACTGATGTTTTTGAGTTGTGCTTGCTTACTTCCTAATTGCCATTGTGCCATACCTGCCCAGCCTCTTTTGCTGAATGACTTTTCGTCTCAAGATTTTTTACGCCATTTGACTTACTACAAGGACTCCCTACTTACAACAACAACAAAATATTTTATTGCCAAGTAAACACACAAAGAATGCCTTCGGTCAATGCTGCAGCACCATAAAAAGAAGGACACATAAAACATGATGGACAAGTTGACAGCACAAATGCACTAAAAAGATATGATTAAACGATTAAAAGACGAACTGTACAAAATGGCCTGTGAACACACACCCACGCACACATACATCTTCAAGGTAAAATTGTAACCATCCAGTTTACACACTCTCCCCAGTTAACCCCGTGTATGCACACACGGGTACACACCCGTGCATTCACACCCACACATGAATGCACACAGAATAAATGAGTAAATAATGCGCAAACAAAATAGATAATAGAGACAACAGCAACATCCAAACTGATTAAATAATAATGTGACCAAATACGAAAGCAGAGAGTAGACCTACTTGTATGAAACTAGCCCTGAACACAAAGACACTAGCTCTCACAAACCATGGTGTCTCCACATGCATGCAGAAGCAGTCGAAAAGAGAATTGGGTACATTTGATAAATTGCGATTCGGGAAGGATGAAATACCATATAGTTGGTATGCAAGGTCAGATTTTATTTCAAGTGTGGGAGCATGGACTTTCTTTGAGGTACCTTATTTATTGTTGGGTTTATTATCCTTTGTAGGTGACCAAAGAGGACGGGTCAATAGAAACTCAGCCTCTGTCCATGGAAATGATTCAAGCGCTGGGGGGCAGTGTGGTCAGCCTTGGTCAGGTACACGAAACCACGGAGGCATCACAGGCACCTGATGCAGCAGGGATGTCACAGGCATCCGAGACAGTTGGCCAGCAGGCGTCTCAAAGTGCTGAACAGCAGGCACATGATGTGGCAACCTATCAGGTAAGGTATTTTCTGGAATATGAGGAGGCGCCTGGTATGTAAGCAACACCTTCCTCTCACAAACTGTTCCCCCCTCACCCCATTCCCTCCCACTTCTCCCCTTCTTTCTTTCCAGTTGTAGCTTTTACCACCAAAATATTGTGTAACAGAGTGATGTCCTGGCAAATTAAATTTTCTATAGATTCTTGAACATGTTGTACAAAGGCAATATCTCAAAACCTATCGCGAATAACATAAAAATGGGCGAGTTCAACAAATGTTGCGGTTTTATTTGCATCCTCAAATATACGCATTGATGACTTATATTATACCATTTTTGTTTTTCTTCTGGTCCAGATTTACTGGCCCCTTCTCCTCCCCTCTCTCCTCCCTCTTCCCCCCTCCCAAAAAAATGCAATAGCAATGATGATGAAATTGATTGATTATTCATGATGGTGATGATTTATGATGATGATAGATGATGGATTGAATACTTGTAATTTTAACAAATGTATTTTTCACCAGGTTGATGCATCAATGGATGAAGAGGCAGCCCAGCATTGTGACAGAAGTAACATCAATACCACACATGGTGCTACTGCCAACAATTACACTGACTTGGTGCCTACAACTCCACAGACACAGACTGCAGCTGTAGAAATAAAAACCAGTCCAGAAACACTAAGGTCTCGTGCTGCCTTGAATGCCAGTGATTTGGTTCTGCAACAAATGAACTCCACTTCCACTCCACAGGTCTGTGTGATATTTACTTTTTTAGGTTTCATTTTGTTACCAGACTTCTTACTCCCTGTATTATTTTACACAAATGTTTATTCAGTTTGTCAAAAGAATATGATGTGGTATAGACACACAATTTCGTAATAAGCACGGTCCATGAGTTGATTTACCTTAGAATGCTATGATGTAAATGAATCAGCCTAACTCAGTCTGTTTACTAGGTTTTATCCTAGCGAAGTTACCAATAGAATCGGAGGATATGTGTAGAACAATGGGATGCGTCTATTGGTGATTAATTGTTTCCATTTTGCATGTCATTTTCAGGCTGTCTCTGTCAACAAAGCTCCTAGTTTCACACTGTCGGTGTCGCCGTCTGGTGCCACCACAGCGGTCATTGACAAGGCTTTGCAGGTAAGCATACATGCCATCTTATCAGTACAATTTACAATACAATACTGTGCAATCTAATACAATACAATACAATACAGTGCAGTACCTTACTGTACAAAATCGTATAATACCAAACCATACCATAACATACCACATACCACCATATTATTACACACCATACCACACCACACCGTACCATATCATACAATACAATATAATACAAAATATTACAATACAGTCATCTTGATCATTTGACAATGTGCTTGATGGTGCAGAAAAAGGGGAAGTCAGAGGGAGTGGACAACATACCCGCGGAATTGCTTTAAGCAGGAGGAGAAGTGATGATTTACGCCCTCACCATTATCTGTAACAAGATCTGGCAGAATGGAGAGTGGCCTACACCATGGACCCAGTCACTTGTCAACACACTTCCCAAAAAGGGTAACCTTCATGAGTGTGAAAATTACTGCACCATCAGCCTCAGCCATCCCAGCAAGGTCCTCCTGGAAATAATACTCAACAGATTGAAACTCCAAGCTGAACAAATCATAGCTGAAGAACCAGAAGGATTCAGAGCAGGGCGAAGTACCACTTAACAGATTTTCAACCTCAGAATAATTTGCAAGAAATGCCTGCAGCACCAACTACATCTATCTCATGTGTTTGTAGACTTCAAGAAAGAGTTTGACTGAGTCTGGAATACAACTCTGTTGGCAACCATGAGAGTGTACAACATCAGCCCTAAAATTATTGAAGTCATCAAAAGCCTGCATGACAAGGCTACCAGTGAATTCCTCCACAACAGTGCGATAAGGAACTGGTTCAAATCAACAATCGGTGTGCGCCAAGGATGCCTACTCTCTCCAACACTCTTTAACATCTTCCTAGAGCACATCATGTCAGATGCCATTGCAGATCATGAAGGCACAGTCAGCATAGAGGGTAGAGCAATCTCCAACTTCCGTTTTGCGGATGACATTGATGGATTGGCTGGAGAGGAACAAAAACTTGAACAGCTTATACAGAGGCTTGACATCACCTCCAGAGCCTATGGAATGGAAATAAGTGCAGAGAAGACCAAAATGATGAACAACAACATCAATGGCATCAATACGGACATCAAAGTCAAATGCCAATCCCTCAACACAGTGCACAGCTTCAAATATTTAGGGACCATTGTGTCAGACAATGGGTCCCGACAGGAATTCCTCTCCAGGATCTACAAACAACTGCTGCCTTGACAAGGTTGAAGCCCATTTGGAAAGACAAGACCATCAGTCTACATTCCAAGGTAAGCGAGCGCTCCCTTGTCATCTCCATCTTCCTATACACTTGCAAAACACGGACCCTCACAGCAGATCTACAACATGTATACAAAGCATGGAGATAGGGTGCTACAGAAGACTTCTGGGTATTTCCTATACCCAGCACATCACCAACGCCGAAATCCAACAGACCATCACACAAGCCATTGGACAACACGATGACATGCTCACAGTGGTGAAGAAACTGAAACTCTGATGGTATGGCCACATCACCAGAGCATCAGGCCTTGCAAAGACCATCCTGCAAGGCACGGTGCAAGGAGGCAGAAGAAGAGGGAGACAGAAAAAGAGGTGGGAGGACAACATTCGAGAATGGACTGGCATGACACTGAGCGAAGCCATGAGGATTGCTGAGGACAGAGAAAGATGGAGTATGCTGGTTAAACAATCATCTGTGATGCTCCAATGACCTTTGAGTTACAAAATAGGATAGGAAAGGATTGATGCTGCAAGTTGAGGTTTTGGACCACTGGAGTTGCATCGTGTTTCTGGCTAAAGTTTTGAGTTTGATTGATTTATTATTGCTTTAGTAACTCTTTGAGCTTTCAAATGTTTTGTATAAGAACAATTACTGTACTTTAATATCCAGAATAGTACATAGCATTAATTATTATTATTATCATTATTAATAATTACTATTTGTAACCTATGGATATTTGGATGTGTGTGCCTGTTTATAATAGCTAAGTGAATGCAATATATAATTGACTCCTAGATCAAAATAAAGCATGCGTGCAAGTCTCTCTGTTAACTACCACACCCACAAATTCACAGATTCTCACTAACACAGGCAAACACCAACACAAATATAAGTTCCAGGCCCTCAGTACTTTATATAAATAAACAAAAATAATTTACACCAATCTTTCACACCAATCTTTTTACACTAATCTTTGACACCTCACTGTCCAGTTTAACTGTCTCTGGAACTCAAACGGCCTGAGCCAAATCAAAAGAAAACTCGTTACCTGTGGTAACGCAGGGAGTCCGTGCACAAGTAAGCCTGGTTGAACCGTTGATGTTGTAGACAGGCAGAAAGACTAATAGTTGAGGTTGTAGACAGGCAGATGGGCTCGCCTGCCCTATCTGTCTGAGGTAGACATCGTGACTTGGTCAGGTATATGAAGTACGACTGACCGCCGATGTTCCTCGAGACGCCCTTTCTCCGTTGTCCGTGTATGAAGCTAACACCAGCTTCCCGTAGGCAGCTACAACAATATATGTATATATACACACGTCAATGCTCTGGCTTTTATAATCAAATAATTCTTCTTTGTTTCATCCTTGCTCACCTCCCTTAGTTTCTTCACTTTTCCAATTCCATTCCATAGGTAATCGTTTCTTTCTTTCTCCCACAATGTTATCAATATCCATGTATAATTATTTCTTGAATGAAAATTACTATCAACATGCTCGCACCTTCCATTCATATTACACTATCTACTACTCTATAATTATAGCCTGATGTTATTAATAATATTATTACATCAATGAAAATTACATTCCATCTTAATGGACAACAGCTCACCACCTCTCAACACAATAAATCCAATGCAAAAATATATCTCTCCAACATTTCACAATCATAAAAAAACATTATAAATACCTGTAATTTTTACAGCACAATATACTATCCACTTTCAGAGAGAAAGTCCACCAAACCTATACACCCTGATAAGTTCTCAATGCTTTCTACCTCTTCAATATTCACAACAATCTTTTCTTTTTTTCTTTCTTTATCTTTTTTTTCCTGTCCTGACACAATTACCCTACACAAACTCACACCTTAGAACATAACACTCGAGTGACTACAATTGCCCTTCCTGCCAGCTATTCATTATTCCATTGGTTCAACAATTTCGGCCAATGAAAATAATAACATAAAATATATTATTTATTCAAAAAATTAACTCACACTCTAAAAATAGAAATATAGAGAACTGGAAAATTCATGTTCTCTACACTATTGTTACTATTATTACTACTACTACTACTACTACTACTACTTTTTTGTTTTCTTTGTACACCGCAGACCATAGACAAAAGCACGAATCCTGTCCCTTGATAAAATTTGCAGACGACACGGCACTCTCTGGTCTTATTACCAACAACATGGACAACATGTACAGAGATGAAATAGATAGCTTTGTCAACTGGTGTGATTCGAATTTTCTAGATCTAAATGTAAGCAAAACAAAAGAAATGATAATTGATTTTAGGAAGGGAAACAAGTTTGATTTTAATCCTATCTTTATCAAAGGAGAAGAAGTAGAGAGAGTGCATGCATATAAGTATTTAGGTGTGGTTATCGATGATAGATTCACTTGGAAAGATAACACAAACTACATTTACAAGCGACTGCAAAGTAGAATGTTTTGTTTAAGAAAACTGAGATCCTTTAATGTAAAACAGGAAATTTTACAAATGTTTTATACAGCTGTAATAGGAAGCATCATTTCTTTTGGAATCTCATGTTGGGGAGGAAACGTATCACAAACAGAAAAACGAAGATTGGACAAACAGATAAAAAGGGCTAGTGGGGTGATTGGGAGGGAACAGGATGACATGGCGACGATACACAGCAGACAAGTGACAAAAAAGCTGACTGCAATTTTGGCTGACAGTAACCATCCACTTTTCTTGGAATTTGACTCTTGACGGATAGACAGGAGTGGACGTTTTAGGGCACCAGCGGGAACATCAAATAGGTACAGGAACTCATTCATACCACTTGCCATTCAAGCACATAACAAACAAGTCGGTAGGTCTTACTAAACATACTCTACAACTCTCAAGCAGCTTAGTTAGTTTATTTTTTTATTTTTTCTTTATTTATTTATTTATTTTTAAAACTGCTTAATTGAAATATCTGCATTATGAAAATATGTCCAAGTGTTTGAAGATCATTAATAATGTATAAATATTTATGTGTGTGTAAAAGAAGAATGAATGGACATGTTTAATTGACAGACAATGTAATTTCCATGCTTTTGGATTAATAAAGTAATATCTTATCTTATCTTATCTTATCTTACTACTACTACTACTACTACTACTACTACTACTACTACTACTACTACTACTACTACTACTGCTACTACTACTACTACTACTACTACTACTACTACTACTACTATTACTATTATTATTATTACTATTATTATTATCTTTCCAGGTTGGAGGAGTGAAGAAAGAAGTGAAGCAGGAGCCGAAACCAGACCTGAACTGCCCGATTGAAGTGAACGAACGTACGGAGGTGATGATCAACGGCAAGAAGTGTGTGCTGATACAGAACCCTGACACAAAGCAAGTTATGGCCTATCCCCTTCTGCCTCCTCAAGGTAACTTCCACACAGCAGAATAGCTCAGTGAGTAGTTTGCTTACCTGCCGTGCAGGAGAAGCTGGGTTCGATTATTGATGATGAAGTGCAGATTGGTTTTCTTGTGTATTTAAAAAAAAAAAAAGTTTTTTTTTTTTTTATCTTGCATGCAAAAGAAGGAGAAGCATATGCAGCCAACCGGTGCTAGAATAACCAGGACTAGGCAAAATCTGCCGTGTGCATTAAGGTATTGTTGAATAGTTATGGGATTTTTGGTTAAGATCAAGCTTAGATGCGGTCGCGTGCTCTCTTTACAGGCAAGAGAAGGAGAGGCCGCCCAAGGAAGGACAGGTCAGAAAAGCAAGCTGGCATTCCAGTAACTCCGCAATCCCTGCCTGCCATGCCACAGACACTAGCGACACCAGCCTCGCAGAACAATACCAAATCACCAATCAGCAGTACTGCGCCACCCACACCTCTGTTAGTCACTTCCTCTCTGACCTCAGGGGATCAGAAGAGTGCTGTGCAAGGCTTGCTGGAACTGTCTAACATGGGTAAAGTTACTGTACTTACCGTGCAGCTAATTATACTGCCACCTTAAACATAGGTTAGGGAGTGGTATTTTGGAATCAGTTATTGCGTCACTGTGTATGTGTTTGAGTGAGAGTGTCTGTCCTCGCATTTTCTCAGAATTGGGTGGAGGGACTTGTATAATTTTTGGTGTACTCTTGCCTCACATCATCTCCTCGCCATCTTTTTTTTGTTGTTGTTTAAAGTTTAAATATATTTTTGTTTAATTGTGTTCCTCCAATGTGTATATTAAACTATATTTTGGTGTACCAGTAGAGGAGTTTGAAATTTTGTTTTAAAAACCTTTTTCCTTTTAATCTTCAAGACGTGAGTTTTGTGGCTTATGATTTAGTGCCTGCTAATGTAACCACAAAAATCATCTGCAATGGTTTTATAACGTGAGGGGTGGTGTGTTTACTAATGCGTCTTATACTAGTAGTCCAGAAAATAAAGCATCTCAGCATATTAAGAATTTGATAACTTTGAAGGAACTTGGGTCCTAGAACCTACTTAAATGTACTCCATCTGTAAATATAGCAGATTTTTTTTTCCAACACAGGCAAGGAACAACTAGGCCACAGCAGGGCTTGATAAACATGAACATGTTGTTGAATTTAAAGTGGTATAGGCCACTTTCTACTTACTAGGCTAGCTGAGTGTCAGAGATTTATCAGACATAGGCTGTGGGTAGGCGTATGCCCTCCACAACATTTGACAATCAGATTGGGATCAGCGTCGCATTCAAGTCAACTGCCTCTGTAGACTTAGTAACTTCCCGATACATGGTCCTATCTAAGCCACATTTCTCTTTATCTTTCATCGCCATTTTCCTAAATGCTCTGGAGATACAGTTGTTGTTTTTTTTAATTATATAACTAGTTTTGTTTATTACAATTTACATTATATAGTTTTTAATTTGATTTGTTTATTTTGTGTATGTGTGTGAGGGTGTGTGTGTTTGTGTGTGTGTGTGTGTGTGTGCTGGACCTAAAACAACAACCATGTAATGTAATGTGTGTGTGTGGCTAGGTAGAAATGTCTTTATTCTGACATACACTTGAACCTCTACGTACTTTCTTTTGACGGACCCCGTTATTTTAACGTCAAAAGAGTGTTCCGTTAGGGTTAGGGCTGTGTTAGGTTTAGGGTTAGGTTAAGGGTTTGGGTTAGGGTTAGAGTTAGGGTTAGGGTAAGGGTTAGCTTAAAAAAATGGACAAATTTGTAAAAATGTCAAAGTAACGTATGTAGAGTTTCATGAAAGTCATCACAATGGTGTTTCTACACCGTTGTGTGTGTGTGTGCAGCTTCCATGCTAACATCATAAATGTATTTGAATTATGTTGTCGCAGGGCCAGAGAGCATCAGGAGAAGTGTCAGAAAGAGAATAAAGGCCAGAGTCTTTGAAGGTATGTTTATTTATTTGTTTATTTTTACTTCTAATTGTGTGAGAGTGTGCATGTGTGTGTGGACTTGTTTACACAGCGTTATTTGGACAAACTAGTGAACATCTACCTAACTTGTTTTGACAACCAATGATTTGTTAGGGTTAGGGTTGGGTTAGGGTTAGCGTTAGAACACTTAAAGGTACTTAAAAAAAGGGACGAAATATGACCCATTGTCAGTATAACGTGTGTGGCGTTTCAGGAAAGTCATAATAACGCTTAGAAAACATGTTTGTGTGTGTGTGTGTGTTTGTTTTAATGTTGAGATGCATGTAGAGAAAGAATGTATGTACGTGTATTTATCATGTAGTGGTAAGCTAAGAACCATTTGGTGGATTACTATGATAAATTGGCAAGGAAGATATGGCTACAAAAAGCATTGTGAGCTGTACATATGGGAAACACGTGACTTCATTTCTAGAAAAACAATTGTTTCTAGTGCATTCAGCTGATATTTTGCTTCTAAACATCCAAATAGATACTTCAGGTAGCTAACTATAGTCTGCCTATTAGGAAAGTTGTTTTGATTCTTTTATTTTATTTTTTAATTCTAAGAAAAGAATTGTATTGTAAAAAAAACGGAAAGGTGAAATGGTGCATAAAATATGTAGTTTTATCTATGCAATTTATGCTTGTGTCATCACCTTATTCACATTGTTTTTGTGTGTGTGTGTGTTTGCGTGTGAGTGTAGATTATGATGTATTGGAAGCATCGAGTGACGAAGAAACAGGGGATTTCAACGATGACGAGAAAGACCCGGATGTGACTATCTATGGTGTGAAGAAACCAAAGTTGAAGAAAGAGGTGCCTCCTTTACAGACCTCACCATTTGTCACTCGTAAGTTTTTCACAGCGTTCGGGGTTGTACACTTCTAAACTCCAAGAGGCATTTCAAACCTCCAAAGACAGGTTTTTAAGAGTTTTCATACCCCCTTCTAATGATTTTTTAATTGTATTAATTCTCCAAAATATTTGATGGGAGGCAAGGCTGAAGTTTTTGTGCCAGTGGACTGAGTAATGTCCGTAAACTGTCTTGGACTTCAACATTTTCACTGCTTTGTAGGTCGGGTAGGGAGTTTAAAAAAAAAGAAAGAAAAAAGAAGTGATAAAATTTAATTAATACGTCAACAGTTAATACAGTTGACAGCATATCTTTTTCAGCAGCAGTTTAACCTGATTGACACTCAGGGGAAATCTTCTGTACATTTTGCAGCTTTTGCATTTGCACACATCATGATTTTGAACTTGTTTTGTGAGACACACTCTTTATTTGCAATATTATGCTTTGTACCCGGTTTTATAACTTGTGATTTCCAATTTCCCCAAACCCAGCCCTGACCCATCCCCACCCTTCTCTCACCTCCTTACCCAAACAACAACAACAATAACAACAACAACAACAACACCAACAACAACAACAACAAAATATGTTCAAGCAGCCTGCTGGAACTAAACCTGAAGTAATAAGAAAACTAAATTGAAGAACAACACCAAAATAATGGATCAGAGCATCAAACTCAAACCTCATCACCTCTCCTTCTCCCAACAATGTAACAAATTTGGCATGAAAATTGATTCTGTGTGTATGAATTAATATTTGATTGTTTGCTGCACCTGTTGCCCAGCGGTCAAACGAGCGAGAGGACGACCCCGACGGTACCCTCCAGCCATGTCAGCCATCCCTGCAGTCATCATGCCCAGCCCTAATGGCCAGACTTTGCTTATGGCTCCTATCCAGGTATAGTACATAGTGAAGCTGAAAATGTTGAATTAACTCTTTCCCTGCCAAACGACGATAAATCGTCGATCTGAGCCGCCATGTTTGTGCCAATCGACGATATATCGTCGATTTCAGTATTCCGTTTCGTTCCGGTTTTTTGCGCAGTCCAATCCAAGTTTTATTTTAACCAAAGAGAGATAACTCTTTCTACTTTCGTTCTCGATCGACACGCGCATGGTTTCTTCAAATTGATTCGTTTTTAGAGTGTTTTTTGTGCATTTTACTAAGCATTGTGATGGGCACAATCGACAGTGTGTCAAACTCTGCTAATAATCAATGGTTGGTTGTTTTATTAACGTCTTCTTCATCAAAATGATAAGACGCACATTCATATTCACACACGCATTCACACATGCACGCATACATGCGCACTCACACACCACATTAAATTAAATTAAATTAACTAATCAAATGAACCGAGCTACTGGAGAATCAATTAAAGCTTTGGCCAATCTAACGCTCACAGCAAAACTGATGTTATCAATAGAACTCATAGTTTGTAAATCCGTGGGCAAAAAAAGACGAATGTAACTACATTCAAGTAATACATGCTTCAAAGATACACTTTCATTACATATGCAGTTAACATTTTTACAATATTTTGTTTTAATTGAATTTAGTATTATTCTATGTGCCATGCTTAAAACTGATCTGGTAATTCCACAAGGTTTATCATAACTCAGATTGAATTTAAACGCTTTCACAAATTTATTTTCTATAGAATTTTGAATTTCTTTAGACGATAATGGTATCGTTATTGCCTGTGAGTTAATATTTAAAGCACCGAGTTTAGCAGCATTATCAGCCCAATCGTTATAAAGAAATCCACAATGTGATGGAATCCAGCAAAAGTTCACCTGAGTACCGTTAGTTATCAAACTATTAATAATATTTATAATTTCTAAAATAATTTCTTTTCTTTCACCATGACAATTTGAATTCAGTGCCTGCAAAGCAGACATAGAATCTACACAAATAACTATACTAAATGTACTCAAAGCTAGATTTGAAATTTTATTAAGAGCCATTATGATTAATATCGCAATTAATTCAGCAGTGAAAATGGAATATCCTTTACCCAAATAATAGGATTCTGATATATTAAAATCCGGTATTACAAACGCTGATCCGGCCTCACCTGTTTCAAAAACAGATCCATCGGTATATATTTTCAAATGTCCAGAATACTTTTCATACATATGATGTCGTGCTTCAACCGCCGTGAATTGTGCATTATGATTCTTGTTTACATTACAATAATGAATATCATAATTTGCCTTTGCAATTTCCCAAGTAGGTACTGGTGAAATTATATTTTTTTGTAAATTTTCAATATGCATTAATTCTGCTTGAATAAGATCTTTCGTAAAGGTACCTATTGTTTGAAAAGAGTGCACCTTTTGGGCATATTTGGGAAAAGCTGTATCGGATCGGATAAACAGTTCTTCAATAGTACTGTTGTTAACTGCACTTGCTCTTATTATGTATTTGGCACATGCTAACTTTCTCCATTCATCAAGGGGAATAACACCTGCAAGTTTATATGCCTCTATAGTTTTTGTATGAATTGGGACCCCCAGCGCTAATTTTATTGCTTTACTGTCTAAACTCTGCAATTTTTTAAGATAGCATTTTGGGGCTGAAAAATACGCTTCCTGTCCGTATGATAATTTGGATCTCACTAAAGCAGAAGCTAAATGAATCAGTGTTTTTACATCTTGTCCCCATTTTTGTCTGTTAATAATTTTCATTAAATTATAACTTTTGATAGCTTTTTGTATTAAATATTCTATATGTCTTTTCCATGTTAGTTTGCATGTTAAATATACGCCTAAAAATTTAACCTCTTTCACATACTTGAGTTCTTCATTTTTTATTTTTTATTTTGGAAATTGTCTTGGTTCCTGACCATGATTAAATAGTACCAAGTTTGTTTTTTCTTTAGACAACTCAAGACCATTTTGATTCATATAATGACTGATATTATTTATTTCTTGTTGATATAATTTAGTTATATATTTTATTTCATACAAAGATGTTTTCCTTTTTAAATTTACATTCATCCATATTGCTAAGTCATCTGCATATTGAACAAGTGACACTTTATTGCTTAATACTCCTGGTAAATCATAAATTAATATATTAAATAAAAGCGGAGAAATTATAGATCCCTGTGGAATTCCCATATTAGTCTTATAGCTTGACGAATATGAATTCCCTACTTTTACCTTTATAGTTCTATCTTTTAAAAACGTGCCAATATAATTATACATATGGCCAGATAAACCAATTGATTTCAGTTTGTATAATAATCGAGCATGCCAAACTCTGTTGTATGCTTTGGTGATATCAAAAAATGTTGCTAGCACACTCTTTCTTTTAGCAAATTGCCTTTTAATATGAGTCGTGATTTTTACTAAATGATCTACTGTCGATCTTCCTTTTTGAAATCCAGCCTGATGAAGTGGAATAATTTTATGTTTCATACAATAGTAAGACATCCGTTCTAAAATAATCTTTTCCATTACTTTGCATACATGGGACGTTAGTGCTATTGGTCTATAACTTAAAGTAACTGATCGGGGCTTGCCTGATTTTAGAATAGGAATTACTACAGAAGATTTCCAACAATCAGGAATAGTGCCCGTAGTCCAACATTTGTTAATAATATTATGTAGATTTTGTATCCACTTATCAGGAAGATGCATCAGTAAGTTATATGATATGCCATCTAATCCTACAGCAGACTTTTTTCTTCCTAAATTTAAAATTGCATTTTTAACTTCCTCACATTTAATTTCTGAGTTTATATATAAAGTATTATCTGAAGGGGGTATTTTATATTCTTCAGTATGTTCTAGATGTTCTCTTTCATTTTTAACGTTAGGTGGCAGATTATTTGAATTACTAGCATTAGCAAAAACTTTCACAAATTCTTCAGCTTTTTCTTTAGGTGACGGAAAATAATTATCAACTAATTTTAGAGGACATTGGGGAAGCTGAAATCCGTTTCTCATTTCTGATAATTTCTTCCATAATTTTGCAGCATCTTGAGAATTATTTACTTCAGATTTACAATATTCAGACCAGAACTTTCTTTTTTCTAAAGCAATTATTTTATTACATTTAATTTTAGCTGTTTTCATTTCTTTGAAATATTCTTCTGTTCTATGTTTTAACCAGTTTTTATATGCAATCTTTTTATCTTTTACTGCTGTTTCACAAATGTCATTCCACCAGATATTTCCTGTATGTTTTTTCTTAATAAAGGTTCTTTTCTGAGGAATAGACTTTTCTGCCGCTAAATGAATTTGCTGCACAAATTTTACATATACATCATTAATATTATCATTGTTAACAAAATCTGTATCATACGATAATAATAGAGATTGATACATTTCCCAATCAGCACGGCTATAAATATACTTCGGGATAATATCATTGTCAGTTTCATTATCAACATAATTATTATTAATAGTTATAGTAATAGGTAGGTGATCACTTCCAAGCGGATCATTGTCTACATCCCATACACAGTCAACAACCAGATTCGGAGTAACAAAAGTCAAATCTATGGCTGAAGGGCGAAGAGTAGACGCATCTGGAATTCGAGTGATCCTACCATCGTTAATTAAAATCAGTTCAGTGTCTATTACACTTTCACAGAAACTGTTATTAGCTACGCTATGACAACTAGTATCCCACAAAGATGAATGTGTATTAAAATCGCCACATATAATCCAATGTTCTGTGACGTCAAAAGACCGTATCCAGTCACTGTCGATATTATCAGTACCTCTGGGATAATATATGGATAAGAAATTAATATACAGATCTTTATTTACCTTTACTTTCACCGCAGATGAGTATACGTCTGCTATATTCTTGGGAACTGGCGATGATATACTGTCATAGTCCAAATCATTTCTGATGTAAATAGCCGCTTGCACCTTGTTACTATTAAAATTAGTCACAGGTGGATAATAGAAACCTTTCAGTTTAGGTAATTTATATTTGTTAACACGTAGTGATTGCAAACACAATATATGATGTTCATTATCAATTAAGTATTGTTGTAAATATTGTAAATTGGAAGAAACAGATCTGCAGTTCCATTGGAAAACAGATAATTTTTCTTTTTTCATTTAACAATAAAAAGACAGTGAAAATTAACAGTTTATAACGAAGTCAAGGAGGTTATAGATAATCCCGTACGCTTGATGAAAACAGAAAGAATACGTCCCGGTGTTGCTTAGTCAATACCATTGAGTAGGAAAGTGGATAGGGGAGTGTGGGTAGAAGTTGCCTTTCCAGTCATAATATCCAGGAAAGTGGTTTGCACGGTTTAATCGCCGTGCAGGTCTTCGTGGCTTCTCCCACACGATCCTGTGTACGTGACGGCCGATGTTACCCGCTAGGATACTAGAGCCCCGCTTGGTTGGTGGACAGCGTCTCTCAGGGCATGGAGAGGTAGGTTGTCGTTGTTGACAAAGGTGACTTGCTGTTCTTCCACCAACTCCGCATATACCACAGCATTAAAAAGATCTTTCTTCTGTTGTAACTTTGAATCGGACACAACAGGTAGCTTGCTGATGACAATCTTAGATGTTGGATAGTTAGACGAAATGTTCTTGATTGATTGAACAAATTGTTTACTGGCAGATCTTGGGTCCTGATTCTTTAAGTTATTGATGCCACAATGGACCACGACAGCTTTGGGAGGGACTTTATTGTGAGCTGCATCGAGGGCTGGTTCCAAGTCGGCGATAGTGTAAGCTTTACACTTCACTGCTTCAAAGCCGTATGATTTCCCCAGCCTTTTCTCTTGCACACCATTCAGCACGGAATCGTGAAGAATGACAATAGGCCTATCACTTCCGCATTCCATTTTTTCAACGTCAGCGGAAATATCGTCACGGGATGGTTTCGCCGATGTTTTGACGTCATGTTTTTTTGACAGGCCAAGCAGATTTTCGCTTTTCTTGTCGCCTGAAGCTACAGGCCTTGCTTTCGGCATCGGTGTCGCGTTCTGACGACTCGCTGTTTCAGATGGTAAACTGAAAACAGCTGCCGGCGACTTCAGCGCTTGTGCATATGACCGACAGTTATCGTTGCCAGGTACCGCTCGCGTCGTCTGCTTCGAAACGGCTATCAGATAATTTATTTTTCCATCTTGATCACGAATGATAGTTTCCAGCACGGAGATTCGAGAACAAAGGGATGTCACGAGATCTTTCAGCTCAGAAATTTCACTCACCGCATTAACAGAAAGCTTGGTTTTGTTGTTTGTGGTGATGGCGGTCGCATCCCTTGTTCCCAACTCCGTGCTGGTGTCAACGTCCGTAGTCCACTGCATCGCCTCAGCTGATAGCAAAGAGAAGCTCGCTGCACTTGTTTCGTCTTTTTTCATATTTGTTGTCTTCTTCTTCCTTTGGTATCTAGTCTTTGCCATCTTCCTTAGTTATTGAAAAAAGCCTCACCGGAAAAAAATCTCTGGTTAGAGTTGGATGAAGCTTTCCGCCTCCATGTTGGCGTAGGAATCCGATGCTAATAATCAATATATATAAACATATATAAATTATATATATAAATATATATATATAAATTATATATGCTAATAATCAATATAATTTCAAACTGTAAAGTGTATTTTGATCCTAAATAAATTTTCTTTCTGGTGTGTGAAGCTGATTCAGTGATTGGAATTATTCCTCCAGATTTTTTTTATCACTGTGGTATGTAGAAATATTTTTATTTTATTTTATCATTTCAAAAAGATCAACATGCTTTCAAAACACATATTTCAATAACATAATCAAATTAACATTTTTGTGGGTTTTTTTTTCTTCTTATTCTTCACTCTTTTACCTTTAATTTGATATGAAATATGTCTATTTAACAACTATTATTGAAAGAACCGTAGCTTAAATGCCTAAGGTACTGAACTTTCTTTCCGGTGCCAGAGAAATGTCTGGCACAAACGTGGAAACATGCCTGGCAGGGAAAGAGTTAAATTACACTTGAACTCTGTTGTCCCATTACCTTTTAAGTGATAGCAGAGGGAGAGACGCATTAGGGAGCTCTCTTTACTCAGAGCCAGGTTTATGAATGTGGTGTCCTTCCAATCTCCCTTGTGGCCTCATCCTTCACAGTAGCTAATTGTAGGCTGCAGGCGTCGCAATCTTTCATTTAGTTTACCAAGGAAGATGATGGAAGGGAGATAATTTTGTTACTTCCCTTGCCATCCAAGTCCACACAGCTTGATCAGAAAATAATCGATTCTTTTCGATTTTAGTAATGATTGTGCTTGATTCTGCTTATGTGAAGAGCTGTATTAAATACTACGAAGTGATGGCTTTGATTGTGATTCTAGCATCAACAATTCTTATTCATAAGGGAATTAAATTTCAAGCAATGATTTCATGATGGGCTAGATCTGTGCAGTGATGAAGAAGAAGCAATGCTAGAGCTAGAGGTGCACAGTCTTTCAAGCTGTGAAGGATAAACTTTCATCTTACTCTCTTTGTGTAGAAAACTAGCTTCAGAAATTTGTAACGAAAGGGGTTATATTAAGAATTGCGTGAATGCGTGCGTGAATATTCTGCGTGTTCTCCCGTCTCACACTCCCTAACTCTCAAGAATTCTTTTGTCGTCACACCCCCTTTCTATTAACAGAAAATAAACAATAATCAACAAAGCTCATACGAGTACATACAACCCAATCAATAATAAGGAAAATATATATATATATATATATATATATATAGTTTTTGTACTCACGTACTTTGTAGAAATAATCCGTGGATTACCATTCACAAACACACACACATAAGTCTCAGTCAAATAAACCGCGTATAATCCAGTCACAAATAATCACCAATATCGGCCTGCTCAGATAATCCAAGTATCACTAGTCACAATAAACACCAATGAGGTCCAGTCCCGTCGACAGAGAGAATTATCCCCCAGAGTCTCACGGAGGCTATGAATCGCTATGTCTTTCCTTTGTTTTAAATCCTCTGTCTCTGTCCATGGATATTTCCTTCGTTCCTCTCAATGTCTCCTTATCCTTATCTCTATCTGTCCTAGGCCTTCCCCTCTCTTCACCGTCCTCTTCACCTCCTTCAATAAACCCCCCAGCCGCTGTCGCTGCTACTGCTGCTGTGGCCGCTGTCACCGCTGTGGCCGCTGCCGCTGTTGCTGCCGCTGTTGCTAATGTGGCGGTGGTTGCTGCTGCTGATGATGCAGCAGTGGTTGCTACTGCCGCTGATGTAGCAGTGGTTGCTGCTGCTGATGATGTAGCAGTGGTTGCTGCTGCTGATGATGTAGCAGTGGTTGCTGCTGCTGCTGCTGCTGATGTAGCAGTGGTTGCTGATGTAGCAGTGGTTGCTTCTCTCGTCTTCTTCTTCGTCTTCTTCTTTGGCTTCTTCTCTGGCCCCTTCTCGATACTTCCACCCTTCTTCTTCACGACTTATGCTTCTTCTTCTCGTCTTCGTCTTCTTCTTCTTCTCCTTCTCCTTCTTCTTCTTCTTCTTCTTCTTCTTCTTCTTCTTCTTCTTCTTCTTCTTCTTCTTCTTCTTCTTCTTCCTCCTCTTCTCGTCTTCGTCTTCTTCTTCTTCTCCTTCTTTTCTTCTTCTTCTTCTTCTTCTTCTTCTTCTTCTTCTTCTTCTTCTTCTTCTTCTTCTTCTTCTTCTTCTTCTTCTTCTTCTTCTCTCCTTCTTTCTTCTTCCTTCTTCTCCTTCTCTGCTTTCTTCTTCTTTCTTCTCCTTCTCTTCTGTCTTCCTTCTTCTCCCTTCATCTTTCTCTTTCGCCTCGAGGCCCCTCAGCCGGAGACTTCTGAAAACATACAAGTTTTCCCCCACTAAATATCTTGATACATAGACTTTTCTGTATTTCCACATATACCTTTCTCTCCCTCTGTGACAGGACCAGACCAGCAACATATAATTCAAAACTCATATGTGTAGAACACAGTTCACACATACGCAAAAATTGTAAAACTAATTATAACAACTAATTATTACATTCTTGACGCTGAATACTTTCATTCACAAAAATAAATATAATGCTATACATTGTAAGTTGAGGTTTCAACCTCAAATCAAATACTAATCCAACTTGAATTCGTTAATCAAAAATATACAACGATCCACTATCTCCATCACCTCCCTAATCCATCCTTCATACTAATATCAAAAATTATTTATTATCAATTCTCATTCCACAATAAGTAGAATATAACCATGGTTAAATTATTATTATGTTCATAATACAATATTTCAATGATAAACAATATATACCTGCAGACGCAGCTGCTAGAAGTACAACACACACAACGACCACTCTTTGGTCAAGTCACAAGAAGAATGCAACATTTTTTTTGAATACATGTAATTGGTGAACCGTCACATGACTAGCTCAACCAATCAGAAATTAGTAATCAATAAAAATATTATAATTTATATCTTCACACAGGAAGATACTACAACACACAAAAAGTCACCGGACTAGTATAAACCCGGTCCGTGACAATACCCCCTTCCTGCAAAAAGAAAACGCCCGAGTTTTCTGAATTTTATCAGAAAGAAAAAATTACTACAATCATGTCCGACTAAACTGTACAAACAAGCGAAAAAGACAACTGGTCATTAGCACTTATCTGAAACATAAACATATTGTATTAAGCAATCACCCAAAGCGCCATAGACATACAAGATATGTAGTTCCAGTCCAAGCATGTCACCGTGATACAGTGAAATCCAAAAATCAATAAAGTACATAACATAACATTTTACAGTATACCAATAGATTTCCAGTATAACATATACATCAGCAGAAATATACACAAAACATGTTCATTTTCCACAGATTTTATGGAATACACTGATGGTAGTGACTGGTTTTGGCTACAACTGTTTTGATGTATTCCTGAGCTAGTTTGCAAGATTCTAGGATCTTGTTTTTGATGTGTTTGAGCTGAATAGTGTCAGGGTAACGTGTTACCATATCCATGATGTTGAGTATGCATCTGTGACCTTCCTCAGACGGCAGAGAAAACGGTTCTACTAAATCAACTGTAACCCGTTTGAATGGTTCTGAAACAGTTGGCATCTTTTCTAAAGGAACCGGTGGAATGCAATGTCTCTCGTCTTTAGCACTAGTAGTAACATAACGAGTATGACCTTGATCTTTGATGAGTGTGGAAGCACCCGAAAAAGGGTCGGACACACCTGGTAAATCCCCTACTATCAAATCGGCCACTGGTTGCTCAATGACACAACTCAACACAGTGCCAGAGAAAAATGGAGTGTCCACAGGCACTTTGGCCAACGGAAATTCCTCTATATTTCCACCGAATGTCAAACATTTACACCCTTTGCCAGTGTACTGGTCGTGCGAAACCAGTCTCTTGCGAACTCCACAGATAGTAGCACCTGTGTCTCTTAGCACACTTGCTTTGAGGCCATTTACGGTACCTGACACTAGCTTGAGATGACCACAGTTTTCATCACCAACTGAGCAAATGACTTCCGCGACTAAAGCTGACTGAGTGTTAACTGGAGGATCCTGATATTTCTGCGAACCACTTTCAGTGTCTTGAGTCTCTGGGTATCCATTGCCACAAGCAGAAGGACACCATGCAGCTATGTGACCTGCACCCCCACAACAATAGCAAACTATGCCCTGTCTATTCTGTCTTCTGTTAAGAGGAGGACTACCTGCGAAACGAGAACCAGGTCTCGAATACGTATTGCCACGTCCACGAGGAGCCTGATTGTTTTGAGCACCCCGTTGCGTGTTCATGTTCTGATGTGCAAAGCCCCTATTCGGAATGGGACCTGCGGGTTGGTAGTTTACACGTGGAGAGCCACGAAATCCCGATCCCCTGAAATTATTCCATCTTTGACCAGTCCCACGAAATTGATTCTGAGTGGGTACATTCTGGGAAATCGACGCGGATGCAAAAATCGAGTCATCTGACTTCCGTGCCAGTTTCTTTTCCGGATGAGCCATGCGAAATGCTTCAGCACTGTCTATCAAAGCCGCGAATTTTGTCAAATTTCTTTCTTTCAAAAACACGGCGAGATCTCTCGAAACAGAAGCAATAAACTGCTCACACAAAATCAGATTCCATATTCCATCAAAAGTCTTTTCACAATCTGATAGTTGGATCCATCTTTCCAACAAGTGTGAAAATCGCTTTGAAAAAGTGACAAAACTTTCCCCCACTTCAGGCCTAACTGATCTGAATTTTTCCCTGAATCCATCTGCAGTGCACTGAAATTTCTTAAGAAGTTCTTGCTTAAGATCATCATATGAAACTGCACCGGCAGCAGACAAAGAATGATACACAGCTAAAGCCGGGCCTTGTAGCAATGCAGTTAAGTAAACAACCAATTTACTGCTATCATAATTGAGAGCCTTAGCATGTGCCTCAAACCGGTACAAAAAAGAATCAATGTCATCCCTGTCCTCTTTGAAAACAGGTAGTTGGGGCAACTTTGGAAACGAAGGATTAGAGCTCCGAGTCCTAGGGGTAGGGGTCTCGCTCTTCAATTCAGCTTGTTTCAACTGAAGTTCAATCTCTTTTTCCTTTAGCTTAAGGCTTTCTTTATCCAGTTCCAACTGATAATCCATTTTCAATTTCCTTTCCTCTCGTTCTAATTTTTTTCCTCTCTTTCCTGCTCTACCTGCCATTTTTTAGCATCCTGTTCTAACTGTAATCGTTTTTCCTCCCTTTCCTGCTCTAATCTTTTAGCATCCTGTTCTAACTGCAATCGTTTTTCCTCTCTTTCCTGTTCTAACTGAAATCGTTTTGCCTCTCTTTCCTGTTCTTCTCTTTTAGCATCTCTTTCCAGTTCCTGTTTAACCTTTTCCTGTTCTCTTTCTTTGGCCCTATCATGTCTCTGAAAACACTGCTCAATGTACTGCTGTAGCTTTTCGTCAGAAAAACCTAACTTCTGGGCTTGAGTCAAAAATGAATTAAACAAAGTATCATATTCCTCAACCGAAGACATAGTCAGCTGAATTCAAAAGCAAATTACTAAAAGTAAGACAAAGCGAGTGACAAGTCAACGACTAACTTTAGGTTTGATACAAGTTTAACAATTTTTTTTAAAGTCTCACAAGGCCAGAAATATCACAAAAATCAAAAACAAAATCAAGTTTGACAAAAGAAAATTATTCAAAATCGAAGCAAGCGAAGTTTGTCAGATGACAAGTATTTCGGAATCAATGCAAGTTTAAGTTAACACAAGGAAATTATTTCGAAATGAAAACAAGTTCAAGTCCAACAAACAGCATACCATAAAAGAAAAGAGAAACAATGTTTAGATTATATTCAGTCTAAGTACAAAGCAAGTATTAGAAAACCATACTAAATGCAACCATTAATAGCTAACAACTTCCAATATTTAAATCTAAATTATACAGGTGAAATTTTATAAATAATTTGTTTTGAAGTGAAAACAAAGCAAAACAAAAAAAATAAAAATAATAATGAAATACTATACTAAATAACAAACAACGACACCAACATCACAACACAACAAAGAGGGAACTAAAATTCTAAACTAATATCGGTACAATAGAAAACACCGGAAGTTCCGTTAAAATGCCAAAAATAAATCCTAAACACCTACAACAACTAAAATAGGGATGTGACAACTATAACTATACAAGACAGGATCCTAATAGTATAGAAAGAAAACAAAACAAAACTGAAAAGCTGAACTAGAATTAGCAATATATATACAACAGGAAGAAAAATGAATCTAAGCCCTTTCTGATCCCAGAACTATACAAGGAATCAGACCCGTAAGGAAAGAATCGGAGACGGGGTATAATCTATATAAACACCCACATATTACCAAAAAGAAATAAACAACAAAGGAACAAGTCAGTTACACAGTACACACTTGTACACCCAAGTTAGCACCCCAAAGTTAACTACCCAAAATATATACAAAACCCTTCTACTTATTCAAATCCCAATAACTCCAAACAAAATAATTAAATTATCTTACTCCCACTAACTAGCTACGGGTTTCAGGGTCACCACTGTAACGAAAGGGGTTATATCAAGAATTGCGTGAATGCGTGCGTGAATATTCTGCGTGTTCTCCCGTCTCACACTCCCTAACTCTCAAGAATTCTTTTGTTGTCACACCCCCTTTCTATTAACAGAAAATAAACAATAATCAACAAAGCTCATACGAGTACATACAACCCAATCAATAATAAGGAAAATATATATATATATATATATATATATATATATATATATATATATATATATATATATATATATATATATATATATATATATATATATATATATATATATATATATATATAGTTTTTGTACTCACATACTTTGTAGAAATAATCCGTGGATTACCATTCACAAACACACACACATAAGTCTCAGTCAAATAAACCGCGTATAATCCAGTCACAAATAATCACCAATATCGGCCTGCTCAGATAATCCAAGTATCACTAGTCACAATAAACACCAATGAGGTCCAGTCCCGTCGACAGAGAGAATTATCCCCCAGAGTCTCACGGAGGCTATGAATCGCTATGTCTTTCCTTTGTTTTAAATCCTCTGTCTCTGTCCATGGATATTTCCTTCGTTCCTCTCAATGTCTCCTTATCCTTATCTCTATCTGTCCTAGGCCTTCCCCTCTCTTCACCGTCCTCTTCACCTCCTTCAATAAACCCCCCAGCCGCTGTCGCTGCTACTGCTGCTGTGGCCGCTGTCACCGCTGTGGCCGCTGCCGCTGTTGCTGCCGCTGTTGCTAATGTGGCGGTGGTTGCTGCTGCTGATGATGCAGCAGTGGTTGCTACTGCCGCTGATGTAGCAGTGGTTGCTGCTGCTGATGATGTAGCAGTGGTTGCTGCTGCTGATGATGTAGCAGTGGTTGCTGCTGCTGCTGATGTAGCAGTGGTTGCTGATGTAGCAGTGGTTGCTTCTCTCGTCTTCTTCTTCGTCTTCTTCTTTGGCTTCTTCTCTGGCCCCTTCTCGATACTTCCACCCTTCTTCTTCACGACTTCTGCTTCTTCTTCTCGTCTTCGTCTTCTTCTTCTTCTCCTTCTCTTCTTCTTCTTCTTCTTCTTCTTCTTCTTCTTCTTCTTCTTCTTCTTCTTCTTCTTCTTCTTCCTCTTCTCGTCTTCGTCTGCTTCTTCTTCTCCTTCTTTTCTTCTTCTTCTTCTTCTTCTTCTTCTTCTTCTTCTTCTTCTTCTTCTTCTTCTTCTTCTTCTTCTTCTTCTTCTCTCCTTCTTTCTTCTTCCTTCTTCTCCTTCTCTGCTTTCTTCTTCTTTCTTCTCCTTCTCTTCTGTCTTCCTTCTTCTCCCTTCATCTTTCTCTTTCGCCTCGAGGCCCCTCAGCCGGAGACTTCTGAAAACATACAAGTTTTCCCCCACTAAATATCTTGATACATAGACTTTTCTGTATTTCCACATATACCTTTCTCTCCCTCTGTGACAGGACCAGACCAGCAACATATAATTCAAAACTCATATGTGTAGAACACAGTTCACACATACGCAAAAATTGTAAAACTAATTATAACAACTAATTATTACATTCTTGACGCTGAATACTTTCATTCACAAAAATAAATATAATGCTATACATTGTAAGTTGAGGTTTCAACCTCAAATCAAATACTAATCCAACTTGAATTCGTTAATCAAAAATATACAACGATCCACTATCTCCATCACCTCCCTAATCCATCCTTCATACTAATATCAAAAATTATTTATTATCAATTCTCATTCCACAATAAGTAGAATATAACCATGGTTAAATTATTATTATGTTCATAATACAATATTTCAATGATAAACAATATATACCTGCAGACGCAGCTGCTAGAAGTACAACACACACAACGACCACTCTTTGGTCAAGTCACAAGAAGAATGCAACATTTTTTTTGAATACATGTAATTGGTGAACCGTCACATGACTAGCTCAACCAATCAGAAATTAGTAATCAATAAAAATATTATAATTTATATCTTCACACAGGAAGATACTACAACACACAAAAAGTCACCGGACTAGTATAAACCCGGTCCGTGACAATATTCGTTTTATAACTGTATTTAACATTGTAACTATAGTATTCAATGTTTTTTTTTAAATTTTATTTTATCACAAGTTATTGTATTTTTAAAATTTATGTCTTGATTTATTCACCTTCAGGGACTTCAGGGCATAACCAGCCTGAAACAGCTGCAACAGCTAGCACCCAAACTGTCCACCTCGGTGGCAGGAGGCGGCACCATCTCAGTTTCCATCCCCACCTCCAATCTCATCACTTCGCTGGCCACAGGTGACCAGTCAGGACAACCCCTTACAGTCACCACTACCACGGTCACAGCGTCTGGAACCTCTCTTCCTTTGGTGGTTTTGGGTCCTACCGGTGACTCTCTGCCTATTGACCCCTCCCCAGGTATTTGGGAGGGGGAGAGAGAGAGAGACAAAGAGAGAGAGAGAGGGGGAGAGAGAGAAAGAGGGAGGGTAGTGTGAGGAAGGGAGGGAGGTCAGTGTTGAGAGTGTGTTTATGATGGAGAGGGAGGTAGTGTGAGTTTCGGTGGGTGTAGTTGTATGTGTGTGCATGCGTGGATGTGGATATGATTTTATTAACTTTAGTCTATGTACTTTACTTAGACTCTAGATTTGTAACCTGGCAACCGCTTTGCAGATATTTTGGGGAAAAAAAGAGAGTTTTAGAAGGGGAAATAAAGAATGAAGGTGTTAAATGTGTGTGAGAGGGAGAACTCGGGGAAACGTTCATGCGAGGGCCACCAATCTATACGCACGGGGGTAACACAAAAGACACGGAGAGGAAAACAAAAAAGTTACAACAAAATATGTGACAAACACGCGTCATTTAACAAACTGTGTCTCAAAGAAGCAGTAAAATATAAAGGTTACTTTTAACTCAACAACAAGTTTTTTTCATTGCTTAGTGCGTAAGCCTCGCTACAGCTGTTGTGATAGCTGTACTATCACTTTGTAATAAGAACATCAATGGTTGTACGTCAACATTGAAGTGCCTTAAAATGAACTTTTCATGATACGTTAGACAATACCACAAAAAGTGCATTTCAACAGATGGACAAAAAGGACATGTCTTTGGAACAATACTGTATCTGAGAGAGAGAGAGAGAGAGAGAGAGAGAGAGAGAGAGAGAGAGAGGGAGAGAGAGAGAGAGAGAGAGAGAGAGAGAGAGAGAGAGAGAGAGAGAGAGAGGGAGGTTGAGGGTTGGGTATATGAGAGATGTGTTTTACCTCTCTAGGTTAAGCTTGACGCAAGCTAGTCTCTTTGATTGTCATGTGAAGTGGATTTTTTTTCCTCAATATTTTTCTAGCAGTAATTTTGATAATGAATATCATTTTCCAGGGCTGGACCCTGGCAGTATTCTTCCTAACACCAGCTTGGCGTCTGATGGTTTATCGCTTGGTACCGAGTCATCAGAAGGAGGTGACGGTCTTGCATCAGGTATATTTTCTTTTTTAATCATTCCACAGAAGCATGCGATGCAAATGAACTGTGCTCCTTCATTCACATCTGCATCGAATTTACTTCACTTTGCCATAAACATGTTTTTAAAAAAAAATCTGCTCCAAAATATTTTTATTATTTTAAGATTAAATGTGTCGCCTTTGTCTGTATTAAAAACATCTATATGCATAGTTTTAAAAAAAGAACTGTATGAAAGAGATTGTGACGACCATCATCCAACAATGGTTCACAAATTACCCATATATGACTATTCTTGAAAGAGAATAATAAGCCTCAACACCTCAAGTAAAGCAGCTTCTATCCAACACCAATCACTAATCTTAGCATCTACAGTGCATGCAGTCAATTCCACTGCACTATAATAAACTAGTTATTTAACAAAGTTTTAAACAGTAAATAATGTGCAGCTTTGTTGAGGGGAAGAAAGAAAAGGTTAATTTAAAACCAAAGAGATAGTGAATGGAAGGCGAGTTAGGTGGGGTGGGTGTGGAGGGGTGGGATGGAGTTGGGTGGGGTGGTATGGTTAGGTATGGTAAAGGTAAAGGTAAAGGTGGTTCCATATCCTTGTGGCCCTAGGGGAGCGTGATGTTGGAGATCACACTTATCTTGGGCCAGCCGTAATGAGGGTGATGCCCATCTCTCTCCCTCGCTGCTTTACCTTCCCCACCCTTAAGAGAGTAGGTACTCAGTCACAGTTGAGTCAACTGGGGGCGTTGTTATTTGTCGCTTCACGTTTTGCGGTCACCCATCCAAGTGCTAACCGCACTGGACGGTGCTTAACTTGCGACACAGTAGCGAGTGCTCCAACCACTGCGTTATCCAACACCCCAAGGTTATATATGATAGAGTTTAATTAACATTTGAATGAAAACAAACTGTTCACACCTCAAATTGGCAAACATGCAGACGTCAAGCTGTTATAGCTAGAAAGATTTAATTTGCAAGTTTTGTTGCCTTGTTTATTTTTTTTAATTTTAATTTTTTTTAATAATTGTTTACTTTGGGCTGATTTTGCTAAGTAGTTTTTGTTTGATTGTTTGCTTATTTAATTATTTATTAATTGAAAATTTTTTCAGGTGCAAAAGTGATTATCGCAGGTGAGACTACAACATCAGCGGATGGGCAGCAACAGCACACCATTATTCAGATCCCTGACAATCTTCTGCCGCTCCTGGGCATCAAGAAAGACCCTGTTAAAATCGGTAAGCTCAGTTTGCTTGAGTTGCATGTTGCCTCATCATAGTCATGCATCAATAGTTTTATGCCATTTTACTGTCTCTTCATTGGTCATAGTCAAAAGTAAACTTGAGATTGTTCCCTTGTGTGAGTAAGCTGAATATTATGTCTGTAGTTTTCAACGAACCTAATTTTACATTATTTTTCGTACTGAAACCTTTTTGAAGTCTATAGGTGACAAACCCATCGTTCAGTCCATCCTACTCCCTAGATATTTGTTTCCTTTGTTCTCCCAGCACTCCAAGGGTGGAGACATTGATTGGTATCATCCATAGGGATTCTTTCTGTCGCGAACAGATCAGACACAAGTACACGCGCAGGCACTCACATATAACCATACATTCACACAAGCGCTCCTGATCGGCCGGACTGTCCTTCAGTTGCTGAGACGAGAAAAGAAAGGACGTACAAACACGTACAACATGCAACAAATGACAAAGATTTGTGATCACAATTCCAATAACACTTTATTAATACAACTAAACCATCTGACATTCACTGACACAAGCTAAACTCAATAAAAGTGATGGGATATAAACAATGAACAATCACAATAGCATCAACATAAGAAAAGAGAAAGTCAAAGTCACAAGGAGGAGGGAGAAGGAAAAGGAATAGATAGTTGATGGGAACGACAACACCTGTTGGGAGAGATGAGGTTCGATCCGGATCCACATGGTAAGATGATCAGAACTTGCCACTTGCCCGGAACTTGCCACTTCCGGTATCGACAAATGACACGCATGTGGTTAGGAGAGGATGCTCACTTACTTACGTTAGTCGTGATGAAGAAAGGGGTAGACGATGACTTGGACAAGACAGGCAATCACGTAGAAAACAGACAATTAGGGATGATGTAAATTAAATGAAGAAAGTTAAGAAAAGCCTGCAACTGTTAATGCATCCGAGGTAATCGCAGTCTATCCCTGATGTATCCTACATTCCCACTATTCCCCCTCCCATTCCTCCCCCTCTCTCCATCTAACTCATTTGTTCTAGCTCTGTGCATCACTAACTAACCATAGTCTTTTGTGATGGCACTAGCTAAATATGCAGGAATTCCTCCAAAATCATCACCATACATATTCAATTAACATCAATATAATATCCGCACATTATTATAAACATAAGATGAAAATAGAATACGTGAAGATGAAATGGAATTATGTGCTGCATGAAGGATGACTAAATAACTGTCATACACATTCACCCCTCTACTCAACACCACCCTTGCTTACAACCACAGCCACGTCACAACCTAGCACAACCTCAAGCAAGCATGCGCGCATAACAAAGAGTCGCCGACAAAATAAAATGTAAGTTTAAAGTACCAATTACAGCTTCTAGCACAAGTGATGTCGCGTCACACGAACTCACATGCCAACAAGGCAACAGTCACAAACTAGACATTCCACACGCCCATTGGAATAAGCTAGGCTACTTTTCTTTAGCTTTACCGCTCATCCAAAAATGGCAATTTTCACAAACCAACGAAGTTATTCTCAAAGACAACTTAATCTTCTAGCAACGCTGCCAACTGTCTGCTACTTAAAAAACCCACTGTATTTGCCTATTCAGCCCTTTCAGTTTTCTCTAGAGAATTCAAAATCATAAGAAGGTCCAAGACACTCCAAAAAAATGTCTTTCCTCTTTGAAACTCTAGCCTACAGTGTGCATATTCAAAACTTATTATATTTCGCCCTACTCTGTCTTGCCCTAAGAAGGTTATAATCTTTGTCACCTTTCGCTACAGCTGACCATCCTGCTGTACACTGCTCTCTCAATCTGTCTCCTCCAGTGAAAAACCAACGCTAACTCACATGCCGCGTCCTCAAGGCCATCAACAAACATTCATTCTCCTCTGAAGCAGCACATCTTCTCTCGTCCTAACCACCTGACTGACCCTGACGCTGACCCTGACCCTGCCTCACACTGCAACACCACACTCCACATTCTCCCTGACAAACACGCACCTACGTACACCGTCACTGACCATCCCTTTGCACCGTGACTAGCTCCTGAAATTGGCAAGGCCAAGTGGGAGCATCAGAGAGCCGAATGCAGATGGCGGGCATCCAAACTCGCCGTCCACAACCAGACATACAAAAGGCACATGGTTAACACAGCAATCTCCATAGCCAAAAGACAAACACTTCTTTAAAAAATGTGAAAATTCCACCTCTTCTAAAGAACTCTTCAGCACTTTAAACAACCTACTTGGATACACAAGCACTTCTCTTCTGCCTTCAATTATCACTCCCTAGAACAACCATCAGCCTTTCTCCGATTTCTTCTCTTCAAAGATAGAAAACATCCCCAGCACTCTCGATCAGACCCCTTTTTTGCCCTTTCCTCTGGAATTGTCTTTCTTTGGCAATCCTCTTCTCCTTTTCCAGCCTGTCACTGAAACAGAAGTAAAAAAAATACTGAAAACTATGCCTTTCAAATCATACGAGTTAGACCCTATTCCTGTGTCAGTGTTTAAAGACTGCCTTCCTGACCTACTTCTATAACCGCAATCATGACCACTTCTCTTCAATCTGGCTCTGTCCCACTCTGCTTCAAGACTGCCATCATCCGCCCTCTTCATAAAAAAGCCAACCTTGATCCAGAAAACCTTAAAAACTAACATCCTGTCTCCAGCCTTCCTTACCTGTCCAAACTTTTAGAAAAAAATTGTCCTGAATCAGCTCAATCACCATTTATCATCTAACAATTTGTTCTGCCTTTTCCAGTGTGCCTAGCGTCCCAACCACTCTATTGAAACTGCTCTTCTGCATATCACCAACAACCTCCTTTCAACCACTGATTTTGGAAACTCTCTCTCTTGACCCTTCTTGATCTTTTTGCCGCATTCGATACAATAGACCATTCCATTCTCCTTTGTCGGCTTGAAAATAGTTTAGGCATCACTTGGTTCCGCTCCTGCTTCACTGATTGCTTTTAAACTGTCTCTGTCAACAGCCTTTCTGCTCCATCAAAGATTACCTCTGGCGAACTGCAAGGCTCAGTTCTAGGACCCATTCTTTTTGCTCTGTTCACGTCACCACTGTCTCAAATCATTCAGGAGCATAGTGTTGACCATCACTTCTATGCTGATGACACCCAGATAAGCAACAGTGACACTCTTGAAAATCTCCCATTCATTCTGAAAACCTCATCCTACTGATTCTCAGACATCCAGAATTGGATGACAGCAAACAAATTAGAACTCAATGCAGCCAAAACCGAAGTCATACTCATTAATACTAAGCATGAACTGTCCTCCACCCTCACCGACACAATAGCTCTAAGTCGTAACATCAGCCCTCTTTCACTTACTTCAAAGGAATCTGGGTGTTGTCCTGGACAATACTCTTGATGTGTCAGATTTTATCCGTAAAACATGTCAAGCTTGCTACTACCAACTTTGCATTGGACTTATCCGTAAATATCTGACAATTGACACAACTTCTTTCATTCTGTCTCGACTGGACTATTGAATCTCTGGTCTGCCTGCTGCTTCCATCCACCATTTGCAACATGTTCAAAATGCTGCCCTTTGCCTCATTCTCAAAAAAAAAAAAAAAAATCTTATCACATCACTCCACTTCTTCGCTCACTCCACTGGCTTCCCGTACCGCAAAGAATTCTTTAACATCTGTCTTTTCTGTTAGAAGGTTCTCTTTGACTCCTCCTTAGTCTTGTTGTGTGTGCGTGCAT
>CM072515.1:50354594-50467094 GCA_036898135.1 Oncomelania hupensis | reverse complement strand
GATGATTATGATGAGGTCACAGATCGTGTACTGTCGTATATGCAGCCTTTTGCGAAATGATCTGGCAGTGTCAGCATAATTATAAACGCCTGCAGTTCACTATTTACTGTACAGTGTAACAAAGTATGCAGTTGGTGCGCTTGAGTTGGCTTCTAGGGCGGCTTGAGTAAGATCCGGAATCCAGCCAGCGCCTTGAGCAACTCTTGAGCTTGTATCCGCGCTATACGAGAACATAATTATCATAATAAGTAAATTAATAAAGCTTGGTAATATGTAAAAATAGAAATAGACTAGGGGGAGCATTTCAGTATAGAAAGATCGAAATCCAGGCGGAACACCTACTCTATAGCTTGCTTCTCAAATAGTCTTTGTGATAAAAGTGCACGTTTAGCATCTGGCTTTCGTCGGAAAGTGGGTTGCAGACAGCGTAGATGTGCCTGTTAGACCTAGTCTATCTCTTCTGAGAAGAGAGAATATTTATATGCCCGAATGGCTCATATACGCTGTTTGTGTGGGGTAGGGTGGTTCTTTGGGGTGGGCCACTCCATGAGATGCCTCATAGGAGGAGTCCCCTGAGCGAGGGCGTGGCGCTCAGCGTAGTTGAGTTTTCATTGGATGTTGTGTTTTGTGATGCTTACTTTGTCAGCGAGCGCAGTTTGTTGAAGAAGCCAGGAGGAGATAATTATGCTACTTTTGTGTTATTTTAATTATTGCACGTTGCAGTTTTTGGGGTGTTTGTTATGTTTTGTTGTTGCAATAATGATACGGTGTGCTAAATTCAGACTCAGAGCTCGGCGATCTGTAGCCAACACACATGCTTACATGTTACATAAACAACAAACACATAGTCATCACGCAAACATGCGATTGCTATTAGAAAACGGAAAGGAAATTATTTTTTTATAACTTTTTTTAAGATTGACTGCGTCCATTACATGTATTAAGGGAGGGAGAAGACCGTATTACTCTGATTATTATTATTATTATTATTATTATTATTATTATTATTATTATTATTATTATTATTATTATTATTATTATTATTATTGAGGATTTTTATAGCGCACTTATCTCGCCGTACTTGACCAGACTCTAGGCGCTGGCCGATACAGGATCTAACTCTGACGCCCGGACAACTGAGCACTATCCTGGCCAGCCAGGGATGATGGAGAAGGACCAAGTGCATGCTGGGTGTGTTCTTGTGACCGGCACTCACCCGTCTAGGACATGAGCGTCAGGATCTTTAAAGTCCGTTATGATGGAATGTATGCGACACACAGACTAGACCTCGGTTTATACTCTCATCCGAAGGAGTAGGAAACGAGAGTAAAGTGTCTTTCTCAGGGACACAACACAATGGCCCGGCCAGGGCTCGAACCAGGGATCTTCAGATCCGCAATCCAAAAGCACTACCATCAGACCACTGTGCCTCATATCTAAGTTCAAGTCTTCGTCCCCGGGGCGGTATCGAAACCACCGTTCCGTGCGACAGTGGAAAAATTTGGCCTTGGAGACTTCGTCCTTCTCTCCTCTTCATCCATCTTCTTCTTCTTCTTTTACTCCATCCTCCAAACCCAAACACTCTCGGTCAATGCTCTGCTTCATCAGCAGTTGCGCTTATCTCTTGTAAACAGTTTTATAGAGAGGCACCAGTGGTAGTTGTGCAGCGTTGACCCGCCCCTTCACTGAAGGGACGAAAGTGGGCCTCGTCCGTTCCAGTTACTCTGTTTGAAATAGTAGGTGTTCTTAGCGGAGCACTTAGCATTTTTTCGACTTTATAGTTAATAATAATACTGCTCCCGTATAGATAGCACAGACTAAGGTGTTCTGAACCCTCAGCTGCCTTTCATAGCAAGCGATGTTTCACTTCTTTAAGGTTTGACTTCAGCTAGTTGTTGTCCTATGCACTTCCGTCTCATGTTGTTTTGTCGTTGTTGTTTTTGTTTTTAAAAAGGGCTTTTAGTTTGTTTTTTTTTTTAAATACGTGTGTAATGTTTTTAGTTGTATTTGTGTTCTTCTCCATTGATGTGATAATGTCATTATTAGGGGGATGTTTTGTTTTTTGCCAGGCGCGTGCGCGTCTTTGTGTGTGTGTGTGTACTGTTAATAATGTACATAATTACGTACGTCTGATTGAGCAGTCTTTAATTATGCATTTTAAAACTTTTATTTGTAGTAATTTTTTTTTTTTAATGCATTGTAAAGGGCGGCGAGTCTATTAATTCTTATTGGGGTTCCGCTCTGTGTAAATCCACTGTTTTATTATTATTATTATTATTATTATTATTATTATTATTATTATTATTATTATTATTATTATTATTATTATTATTATTATTATTATTATTATAATGATAATAATGATGATGATGATGATGTTGATGATGATAATGATTATGATGAATGAGTAACGAAGAGATTATCTTGCAAGCTGTCAGCTGTGTTAGGCCTACACAGACTACGATAGTGCAGCTTGCTAGAAATCAACAGTACACAATCTAGTAAAAAGAGGCAGGAAAAATTCGGGGCATTGATTGGTGAGCTGACTCTCCAGACGATATATATCTACTTAGAATGATAGCGTTTCGTCGCTTCCGGGCTTGAGAGGTCGGTCACCGGCTTGAGTGTGCGCATGGGGGAAGGGAAGGGAAAGCGCCTGTGTGCCTGCGCCGCGCGCGTACATGTATGCGCGCTCACATGTACGCGCGCACACATGTATGTGCGCGTACATGCATGCGCGCCTACATGTATGCGTGAGTGTGCGTGGCCCCGTTGTGTGTGAGAGCGCGCGCGCGTGGATGTGTGTGTGGGTGTGTGCAGGCGAGTGAGGGAGCATGTGTGTAGGGTGTGTTGTGGGGCGTTGGGTAGGTGGAATGGAGGGAACACTTTGTCGGAAGATTCTGTCGAAGCACTTAGTACATTATTAATTCAAAGGTGAACAGCCTGGAATTCTTTTTTGAGTGGTTAAAATTCAATTATGTATAGTTTGATTTTGTTAAATGAATAATTAATGTGTTAAATTAAAAATAATAAGATGGTCTTTGTTTAATTTTTGTCAACTATTTGGATTTTGTGTGTGTGGTATGCTTCGGCTAATAAACGTGCTTCTTGCTGACCTTGCACAACTGTTTTGTTAAGTTGCGTCATTGAGGTCAATAATTGTTAAGTAAACAAAAGGTGGACAGAAAGAGGATGGCGTACATTGTAACGAGGAGGAGGAGAGATCGAACACGTGAGAAAGAGGAAGATGTGGTGGGTGGGTGGTTCACATCTTTGCTTAATAGAGAGAGAGAGAGAGAGAGAGAGAGAGAGAGAGAGAGAGAGAGAGAGAGAGAGAGAGAGAGAGAGAGGATGCAAAGGAAAGTGTGGAGAATGTTTTAAAAAAAAGGAAGAGGTGGGGGGGGGGGGGGGTGGTTACAAATCTTTGTTTAAAATCTCTAGCACTTAGCGCTGAAAACAAGATGTGTGGTGTGGGAGAATGGCGGGAGGAAGAGAACAACTCATTATTTAATTAAAATCTCCAGCCATCAACGCTGAAAGATGGAGAGATAACTGGTAGCACCAAACTTGCGCTCTCTCTCTCTCTCTCTCTCTCTCTCTCTCTCTCTCTCTCTCTCTCCTCTCCCTCTCCTCTCCCTCTCCTCTCCCTCCATTCCTCCCTTTCTCGCATTCCTCTTCCCTCTTATTTCCCGTCTTCCCTGGCTTCTTTCGGTCGTGGCTGTAGGTAAACTTGACTTAAAGGAAATTTACGGTTTGGTGATGCGCTTCATGGCTTTGTGCGTGATAGGCAGGGCTTGCTGCTGGGTGGGTCTGACGGTAGCACTGATAAGGAAAGGTCCACACTGGGCATTCTATAGCAGTAGAAATTATATAAGACCAAGGTCATAGTCGTCGTCAGCAACTGCATCAGCGTTGTCGTCATTATCAGCATCAGCAACTGTCGTCATTATCGTTAGGAGATTTATCGTGTCGAACTATTTCGAGCACATTTTCAATTGTAGTTTGCATTGTAGTAATGACTTTTTATTTTCTTCTCTTAATGTATTTGAGGTCGTTTGAAGGTTAAGGTCATCACCTAGTGATGGTGACGGCAAGGTCAATCCCGCTGTACCTAGCTGTAACGTATAATTGTCACGTGACTTACAAGGTTTCGTAAACATTCAGATTTTCGCAGATTTATTTTATTGAATTTTTATTTTGTTTTGTTTTGCTGTTAATATGTTGTCATCCATAAGATCAAGCACACACATACTACTCACACACACAAACGCACAAACACACGCACACACACGCACACACACACACGCACACACACACAAAAGAGTACTATCCTCCACTGTTGGTTAAGAGCAAAGTACGGGCTATTGGGAAGACACAGGGAGCTAAGTTTCTGGCATGGTTTCACACCGTGCCGGTGTTTAGGCCTAATATTGATAGATATCGCACAGTGCGACCGACGCGCATAGGCTAGGCTTAGCCTTTCTTAAAGCCTGGACCATGGCGCCTGTGGCGCGCAGACAATCGCTACTCGGTATGCGAGTGTCTCTCTACTCCGCCAGCTGAGTCCGAAGACAGAGAACATTCCAGAGCGCGTGATGGTGGAGGCCTGCATGAATGGAAGCCGGCTCGAGATGTGTGGGAAAGCGGGGGCGGTCTGGCTTATCAGCTAGGCCATCACGGGCCCTCCTCATCTTCCGCCTCTTCCTACTCCCCACACCTGTCACTCCTCCCCATCTTCCTCGTCCTTCTTCCTCGTCCTTCTTCTTCTCCTTCTCGCCACTCACCAACTGCCAGTGGCAGAAGAATAAAAAAAAAAAAAATCTGCAACGACCGTGGAAGTAGGCCGCATCCGTTAAGCGACAAGATTGAAAACACATGCCTAGATTGAAAGGGAGAGGGGTAGAGGGAGTGGGAGAAAGTATTTTTGGGGAGAGAGAGAGAGAGAGAGAGAGAGAGAGAGAGAGAGAGAGAGAGAGAGAGAGAGAGAGAGAGAGAGGGGTGGAAGTGGGGCAAGGGATGATTATGGAACAGCATTCCTTTTATTTCTGACAACCTTCTTCTTCTTCTTCTTCTTCTTCTTCTTCTTCTTCTTCTTCTTCTTCTTCTTCTTCTTCTTCTTCTTCTTCTTCTTCTTCTTCTTCTTCTTCTTCTTCTCCTCCCCCCTTCCTCCTCCTATTTTTTCCCATCCCTTATCTTTGTCTTCAGATTGTACCACATTTGAGATTTTTTAGATTTTTAATTCTTCTTCTTCTTCTTCTTCTTCTTCTTCTTCTTCTTCTTCTTCTTCTTCTTCTTCTTCTTCTTCTTCTTCTTGCTGGATAGTAGTGGCCAGCGCTTTGAGAAACTCTCTGAGCTTACAAGTGCGCTATATAGGAGTAATCTCTTTCTTTCTTTCTTCTTCTTCTCCCATCCACTTTTGTCCTATCTTTGTCTTGTGCTGTTTTCCATGCCCCATTTCTGGCGACTTGTCCGTCCGTGAACTTTAGGGCCCGATCTTTTCATTCACGTCCTGGCATCCGCTTCTTTGCTATCCAGAAGATCCGTTTAAGATTTCATCCGTGCTGTTAACAAAATATACTCGCCAGAGATAATGCAGTGCACAAAGGAATAGTGTCTTCTACAGCGTAACCGTTACTAGGCCTACCACGTATGTCATGTCGAACACTGAATCCATGTTTTCTGCTGACCCGAGTATTTGATTAGAGGGTTGGGGTGAATATGTGTTTGTGAGTGTTTAAACGAGAGAGAGAGAAAGAAAAAAAAAAAAAAAAAAAGAGAGAGAGAGAGAGAGAGAGAGAGAGAGAGAGAGAGAGAGAGAGAGAGAGAGAATGAATAAAGTATCGTCGGACTAACCAACAGTTTTAAAGAAAAAAATGGCACTTGAATGACCAGTTGTGTGATTTATAACAGTAAGAGATCTGAGACCACGCATTTTAAACTGGGATGATTGTTTCGTACGTCATAATTGCTTAGAACCACTCTGTGTAATAGACTTAAGGAATCCAAGTTATCTGGATAACCCAAGCACTAAAATCTCAGCTCTGGAGCTCTGCCTTCGTTTTCTTCTTCTTCTTCTTCTTCTTCTTCTTCTTCTTCTTCTTCTTCTTCTTCTTCTTCTTCTTCTTCTTCTTCTTCTTCTTCTTCTTCTTCTTCTTCTTCTTCTTCTTCTTTTATCACAATCTTCATGTTTCGACCGTTCCTGCCCAACTTTGTCCTATATTCTTTGTCGTAGTTCATACCATTTCGGAACGAATATTGTGCAAAGGACCGTCTAAACTGCCGAAAGAGAAGAAAAAACTAGTTTCAGAATGTCTGGTATGAGATACCTTTGACCTCACTTCCTTTTATTCAGCTCTTCTTCTTTTTTCCCTCTCTACCCCTCCCTTCTTCCTCTCTCCCTCCCCTCTTCCTCTCCCCCTTTCTCCCTTCCTTACCACCTTCCACCCTCTTCCTTCTTCTTCTTTTTTCGCCCACCCCTCATCCTTTTTTTTTGCCCACCTGTTTATCCCTCCTCTCGTCCCGTCCCACCTGTGGCCAAACATGACCCCTCCCTCCTTCTCTGCTGAATGGAATAGCTGCGGAAGTTGCCGCTACCTCCGACCTTCAACCGACCGATGCTTGCCATTGATGGGATGGCTGCAGGTTGGGTCCTGAAGATCCGGGGCTGCTGTTCTTCGCATTGCCATCCCGTTTCACAAACCTGTTTTCCTCCTTGTTCGTGGGTTGTTTTTTTTTTTTAAAGATGAAACTGTGCAAGTGGGCGCTTTGGCCGTCTGGAGTAAGATCCTGTATCAGCCAGCACCTTGAGCAGCTATTGAGCTGAAAAAGCGCTCTATAAAAAAATTAAAATAAAACATTAACCTCCCCCCCCCCTTCCCCTCCAAGACTTCCGGGTGGGTTTTATCATCAAGCCTAGTTTATCTTGAGTGTTTGTTAATTATTTATTATTATTTATTATTATTATTGGGTATTAATATATATTTCGCCGTTCTTGGCGACTCAAGGCGCTGGCCGATACAGGATCTAACTCAAGCCGCCCGAGGCGCCAACTTGCAGCCTTTGGGCGCATCGTAATAACGCTCCATATAACTGAGCACAATCCTGGGCAACCAGGGATGGGGGAGAAGGATTTCTTCTGGGCTTGATATTGATATAAACACGCCTCTGGCTCTTTCTAGGTTTTCTTTGAATCTTCTATGAAAAACATTGAGGTTATTTGTTATTTTAAAAAGTATGCAAGGAGAGCGATTGGCGTTCTAAATGCCACCCGAAAGATCCCAACCTTAAAATGATTTAGGCAGAGTCTGAAACCATAATATTCTAAAATGAATTTTTCGTACACTGATGTAACGTTATCGTCACGACGGTTTGTTGAATCTAATCTCCCCCGTTGGGGTGCCGGGGGTTTCAGTATAAATAAAATAGTATCCCCACTTTCTGGAAATTTAGTGCTTTAAATTCCCACTGTCTCTGTCTTTCTCATTTGTTCTTTCTCATTCCTGCTCTGTTATATCAATCTGCTATACTATCTTCTTCTTCGCTAGACCAGTCACCTACCTTTTTTCTTGAAAACTCTTCTGGGACAAGACTCCTTATTTGTGTTTGATCCAAGTTGGATCAGCTTGGGAATATTGGACGATTTCTGCCAGGTGGTCACTAGGGCTTCCTCTGATGTTATTATTTAGCAATGTAGGCATTTTATATGTATGTGTTTTGTTGATAATTTATAATGATGTTTGTATTCTATTTTGTTTTTGTAAACAGGGGTGCGTTAAATTAGAGTATAGCCTCAGCGTCCCCTGCGCGTGGGATGTCTTTATTGTAAAGTGACTGGCTGGTGGAGAGCTTTCAGTTTTACCACTAGGGTTGTTTCAGCAGATCTATGATGCGGATCAGGGGTTGTCCGGTCCTGATTTGGCTCGGAAGAGTCCGCTGGACCTAAAGCAATACTCATGTAATGTAATGTAATGAATCTAATCATTTACACTCGCGCAATTTTGTTTTCATTTCACGTCCGCTTCTTGCGCTAATGAGAGTGCCGCGACGCAAGTCATAGGGAGCAGAGAAGGACTGAAGTGATCGTTTATGGCTTATCTCCCTTGCGAATGGGTTGATCGCTGTAGCAGGCGCTACTAGAGAACAATGGATCTGTTACTCTCCGAGGCATGCAAGACAAAGCACCAACGACCGTGCGCGCATCCCCAGAAAAACTCTCACACACATACACGCACACATGCACACACACACACGCACGCACGCACACCACACACACGCCAATCATGTATAATAAGTTTCACAAAAACATATTAGTTTACTTCCTATACGTTAAAGCGCACAAAGAACATTCATACGGCAAGCATTCAATGTTAAATATGCAGGCAAAGCCTTAAAAAAATTTTTTTTTTAATATTAAAAAAATCAATAAAATTATATTGGAAAACTACCAAACAAACGAACAAGGCACGCATATTACAATTTATAGAACACAAAATAGAGGCAGGTAGCACTTTAAAAAGTAAAGAGGAGGAGGAGAAGAAGAAGAAGAAGAAGAAGAAGAAGAGGAAGAGGAAGAAGAAGAGGAAGAAGAAGAAGAAGAAGAAGAAGAAGAAGAAGAAGAAGAAGAAGAAGAAGAAGAAGAAGAAGAAGAAGAAGAAGAAGAAGAAGAAACGCATCAGTGTTAATGTATTACTCAATAATGGGAGGTGAGTCACATAATAACATAGCATTAGAACCCACAACAATATTATTTAAATGATTAAGAAGAAGAAGAAGAAGAAGAAGAAGAAGAAGGGAAGAAGAAGAAGAAGAAGAAGAAGAAGAAGAAGAAGAAGAAGAAGAAGAAGAAGAAGAAGAAGAAGAAGAAGAAGAAGAAGAAGAAGAAGAAACGCATCAGTGTTAATGTATTACTCAATAATGGGAGGTGAGTCACATAATAACATAGCATTAGAACCCACAACAATATTATTTAAATGATTAAAAACAAAACGTTTAATACTATGACAATGGCTTGCATGCGTGTCTTGTCTAAGGGAAGACAACTCGAAATGCAGATGAGGGATTAACATATGCCCTTGGATTATTTCCTCAGCGGGAACTCCCATAGAAAATGAAATCATCGACGCAAAATCATTGCCGTTGGCTGACGTAGGTGCATCGGTGCGCGCGCGTACGCATACACGCTCACAAACAAACAAACACACACACACACACACACACACACACACACACACATACATACCTACATACATACGCACGTCCAGGTAGACAGTCAACTTCTTCGCTACGCAATGTAACGTTTTTAATTGATTGGGCGAGGTGATTTGAATTTTGTAGTATACAAGAAATGAGTACATTTTGTGTGGTGGCGACGACGATGAGGATGTTGTGCTTGATGATGAGTTACATAGCGCTATCTCCAAGTTTCCACTGATGCTCATAACAGTAGAGTAGAGACAGAGACAGAGAGACAAAGAGTTTGAGGGGGTGGGAAATAATTATTCATAACTTGAGAAGGAACGAAGGAGGGAGACAGCCAGACCGACCGACCGAAAGAAAGAACAAGATTGTCGGGGAATGCATATTTTCACGCTGCTTTGTCGCTGACGACGGAATGCAGGGGTCCGTGGCATGCATTTACAAAGAGTTCTCGCCTTTTCATCTTGCTTTCCTTCCCCCGGACCCTGTCTTCTTAAATCAGTCCAGCGCTCACTCTCCGACTATGTGCGCATCCAGCACGAGAGCATACTGACTTGTCGCGCCGCATAGAATAACCTCTTCTCTAAGTAGCAAGCCTACTCAGGATGGAGGACCATTAGTACTAGGAAGGCAGGGCGAATTGTTGAGAATGGTGTGTGTGGGTGTGCGGGTGTGTGTGTGTGTGCGTGTTTGTGTGTGTGTGTGTGTGTGTGAGTGAAAGGGATTGGTAGGGAGGCGGGGGAAGGGGATCTTAGAAAACAATATAAAGAATTCTTTTGCTTTGTGGCCTTGGGTTAGCGAGATTCGGTCAGAAGAGTGCAGACAGCTGTCGAGTGACAGGCGTTTCAATTGATGTGGCTTAGCAACAACAGCAATACAACAACAACAACAACAACAACAACAACAACAACAAAATAATGTAGTGGTTTTAGCATCACAATATTGTACACGTTTAACATCATTGTTCTTGATAGAAGAATGCTGCAGCATTGGTCAAATTGTCTAATCCATGTGAATTCACTTTAGCGGTAAAACATTTCGTATTGTATTGCATTGTATTGTATGGGTGGCAGGAAAGGTGAGGATAGTGTAGTTGTGGATAGTAGGGAGGGCGGTGGTGTCAGAGGGTGAGTGTGAGTGAGTATGGAGTGAGGTGATGAAGGAGGGATAGAATGAATGCTTGTGGATGCATTGAGTAAAGAAGATTATGGAGCGCGCTACGTGTGTGAAGAATACAGGTCGCGGAAAAGGACTGTTCTTTTTATCAGCTGATGATTTCAGCCTTGTTTTGAACACACATAGCACTTGTGGGCGTGATACAGGACCCCTTACCATCGCCCAACTCCCATTCAAACGCCTAATCCAAACCACCACCATGCTCTCTCTCTCTCTCTCTCTCTCTCTCTCTCTCTCTCTCTCTCTCTCTCTCTCTCTCTCTCTCTCTCTCTCTGTCTCTCTCTCTCTCTCTCTCTCTTTTTTTTTCTCTCTCTCTCTTTAAAATTACTATTGTGTGTGTGTGTGTGTGTGTGTGTGTGTGTGTGTGTGTGTGTGTGTGTGTGTGTGTGTGTAATTTATTGAAATTGTGAAAACATTTAGCACCGCTGTTGTAATGATCATAAATTGTTCATACGCTTGTGTTAGGTCTTTGTCATCTGTTCAGGATGACAGATATGCGAGATGGCGATTTGTATCAATGAGTATCGCCCATCATTGTTTCATTGCAGCCGCGTTGCTCTTTACAATACATATTATATATAACCCGCAGTCTTACAATCTGAAGTAAATTTCTGTCGATTTATTTTTTTTAATGTGTCCAGGGAACGTTCTAACAAAGATAAAACTTCTCAAGCCCGTCTTCTTGGCTTGATGGTAACATTCCTATCGGGAGCATTGCATTCGATGGCCCATACTTTTATTTACCTGAGTAAGATATTTCTGTCATTTTGTGTGTCCAGGTCTGAAGGCAGACGGGAACGTTCTGGAGAAGATGAAATGCCCCAAGTGCGACTTCCAGGCTTATTTCGCACACCAGTATCAGGAACATCTGGGCTCTCACACCGATGACATCAACAAATGCAAGTGCTGCAACTACCTCACTTTTGACCAAGACGACCTTCTGCAGCACTTCAAGGTACATTACAATACAATGCAATACAATACGAGGGTTGGTTAATAAGTTTTGAGACTTTCTAAAATAAATACCAGAAGGCTTCGTGAATGTAATCAAAATATTTTTACTCACAAAGCCTCATCATTTGGGACAACTTCAGTGCTGCTCAATATACTTGCCACCGATTTCAGTGCACTTTTTCATTCGATAAATCCACCGATCAAAACAGTGCCGAAAATCAGTCAAATGGTTCAGCAGATATGAAGCTATCCCTGTCTTCAACATCAATTCCTTTCAGCTCATTCTTAATGGTGGGGAGCGGCCAAACCTTGTGCCTTCCGGAAGTTTTCAAAAATCCCTACAGGACTTCATCCTTCACAATGACAACGCGCCTTCTCACAAATAAATAAAAAAACTGCCGAGTTTCTCGCCAAATATGGGATCGATGTCCTCGAACCACCGCCTTATTGGCCAGATTTGGCACCTTGCGACTTCTGGCTGTTCCCCACCATTAAGAATGAGCTGAAAGGAATTGATTTTGAAGACAGGGATAGCCTCATGTCTGCCGTGGAAGAGCAGCTGCACCATTTGACTGATTTTTGGCACCGTTTAGATCGTTGGATTTATCGGGTGAAAAAGTGCATTGAAATCGGTGGTGAGTATGTTGAACAGCACTGAAGTGGTCCCAAATGATGAGGCTTTGTGAATACAAAATTTGTTTTTCAAATTGATGAAGCCTTCTTGTGTTTATTTTAAAAAAGTCTCAAAACGTATGAACCAACCCTCGTACAATACAATACTATGCAATGCAATACAACAGAATGTAATGCAATGCAATGTACAATGCAATGCAAGACCAGACGAGGCGAGACGAGGACATCAGCAAGTGTAATACGACCCTGCAGCTATCCCATTTTTTGACAAAGACGACCTTCTTCAGCGTTTCAAAGTACAATACAATACAATACAATACAATACAGAGTACTGCAACTAGTTCACTTTTGACAAAGGCAATATCTTCCAGCACTTCAGGTCTGAGGCTTGGAAATGGCGTTTGAAAAAAAAAAGCTGTAGGGCCTACATTGGAGGGTAATGGGCATCCTCGTCAGACCTGCCAAGGGAAGAAGTTCCTTCCCACCACTATATAGAATGAGTGTATATACACCTACACATTGGTGCATTGTGTTCCAGTCGAATCACCCTCGGTGTATCTGCGACACCTGTGATTTCATGGCGGAACACGCCTACATGATCAAACGACACATGATGCGTCACAACCAAGAAGGCTGCACTTGCGAAACATGTGGCAAGGTCTACAAGGTCAGTCACACGTTTGTTGGTTTGTTTTCGGTTGTTCTGTTTCTTGTTCTTGGGTTCCTCCTCTTCCTCCTTTTCCTCCTCCTCCTCCTCCTCCTCCTCATCATCATCATCATCATCATCATCTTCATCATCATCTTCTTCTTCTTCTTCTTTAAGTGACTGGTCTGAACTCATGTAAAGATGCCAGCAGGTGTAGATAACCGCACTGAATATGTCTGGCCATGGTAGCGTGGGTATTACTAACCGGTATAGGAAACCTACTTTCACTGTCATTATCATATGGCTGTTTCGTGCTTTCAGGATCAGTACATCCTGAAAATGCACATGAAGATGGTGCACATGCCTGCTGAGGTGCTGTTTGAGTGCGACGTTTGTGGGAAGAAGTTTACCCGCAAGGCACACCTCAAGAGGCACCTCCGGATCCACGACCCTGAGAAGCCTTTCAAGTGCCCACATTGCGACTACAGGTGAAAAACTTTTATTATAATGTATTGGCGATACTGCGCTTCCTCAATTTGAACATTATATAAAGTTCCAAAGTATGAAAAGCGTCAATTGCACGCGAATATGCACACGCAATTGCACGCCCATCTAGTAGCTGGTTGGATGAAACCTTAAACGCCAATTTGCGCAAGCGCTAATGTACTCGCAATTGCACATGCAACTGCACGCGCATTTACCAACAAGTCACATTTTTAAAGTCTCATATAGCAAAACAGCACGTTGATCTTCTCCTTCATGTAAGGATTTGACAAAAACAAGCCAAAAATAGGTGCATGTGTTTAAAATGCTATATCTACTGAACGGTTGGTCAGAGCTTCATGGGACTTAGTCAGTGTGTAGATAATTGGTAACTATGCAAGTATTGAGTAAGCTTTAGTTCTGTCAGTTTCATCTGTCTGTGTTACCTGCTATTTTACCTGTGATTATAGGTAATTTAACAACCAATTCTTCGGATGATGAAAGGTCCGATCTGTAGTCGGAAAGATCGCTAGTGTGCACACTAGACACTGACAAATCACTCTGATTTTCATTCCCTAACTGATCAGCCCTTTCATCTACTAATTGCTGCCACAACTGCTCATATCGTGTAGACTCATTGTCGGAATCAGATTCTGCCATTTTTAGAGTATCCCCGCTCTCGAAAACGCGACCAAAAACTAAACAAAAACTTCGATTAAAACGTGTTGTTGACACAACTGCAGTTAACAGGAAGGAAGTACAATGCTTTTAGAATAAGCTAGTGCGCATGCGCAATTGGAACTGGTTTCCGTTAAGCGGGAGAGAGGTGCTAAAAGTAGACGGTAACTAGGCGCGGTTTACCGCGCTTCATGAGCCGTGACGATCCCCGGTTTACCGCGCTTCATGAGACCAAGAGTTTACTAGAATGGGAAATGTCGGGAAATACGTTCTGTGTACCAAAATAACTTAATGTAAATTGACAACTAATTTACAATGTAACCCTCGCCACCCACGACCTCCCCTGCCTCCAAACTTCCCCCCTTCCCCCCCCCCCTCTCCCAAATTAATTTAAAATGTTGTGATATTTTACTTTGTTTTGCCTATAAATAATATGAGAAATATCCCCCATCGCGTGTACAACTTTCAATATGGCCACAGTGCACAGCTTTCAATGGTTACACGCCTTTTTCGTTGCTTTTTCTGTTCCATGTTTTGTCAATCATTTTTATTAACATCCGGCGTGCAGTTTGGCGTGCAATTGCGCTTGCTCAGTTTGGCGTGTAAGTTTTGACCAATCAACTACTAAATGCGCGTGCAATTGCGTGTTGCATTTGCGCTTGCGCAGTTTGGTGTGTAAGTTTTCGACCAATCAGCTACTAACTAGATGGGCGTGCAGTTGAACGCGCATTTCACGCTTTCCGCGTTTCATACCAAAGCCTTTACCACACACACACACACCAGCCCCCAAATACTCCGATTATTCCATCTTTAGCTTTGCTGCGATAGAATGCGTTGCACAGAATGCTTCGAAGTGATCTGATGTCAGAATATTGTAACGCCACCGCCAACTTGAATTATAAAACAGACCCTGTGGATGAGATAAATTATTGTGTCTCAGGTTGGCATTTGCTTTCGAGATATATTTCAAAGTCAGAGCATTCTTTAATCCATAAAAAGGAACATTCAAGGGTATCTTGATTGCGTTTTCTACATGCATTCGTCTATTAGTTGTTTCAAGTATGGAACAAGGGAAGTGCTTAACACATGTAAAGTCACGGGATTGTAGACAAAATGGATTCTACATTAGATCCTATATTTTAAATTTTCTTATTTAAAAACAAGAAAATAAAAAAAGTTTGATCATCTGGTAGTTACGTGTGAACAGAAGGCTTAAATGTTGATTTTGACGTTTAAGAATTGTATTAGATTTGAACGGTCTGCTATAGTGCTGGAGGCGCCGGCTGATGCTAGATCTAACTCAAGCTGCCCAAGGCGCCTACTCGCTGCCTTTGGTGCATCATCTAACGCTTTAGACTACCGAGCACGATCCTGGGCGACCGGGGTGGAGGTGAAGGAGGGGGAGGGGGGAATATACCTAGTGCTTGCTGGATGTTTTAATTGGGGTAGCTGACTCTCGCCGGTCTGGGACATGAGCTTTAGGATCTTTAAAAGTCTGTGCGACAAAATGCATGTGTGCACAGTCTAGACCGTGGTTTATATTGTCATCCAAAAAAATCGATGACCAGATAAGCTTTGTACTGAAAGATTTTTGTTGTTTTTTTAAATGACTCCTCCCCACCTTTCCCCTCATATGTGGATCGAACCCACGTCCGTTCGTTTGGCATTGGAAACTTCGGCATCGGAGACTTAGCGCATTACCGCGACGCTAACTAGCCACCCGATGTCTAATTTATGTGAGTTATGCCTCATTGTTTGTTGACAGGGGCTGCGAGCGGTCAGATATCTCCAAGCACATTCTGATACACGAGGACCCACGGCATACGTGTGAGATGTGCGGTAAAGGATTCCGACACATTAAGAACAAGGAACTGCATCTCAAAAGGTTAGTGGTGACTTGTAATCCGTATTGCTTGATGATGATGATGATGATGATGATGATGATGATGATGATGATGATGATGATGATGATGATGATCCTTTTGAGCATAATGGGCGTCTTAGAGGCTGTTTGTATGTGATATGTGATGTAAATAAAATGTGATATTGCATTAAAGCGCATTTGCATGTGGTTGATCGATCTGAGGTTTTCTTTTCATGTAAGGGGTTTGGAGCTTCCTTGCTGCTGATGACAGGCATGGTTAAAAAAAATAGAAGTTTTTATTTGCGTTCCAGGTCTACCCAAATGTAGCATACTGCGCGCTGAACATCACTCACTGAATGTATTCTTTATATTAATTTTTGAAGTCACGTTTGCAGACATGTAGGGCAGAGAGATTACAAGTGTGGAGTGTGTGATTTCTACGGGTACACGTTCACGGACATCAGGAAACATATAGAGCGTAAGCACGCCGATATTAAGACCTGGAGCTGTGACCGGTGCTCCATGCCGTTCAAGTCGGAGCTCCAGCTCAGGGTAAGTCCAAGCCTTTCCAGCGGCATTTGTACGGCGCACCGCTCCAGTCCTAGAATTATTTCTTTATTTTACATTTACAATGTATAGTACCGTAGGTTTTTGCAGAATAATAGACCCCTACCCCCCCCCCCCCCCTTACCCCAAAGTCCTCGTCCTTGTCATTATTATTATAATCATTTGTATCGTCGTCGTCACCACCATGGTGGTCGTCGTCTTCGTCATCATCATCATCATCATCATTGGCGGCATCGTAATTCCATCATCATGTGACGTGGGGAATATCGTTGCTGGGCTCTGCACAATGGACTGCTATTACCCACTCTTCTTAGTCTATGGGGATCGCTAGTTATCTCCCGGTGACTTCACTTAATACATTTATTTGTTTAGCTCGGTCTGTGTTTAGGCTGGGGTACAGAGAATAGATAGAAAAATGGTAAAAGATCACTGTCACACTAGCTTTCACACGGCTATGAATCATATGTAGTCCAGCCTCTTGATAACAGTAAATATCACACATTTATTTCCTCTACTCTATACACGATCTTCGATGTACGAAACTAACTTAAAAGTTCAAATGTCAATGCGAATGGTTCGCTCGCTGATAGGTCTAGGCAGCTACTTTATCTTCATCGGGCACTGGATACTTTCTGCCCTAATGGTCAGAGTTCTGGAAGAGTGGACTACTGTGGTCCTTTGTTACAGTTTTAGTGCACTGTTTCGATGGGGCACTTAACTGTGTGGTTGAAGCGCTGTGCTGTGGTGGATTCTGTGACAAGCTGTGTTGTCGTGGAGTCTTCTCCCTGTGGTTATACTGGTGGGCTATCTTCGCGCAATGCTGGAGATGCCTCAGCAGCCAACGTTTAGCGACGACATGTTTTTGTTGTTCGCCGAGTTGGGCTCAGGATATAATACCTGATCGTCTGTAACATATGAGACAAAAGTCTGCACAACCTTGTATAATAGGTGTGTGCAGAGCGTCACACTGAAGGCCAAAGTAGCCCTCAGTGATTAGCTCCACATCTCTATATATAAGCGACGAACATTCTGCTAAGTCCGTGGTCCACTGGAATCTCCACTCTAATTTCCTATACATATATAAATATAAAACGTGGCTAACTACACACATAGAGAAAGAATTAATATTATACACATTCTCTGGTACAGCCACTGGTCTGCAAGCATACATATAGGTTAAACAACAGTGGTTCTGTCAGGTATACAACATGGCGTCGGCCGGTCGTGCTCGCCTCGTGGTCGGATTCTCCACGTGGTCATGCAAAGTCGGACTAACAATTCACTTCTAAGCATAGCAAATTCCACACACATAATTCAACAATAATATAAATACATCACGATGAAACAGAAGTATGTTCATTTATCTTTTTGACAATGTCAGGCCGTGACTAACTTGATTGAATTCGAATATTCAACAAGTACTGCTTCCCTGGTCTATCAGTGGATTGATTTCTGCTAGGACGTAGCTGAACATTGAGGTTTAACGTCTACACCCACCATTGGCAATATGGCAGACGGGGATAACCATCCAAGGGAAAGAGGAGTAGGGACCTGAATCAACACTGAACCACCAAAGCAATCATACTGCTAAAATGGACAGTGAAAATGGCCACATTTTATATCGTCCACCACGGGATTCGAACCTGGGTCATCGGTGTGCCAGGCGAACGCTCTACCAATTGAGCTACGGCGGTGGGACGACGTAGCTGTGTACTCTAGGCAGTTTAAATGTAGACTCACTCTTCTATCTCTCTGATTGAATCAGCCAGATCTGGTTCTATCTAAGCTTGCTGTGTTCTCATTGGATGGAAAACTCTGAGTGGATGTAAAATCGACTCTATCGTAGGCTGCGATGATGTCACTAACTGTGCAGGCGTCAAGCTACAACTGTGTTATGCATGATCACTTCTGTCGTCTTCTTCAGACCAACAGTGACCTTCCAAGTCTACACTGACCAAACAAGCAAAAGCACAAATTGTGCGGGGTAAACTGGTCCTCTTGTTACACATCATTACATTCGCCATCATCATAGCTTTCTTCGTTCTGATCACAACACATCATTAGATTCGCCATCATCATAGCTTTCTTCGTTCTGATCACAATCAAAATCATCATTATCATCATCATCATCATCATCATCATCATCATCATCATCATCATCATCATCATCATCATCATCATCATCATCATCATTATCATCATCGTCATCATCATCACCACCATCACCATCTCCCAGACCAAGCTCATTGTCTCTTAATTGTGTCCCTGGGCAGGAGCACCAGAAAGAAGCGTGCGACGTTTTGATGATAGAACAAGCCTTAGCCATTGCCACCAGCAACGGTAACACCAGTCAAGCCACGATACAACTGCCCTCCTCATTCGCCGTAGATGGCCAGCAAATCACTATAGATGGACACAACATTGCTACTATGGATGGACAACCCGTCAACATAACTGTTGAGCATGTGGCAGGTTAGTTTGTTTATTTCTTTATTTCTTTATTTATGTTTTAATATGATTTAATTTAATTTATTTGTAATTTATTTTATTTTATTATATTGTTATTTATTTACGATGACAACGTAAAACATTTGAGTTAATAAACAACTACTACTAGAACTGCAATTCTTTTCCGCTGTAATGTTCCAACAAATCACTAAGAAGATTGCTACAACTTTGCTACAATGGATGGTTACTTCTATCAGTAGCGCTGTTGAGCATGTGGTAGGGTCAGTGTATTCCTTCGTTACAGTCTCTCTCCTCACCACAAATACAGTCTCTCTCCACACCACCCCACCCCACTCTGCCACCCCCAATCTTTCCCCCATTCCCCCTACACCCCCCCTTTCCGTCCCCCCAATAAAAAATAAATAAATAAATAAAATAAATGAATAAATAAATAAATCACACCACGACAGTTGAGTTTCAAAGACGTACCACCAATCTGAGGCATATAATCAGTTTAAATTAATCTAATGGCAACCAACTATTTAACAACAACAACTATTGCTGCTAAAATGCGTGTACATCAGTAGACCCCCTAATACTCGCTGTTCAGTATAAACTTAAATCGTGTCCCATTTTACATCCCGACCACAAAACGGTCACATTAGGCCAGTGTATCTTTGATGCTTCTGGTTGGGTCGCGTTTGAAGAACAAAGTGAGCAATTAGGCCCAGTGGTCAAGCTAGCCCTCCCCCATCTCCTCACCCCCCTCACCATCCAACCTCCCTACCAACCCTTTTTGCCCACGTCTGTACTGACTTGAACTGCCCGTGCTGCATAATTACACATCTAGAGGCGTGCAGGGTATTCACTTGAAAGAGAAATCTCCCACAAGTTAAAATCTCGAATTAGAAAAAGTCCAAGACACGTACGTTGGCTGTGTTTGCACTGACAGCAACTTCTTCCGTGTTATTCACGAACATCGCGATGCCTGCGTAATCTTCGCCTAAAACCGGTTTACCACCGACATTGACACGTGGAAGGAGCCGAACTCCCTCAAAAAAGCTGAATCTAAAAAAAAGGGAGGAATTTCCTAATGATGGACAGGTTACTGAGAAAACCTATAACCCTTTTGTTTTTATTTAGGACATCTGATCGGTAATTTTACTTGAGACGTTTGGCGTTTCATAGTCCAAGGTCGTTTCATTCATGGAGCAGTAGCGTGTACAGTACCGACAGCCGCTCGCTCGGCCGCTTAAGGTGCGGTCTGACGGGAAGCGAAACAAGAAGCAAAACAGCCAGTAAACCACGAAACATCGTAGTTTTGACTATGTTTATCGTGTGACTACACCTAAAGCATAACAGCAGCAAAGCGCGAAGCAAAGCAAAGCGGATGCTTTCAGTTTAGAACCTGCTCTAAAATTTTGCTTTGCTTCGGTGAAACATTTGAATGCCAGCCAATCAGATGAGCCGACGTACGAAAACTAGGTTATCATGTCAGCGATCATGACGGCATCAAAAGCTACTGGGTCATTAGCAAATCTGAAACAAGACGATACGTTTATTCTCCTCGATCCAATTCAAAGCCACGAGGCATTATGGAATGTTAGAAGTCAAAATTACAGAAACCAAACGCCGAAAAAGGCATCATAATATTGCGTCGGGATGTGCGCCAGGTAGCTAGGCAGCAAGCGTGAGTCTCCCGTTGTTGAAGTGTTTCGTGTAGTCCTTTTTTATCGCACAAAGTGGAATTTTATATCTGTGTGTTCGTGACAATGTGGACTTTCCTAATGTGCTTTTGGATTTAATTTGTATGAAAAGGTGTGGTCAGTGTTTGGACATTTGTGACATCGATTGTTTATCATTTTATCCTGAATTGGATTATATCAAGTGAGTACTGTTCAAAATTGGACTAATTATCGGTGTCATGTCGGCTAACTGAAACATTCTTCTCGTTGAGTGCGGTTGTATTGAACTGTATAATTTTATGGTACACACGCCTATTGTTCTGACCTCGCGCTGTTCGACAACGCAGTGTGACCTTTGACCTATTGCGTGCATCCAGACGACAGAAGTACTTTTGAACTATTGGAAAGTTCTACCCTTGAAACCTTGTGACTGCAACTCCCATTAGACTGCCTTCTTCACCTTTATTTCTGCTGCCTTTTAAAACATGACCAGACTTTTTATTCATAGGCCTCACTATGAACTGAGTCCCTCACCCCTTGTCTTACCCACCCACGCACTGTTCGAGACGCTGACTGCCAAGCCTCCATCGTCCTCTCATTACTTACCTAGGGACGTCTACCAGCGTGTTAAGGCGCTTGGCATCCTTTGTACAAGCCCGACCAGGCGAGGTACGCGTGCGGGACAACTGAATAAACACCGTCGGTCCCGGAAATCATCGTCATCCTCTGCGGCAACCACATCATTACCGCCATCCCTTGCAGTGACCTTGACCTCGCTGACTCCTGCGGTGACACTGTCATCTGTGGCAGCACCAACATCTGTGGCAGCTCCAACGTCTGCGGTGGCCTTTGTGTCGTCTTTGTTTGTAGCGGCCTCGACACTTGCGACGACACCGGTGTCACCACCCCACGATTCATCCCCAGTGTCTTTTTTGCCGGCGGCTGCACTACCAAACCCAGCGCCCTCATTAGTATCGGTGGAGCTTGGGGCTGCCCCAGTGTCGTCATCATCTGCGGCAGCCCCAGAGGGGTCGCCATCGTCTACTGCCCCATTGTCGCCATCGTCTGCTGCCGCAGTGTCGTCATCGTCTGCTGCCCCTGTGTCGCCATCGTCTGCTGCGGCGGCCCTAGTGTCGCCATCATCTGCTGCGGCCCTAGTGATTCCATCGCCTGCGGTGACCTTCGCGCCATCGACCTCTGCTGAGTCCACAGTTTTACCCGCCATTCCCACTGTGTCCTTTGATCTGTTGAAACCGCCACGCCCAACTAACTACAGGTCTGAAAAACATTTTAAAGTCCTGTGCCTAAACGTTTGGTCGTGTTGCAACAAAACCATAGAACTGAATGATCTGATCAGTGAAGAAACTTATGATCTGGTATTTCTCGGTGAAACCTGGCTAAAACCTACGGGTAGCGAGGCTCTCATTGCTGAGCTGACTCCACCGGGTTATATCCTCAAGTCCATACCTCGTAGGACTGGCCGTGGTGGAGGTGTGGCCATTGTGTATCGCGAGGTCTTGAAGGACTCGTTGACTGTAGTCACTGACACCAGCAACCTCACCTACCGCTGTTTTGAGTCGTGTGAGGTACGCCTTGTTGTTCAGGGTCAGACGTTTACATTTCTGTCCATTTACCGACCTCCTTACTCCTCCAAAAACAAAATCTCTGATAAGGCATTTGTTGATGAATTTTCTGAACTGTTAGAATCTTTTATGAATCGTGACAAACTTTTTATTGTTGGCGAGGCGATTTTAATCTGCATTTTGACAAGCCATGCAACTTTTATGTAAAACAAATGTTGATATCTTTGCAGAACTTTGGTCTCGAGCAGCTTGTTCGCGTCCCGACACATCGGCTTGGCCATACCCTTGACTGGATCGTTACCAACAGTCAAACGCTTGTCGTGAACTTGGCGGTTCAGGATAGAACCATTTCTGACCATTTCTGCGTTTCCTTTGAATTGCTCATCAGGAAACCTGGCCGTGAGACCAGACTTGTCACTTCGCGAAACCTGAAACGGATAGACGTTGGCGCATTCAGGAGTGACGTGTCCCACGGCATAGCAGCCCTAAGTGAAAATGGAACAATGTCCGCGGACTCATTCAGTTTTTGTCTGCGCAATGCCCTTGACAAACATGCGCCTCTAGTGACCCGCCGTGTTTCCGACCGGAAGTCAGCGCCCTGGATGACGGCCGAAATCCAGCAGGCCAAGCGAGAACGGCGACATGCGGAGCGTCGCTGGATCGAGACTGGTCTTACGGTGGATCGGCAAATCTTTGTCCACCGCCGTAATATAGTCAACCGTATGATCCGCGACGCCAAAATAGTGTATACACGCGACCGCATCGTCAGTGCCAGCTCCTCTCGAGAGCTGTTCCGCGTTAGTGGCCAGCTGATGGGTTTGGACGCGACCAACATACTACCTAGCAACATCCCTTCTGACAGCCTTCCAGAGAGCTTTAATCATTTTTTCACAGGAAAGATTGAAAAGATTAGAACTAGCCTTGACTCGGGGAACACCACAACCACCCTACCAACAACCTCTCACACCTCTATCTTTCCTGGCACTAACCTACAAGTCTTTCAAGCAGTTTCTGAAGACCAGGTCAGGAAAACAGTCCATCAAATGCAAAAGAAATCTTGTCAGCTGGACCCTGTTCCAACTGATCTTCTTTTTCAATGTTTGGACGATGTTCTTCCTGCTATCACTACTATAATGAATACCTCACTCCTTTCTGGCTCTGTCCCTCTGTCCTTCAAGCATGCTCTTGTAAATCCTCTCTTAAAGAAGCCTGGCCTGGATCCTAATGATTTAAAAAACTATCGCCCCGTTTCAAACCTGCAATTTATATCAAAAGTTCTTGAACGTCTTGTTCTTTCCCAGCTCATGTCTCATCTTCAAAATCATAATCTCCTAGAGCCCTTCCAGTCAGCCTACCGGAAAAGTCACTGCACAGAAACGGCACTTTTGCGCGTGGTCAATGATCTTTTGTAGGCATCGGATTGCGGAGATGTGTCGATCTTATCGTTGCTGGATCTGTCCGCAGCCTTTGACACAATAGATCATGACCTTCTTTGTAAACGCCTCGAGGCTGTCTTTGGCTGCACTGGAACGGTTCTGGAGTGGTTCAGATCTTATTTGACAGACCGCACTCAGTCAGTTATTGTGAAAAACTCACTGTCTGCCCCATCAGTTCTTAAGTTTGGTGTCCCTCAGGGTTCAGTTTTAGGCCCAATTCTTTTCACAATGTACACCCAGCCTCTTGGTTCCATAATCAACAATTTTGGTCATTCTTACCAGTTCTTTGCTGACGATACTCAGCTTCACAACTCTGTCGCTCCTTCTCACATACAAAGCCTTGCAGACAACATGAAAGAATGCATTGAGAATGTTGCAGAATGGATGCGCGAGAATAAATTGAAAATGAATGATGACAAGACTGATCTCATTCTGGTCGGTACCAGATCTAAGCTGGAGAAGGTTGCAACTCATTCCATGGTTCTTTCTGGTAGTGAGATTACATTTTCTGATTCTGTGAAAAACCTTGGAGTCCACCTTGACAGCTGCTTGTCAATGGAAACCCAAATCAGTCAGCTCTGTAAAGCTCTCTACTTCCAGCTCCGCAGAATAAGTAAAATCCGTCACTATTTGTCTGTTGATGATGCAAACAAACTGGCTGTCTCATTCATTCTTTCTCGGTTAGACTACTGTAACGCACTTCTAGCAGGTGTGCCTGACAACAAGCTTTTGAGGTTGCAAAAGATCCAGAACAGCGCTGCGCGTATGGTTCTTCGTCAGACCCGTCGTGTCAGTGCCACCCAGTTGCTCAGAAGATTGCACTGGTTGCCCGTCAAAGCTCGTATTGAATATAAACTATCCATTCTCTGCTTCCAAAGCCTACACTCTGAGTCTTTCCCATCATATCTCTCTGATCTGCTTCATCCATACACACCTGCACGTTCGTTACGTTCTGCAAGTACCTCTCTTCTCACTGTCCCAGGGCCTTGATCACTTTTGGAAAACGTTCTTTCAGTGTGCTTGGACCTTTAACTTGGAATTCTCTTCCTGTACCTCTAAGACAAGTTCAGTGCCTTACAATTTTTAAGAAACTTCTCAAGACTCATCTATTTAATAAGTACCTTTCCTGAGTCCCTCACCTTTGGTTGCCTGCTACCCTCTCCCTCATACGAGTTTTACTTAAAACTGTTATGTTTTTAGTATGCATTCATTTATCCCATGCATTTTATCTGTTTGATGCTTGCTTTTACCTTCCTGCTTATTTGTGCATGTGTGTGTGTGCGTGTGTGTGTGTGCGTGTGTTCATTATCTGTCACATTTTATTGTATTTATTACTATTATTTTTAAACCTCAGAGTATTTTAAATTGTTATCCAATTCATTGTTATTTGTGATTATTCATTACGGTTGTCTATTGTGATGTTTATGTGCATTGTGTGTTTTTTATGTTTTATGCGCTTTGAGCAGAAATGTTGTCTGAAATGTGCGCTTTATAAATAAAATTATTATTATTATTACTTCTTCTGTGAGGGTCAATCTGACGGAAAGGGAGGTAACTGATTTACAACTACTAATTGCGCATTGCTTCCACGCAGATTGTTATGCAAAACTTCTCATCGTGTGACCGCTTCACAAAGCAAAGCAATTGCTTATAGCAGCAGACGCTTTGCTATGTTTACCGCTTTGCGTCTGATTCGTTTCCCGTCAGACCGCACCTTTAGTCAGCGAATGCTCGGTCCACTGAACAAATTCTGACGCACACTGTGTAATCAAGATGGCTGCCCTTGATCCATTTTGTCAATTTACTAACAATGACTTAGAAATTGCGATTACTGTTGTACAAATGATCACATCAACAATTGCAGCAATAATAGAAGTCATATCGAGCAGTGAGGAGCGTAATTCTGTTGATCCGTCAATAAAACGAAAACCATACCACGTCCGCCATTTTGCTTTGCTAGTTAGTAACCTCCCCGCTATGCTGCCAGTGGCTGACAGCGGCTTAGGGAAAGCGCTTCGTTCAGTAGGTAAAGCTAGAAAACTGCTGACAGCGGCTACGCTTACTGAACAGCCTCCCATGATGGCAGTGGTTTAAAAAAAAAAAAAAAAAAAAAAAAAAAAGGGGAAGTCTCCTTCGACCAGGAAGGTTACGAGAAAGCGTTACTTTCTTTTATTTTCATTGAGATGTCCGAGGCTACTGGGTTCACCCACGTACAGCCACGGTTGTGTTATCGTTACAAGGTCGCTTCCTTCATGTCGTCCGCTGCGGGTCCACCTAATTGGTCCTGTAGCCGACGATTGAGACACAGTATAGAGAGGCAGGCAGCACAGCTTGCCGTGTCTATGAATAGTCATTAGCTCGGCTGGAAGTCAGTACACCCAGGCATTGACGGTGTCCCGCATTTTGCCCACAGTTTGAAAGAAAAGTTTAAAGTTGGTTACGGTAAAAAGGTTTCAGATTAAATTCTTTACCCTTTGGTTGGAGAGAGAGTGAGAGTGCCGTGGAAGGAGTGGAGGGGTGGGATGTGGGGGGAGGAGGAGGAAAGTAAAGCTGTTCTGACGTTTTGTTGGTTTATGTGTACATGTTCAGAACAGTGTGTGTCCGCTGGACGGTTCACAAGTGGAATTAGCTAGTAAGCAACTAGTGGGCTTTTTGTTTGTGCGTCTGGAAACAAGCGTGTGTCCCAACCACTTCGCTTTCGCGGCACTTTCAGCGCGCCCAACATTTGTCTGCTAGCTTCCGACCAGGTTCGATTCCCTTTTCAAGCCAGTGCAAATCCCGTTAACCCAAACAGCTCTGCGGGAGCCTGATCTCATAATCCAAGTCCCCGCTGTCCAGTCCCTGGGCTCAGTGAAATCCGCTATAAAGCCGCATTGGCGCCGGTCAAAAGCTCTACTCATGAAGCATAAGCATACTTACAAACTTTTCCCTTTGTGAGAAGATTCCATTCACCTCTTGCACGTCTTGTGCCGTAAATCCTGTCTTTTTAACAACACATCGAAAGAAAGAATTCTCGTAGCCTTTCGTTCGTAGAGGCCCTTGGGACCTCTTTTTTTTTTCAGGACCAGCTAGATGAGGGTGGTTCCGTCTCCTCACCAACAAAAGATCATCTAGAGCAACATTGATATAAAGAAAGGAACGAGAAAGCTATCTAACTGTGTTACCATATGTCCTACACTGGAAACAACATCCCATACGATTTTGGCTTATAATGACAGCATAATCATGCGGGTGTAATGAGGAGCGGGGGGGGGAGGGGAGAGGGGGTTGGGAGGGAGGGGGTTGGGAGGGAGGTGGGTAGAGGAAGGGGAGGGGTTCTATGTAGAAAGAATGTAGAGAAGCTACAGAGCAGCATTGAGCGGTCAGAGGTAGCTGACCAGAGGCCTGTAGACAGAAATAAGTGCTGGCGCTGGACATCAACGGGACACCACTTTCTCACGCCAGGGGTCAAGCAGGGAAAGGGGTCAAAGGGTGGCCAAAGGGCTGACCTTTGCCACTTTCACTAACTGTGCGATGAACACACGGCGTAGAAGAGACTGTCCGCCCAAGGTTTGGTTTCTCTCACCACCCTCTCTCCCTCCCTCTCTTCCCCCCCCACCCACCCATCTCCACCTCTCTCTCTCTCTCTCTCTCTCTCTCTCTCTCTCTCTCTCTCTCTCTCTCTCTCTCAGTGATGTGTATATCACCGTGTACCTAGTTTAACTGTATGTGATGAATAGTTGTTTTGGCCTTATAATGATGCAGCTTAGCTCGTTTACATCAAGTGGTGGACCGAAGTCCGCACTGCCCCTCTCTGTAGGATCGGACATTTATAGAGGTCACCCCGTCCATCCCTGATTTGGGATTTCGCTCCATAGCTTTCAGGTGTTTTGTTTTTTAGGTGATACTCCCTCCCTCCCTCCCACCCCATAGTGATACGCACGCACGTACTCGCAGCTTGCATGCGAGTGGTATATAAACGCCCAGTCGTTATGGTCATCATTGACTATTCTAGTCCGGTCATATGATGTCCAGTCTTATATTATCGATTGGAATCTATAAATTTTCTTTGAGAACCTGTGTAATTAATATAGACATAATATTTTATATGGATCTAGACTTGCGTTATTATGTTTATTTACTTTATATGTATTTGTTTTCTCTATATACGTATTTAGTTATTTTTATACCTGTTTTAGATGTAGTAAGAGTGAGAGAGAGAGAGAGAGAGACAGAGAGAGACAGAGAGAGAGACAGAGAGAGGGGTGGGGGTGGAAGGGGAGATATGTGTATCTATATGGGGGCATTGAGCGAAGTAGATAATTGTATTGGGAACATTAATTTTCAGTCTGCTGTGTTTTGTTAATTTCCTTCCTCAATCTCTGCTATATTGTATGTGCGTACCAACTTATAATAAACGTTACACAAATCATCTGTTATCATGTTGTATTAATTTTAGGTTGCTGTACTTGCCTCATAATTTTTCAAGCTAATAATTGTGTATTCTGATAGTTTGTAAGGTAATCCAGGTTGTTGTCTTCTGTGCGGTGACCCCGAATATTTTACTCGGTAGCATCGTGGACGTTTGGCACAGTATTATGGAGTAGTCATAGCAATCATATGGATTTTTTTTTTTTACTTAACCTTTACCTCTTGACTTAACCTTTGCCTCTTGACCTTGGTCTTATGTTGCAGAGGACGTTTCCTTGGAGGACCAGATGGTAGAGACGACCATCGGCGACATCGTGACGTCATCACGTCACGTGATGGCAGGGGACGACGAGGAGGAGGAGGAAGAAGAGGAGTTGGTAGAAGAGGATGAGATGATCCACGTCACGATCAACCCTGACTTTGAGAAAGACGACGATGAAGAGGAGGGAGAAGAGGAGGAAGAGGAGGAGCCTCCTCATTAAACTATAGGTTTAGGATTGTTCCAATTTCACCCGAGGACTTTCTCTGCTAGTCTTTGCAAAAGATTTACCGCCTTCCCCCTCACCTCTCTCCCTCATCCCTCTTCACTCTCTAGCTCTCTCTCCCCCCTCACTGCAGCACCTGAGCATGATTTAGTAAAACCATTTCCTCTTAAAACTACATTTATATACGGTGAGTTTCATTACCGCAGGGACGTTAAAGAATCTGGCCATTTTGTCACAAAAGGCATTTGACAGCCTCAAAGAAACGTGCATACATTTAGGTTAGTTCAGGATCGACTTATTTGTCCGTGCCGTTTGACAGTGCGCACGCATGAAAGAAAGATATTTCTCTTATATTTCTCTTATATAGCGCACTTACAAGCTCAGAGAGCTTCTCAAAGCGCTGGCCCGTAATATCCAGCAATCACACAATAGTTTGCTGAAGTCAGGATTCGAACCCACGTCGCCCAAGACGCACTCACACAAGTCGTGCGCTCTGACCACTGAGCTATCCCTGAATGAAGTAGCAAGTCGGCGCCTTGACCGGTTTAACTCTTAGACAGTTTTTGACCACTGCCTTGAGCATTACTTTCATCAGGTAAGCGTACTATAGAACAACAGCTCCTTTGATAACATTGTTAGAACTACCAACTTTGGTGAATTTATTCCTGGATTTCAAAAATGATATTACCAATGTAGGCTGGTCCTGTTTCCCAAGTATTGATTGACAGCGGAACGACTACGTACTTTGCTGGTTGTTTGGATTATTCGGGGTGGCTTGAAAGTAACTTCCTCCTGATAATTTGCTAATAATGTTTGCAAATACTACTGCATTTGCCAGAAACAAAATGTCTTGTGATCCTTAACAGTGGTAGATTTTGGGAGCAGTTGCTGACGGCCTTGGCATGAACGGAAAGCAACTGAAAGTGGTCCGTGCGAATTTCGCCACCATCTATGCACTTGTTTTACGGATTACCACATTTTCGTAACAAGAGGCCAGATACCGCCGCTGACGCGGTGTCAGGTGACGAGCCATTATTGGCCGCTCTCGCCACTGTGACATGAAATCATGAATCAGCAGTTAAAGTTCTACTGCTTTTAAGGACTACAATACAGTCATATTTTGGTTTGATGGAAATGCAGTCCTATTTTTATAATGTTATACACAATTGCTAATAGTGAGGTACTTTTCAAACACCCTGTATTCGCCACGTAGGAGGGTGAAAAATTATGTTCTACTTTCCACGTACGGGTTATGTAGTTTGGTTTGTTTTCCGCTTGTTTCAGTTTCTTTGTTAAAACATGAGTAGTCATTCGCATAAAACTTGCTTAAACATATGGCAGCTCTTGAAAGTCGTGTGTGAGTGTTTGTGCGTGGGCATGTGTGTTTGTGCGTGTGTGTTACGAATATAAAATGATGATTTTTGTATACATCGATTTCAATGTGTGAAAGATGTCAATAAATAAAGAAAAAATGTTTGTTATTACATATTCCTGTTCGCCTTTCACAGACCAGCGTTAGTCTAACACATTTCTTCTTCTTTTTTTTCTTTTGTTTTTCAATTTACTTTTTTTTATTTAATTTTTTTAATTTTTTTTGGGGGGGTGGGGGGGGGGGGGGGTCTTAATTTTTTGTAATAAATTTTCTTAATGTAGTTTAGACACAGTAAACTTTATCTCTAGTAGACTTCTCACATCAGTTTGCATTTTTCAAGCTGAATAATGTGAAGCTGTGTATGCGGTTTACTAATAAAAGTATTTTGAATGAGCTTGCATTTTGATTGTTGTTCATATGGCGTGTGTGTTCTGCTATCTGCGCCATGTTCTATTCCCCAACACTTTAACTGTCAGTCGGTCTCGTCCCCACCTTTGCCCCCAAAGCCTACACACCTCATTTGCACAACGCCCTCTGCTGTCCTTATTGTTGTTTATCAAAGCCTGCCGTGAATTTGTGCTTGTGTTTTCCCCTTTTTCCTTTTCGTCTTCTTCTTCCTCGTCGTCATCGTTTTGAACATCATCATCCCCCTAAGGAACCACGTTGTTCCTATATTATATAGTAATAACAACAATAATAATTATTTTTTATTTTATAACGCCCAATACCAAACATGAAGTCTGAGCTGCTCAAAGCGCAACATTCATTCATTCTCACGCCATGTACAAGGACATATATTTCAATAAATCTAATACTAAAATTTAAATGAATAACATACACACACAAACACAAAATAATAAACGGCAGTACATCACAAACATGTCATTATTAAGAGACAAACTATACAATAACACTACACCCATATTCAGAAAAACCCACGTAAAATAAAACAAACAAACAAAAACAAACAAACAAACAAACAAAACAAAAAAAAGAAAAAAAGAAAGATCAGGTAACTTTAAATACAATAATATTCAATTATCATATACACTCAAGGTCGGCGAGAGTGAGTAGGCCTATATTAGAGGCTACCAATGACACCAATGTTTTTCCGCTGCACGTACTTGTCTTTTGTTTTGATGGTATGGTATTGTAATGATTCGTTTTCTGCATTAAAGCGTTCACGAATTATATATCTCTCCAATTCGTTAGTTTGTTAGTTCCAGAGCTTAAAGCTCAGCTCTGGAGCTATTGCTTTTTGCTTTGTCCGTCCGCCCAGTGCCTGGTGTCCGGAGATAATATTTGCGCACTTTTCTCCGAAACTAATATATAATAAATATAGTAGTCAACGGCAACATTATAACACATTGAGAGTGGCAGCTGCCAGACGTCGGTCGATGATCTAGTTGCGCACCCTCTTCATTCCCTTCCTCTCTTCCTCCCCCTCCCACCTCCCTTCCTCCCCTTGCCCATCCGCTCTTCTTCCCCACTGTTGCATCAGTCCAGATACCTGATCTTGGAATGTGACCAACGTAATCTCCAGCTACTGGTGCATTTAACTTACTTATACTATAGCAGATCTCAGCTGCAAGTACCGATACAGTGCAATAATGTGTACAACGCAGCTAAAATAACTGCAGGATCAGATTACACACATCCGAGAGATTTTTGAGTGCATGTAGCGGCAACCAAAAGTCGCTCAAAACTAGTTTAAGAAATGTCGACTTTATGTGCGTAAACTTAAGTCACCGCATTATCGTATCATATGCACATTTGAAAGTCACAAGTGTCATACGGTCAAACTGAACAAGCAAAACACAAAACAAAACAAAACAAGTGCTAGACCCTAACGGGTGCAGAGTTCCCTCGCTTGCTATCTTTCGCACTCCAAATCCATCCAGTAGTTTGGGAGAAAATAGGATTAGAAAAAAAAAAGCAACAAGTTATGACGTCACCATGTTGACGCCTCACAATGATGTCACTCAATACACCATAGTTTCGTTTAAGGTTCAAAGTATCTGTACACTCCAATTACAAACATTGGAAGATTATAAAAAATTTTGATTTGCATAAGTTTGGTTTTACCTTGGAGTAAACTCCAAGTACATACCAAACGTGAACCAAATCCCCTCCAGTAGTTTTAAGAGAAAATATGATAATAAAAAACACAATAAATTATGACGTCACCATGATGACGTCACCCGATTTGCATACGTTTGTGTCTTCTGGTAGGGTTCACGCTATTTCCTAAGTAAATATTAAGTTTCAAATAAATTCGTCTATTAGTTTCAGAGAAAAGTGCTCAAATATCACCTCCGGACACCAGACACTGGGCGGACGGACAAAGCAAAAAGCAATAGCTCCAGAGCTGAGCTTTAAGCTCTGGAACTAACAAACAAACGAATTGGAGAGATATATAATTCGTGAACGCTTTAATGCAGAAAACGAATCATTACAATACCACACCACCAAAAACAAAAGACAAGTACGTGCAGCAGAAAAACATTGGTGTCATTGGTAGCCTCTAATATTCACTCTCGCCGACCTTGAGTGTATATGATCATTAAATATTATTGGATTTAAAGTTACCTGATGTTTCTCTGGTTTTTTTTGTTTGTTTGTTTGTTGTTGTTGTTTTTTTTTTGTTGTTTTTTTTTTTTGGGGGGGAGGGTTTGTTTGTTTATTTATTTGTTTGTTTTTGTTTGTTTTTGTTTGTTTGTTTCTCGGAAGAGTCCGCTGGACCTAAAGCAATAATCTTGTATTGTATTGTATTGTTTGTTTGTTTGTTTTATTTTACGTGGGTTTTTCTTAATATGAGTGTAGTGTTATTGTATAATTTGTCTCTTAATAATGACATGTTTGTGATGTACTGCCGTTTATTATTTTGTGTTTGTGTTTGTGTGTGTATGAGTATGTTATTCATTTAAATTTTAGTATAGATTTATTGAAATGTATGTCCTGGTACATGGCGTGAGAATGAATGAATGTTGCGCTTTGAGCAGATTTCATGTTTGGTATTGGGCGTTATAAAATAAATAATAATTATTATTGTTGTTATTATTATATCAGTTTCTGGCGGGCAAGTTTCAGAAGGGCACCTTTGCACGATGAAACACTAGATTGACCAGACGTGCAATATAATATCCAGGATCGGAAATAGTAAAATCGTTATTTCTGGTTAGATTTGCAAGTTTTGTTATTTGTCACGACACTGATGTAACGCAAGCTGAATTATTACGCTTGGAATAACAGCTTGTGTAAACAAAATACTTGTACTAATCTTGTTGCACGCTTTATTACTAGAATGTTCTTAGCATCTTTGTTTTAAAAAAAAAAAAAGGGCTAGAGGTAGAGTGGGAGGGGGAAGTACACTGTGTTCAGGTAAGGAGGGTAGGTTTCATGCACCTGTCGCTTAGTGCAGTGTTAGCTGTCAGTAGCGGAGCACATCAAAGAAATCGCCACAACCCTATCTGACCCCGGCTAATCAGCCACAGACAAACAGCACCTGACAACCACCTCGTCGTCCTGCACTAGACGTCCCACTGCGTCTAATCCCGTTCTGTCTATGTTTATGATATTCTCTCTCCCCCCCCACCCACCTCCTCCCTCCCCCCTCTCCCACCTTCTTCTGCTTCTTCTTTTTTTTCCTCCTCCTCTTCTTTCTTAGTCTTCTTCCTTCTCTGCGTTGTGTAGATTAACGTCCCCTGACACTTTCGCTTTTGGAGGACTAGTTCTCTGCGTCTTCCACTTCTTCTTATGGAGCTGCTTTCTTCCCCCCCCCCCCCTCCCCCCACCCCAATCCCCAACAGTACTACCAACAACAGAACACTTCCACAGCCTCAAATTTTCCTACCCCCTCCCCCCGGCCCCTCCAACGCATACACAATTGTGCTTTCTCAGCATTTGCCTAATCCATCGAGCTAAGACATTCTCTCCAAACTCTCTACTCAAAAAAAGATAATAATTTCCTACTCAAAGAAGATAATAATTTCATACGCAAACAACCTAATAATTCCATACTCACAGAAGATAATTCCATACCCCGAGAAAATAATAATTCCACACTTAAGTTAAAGAAGATAATAATTCCATACTAAAAGAATTCCATACTCAGAAAAGATAATAATTCCATACTAAAAGAATTCCATGCTCAAACTAAGATAATAATTCCATAACTCGCAGATTATACCATGGATGCTCTGTAGTCTTTACTCTTCTCATTTTCAGACCTCACTGATTAAAGTTTTATTCTTCTCCGGAGGAGTCATGGACTTCGGATGAGAGTATAAACCGAGGTCTAGTCTGTGTCGCATGCATTCCATCATAACGGACTTTAAAGATCCTGACGCTCATGTCCTAGACGGGTGACTGCCGGTGACAAGAACACACCCAGCATGCACCTTGGGTAAAGCGCTTAACTTGGGGCTGCTGTACTTTCAAAAATGAAAGTGCCCGAATTTCGCCTGGGTGATAATAAAGTTGTTAAAATTTAAATAAGAAAACAAAAGTAGGTACAGTATGCTGTCGCAGACTTGTGTAAAGTAGGACTCAGTGTGTCCCCAGAAATAGTTTGTTTCTTTGTCGTCCACCCTCTCTCTCGCTCACCCTCCCCCCTCCCCCCTCCCCTCCCCCGCTACCTCCCCTCAGCAGACGGCTTCTTTGTCTGAGGGTCGCACGAGCCAGTTGTCAGCAACAAACTTACGTCGATTTACTGCAACCGCAAACCACACACATGCACATACACACAGCGCGCATATACAGGCGTGATAAACTGACACACACACACGCGCGCACCCGCACCCACATGACGCTCGCGTGAAAAAAGCAAAACCAGCCACGAGTATGGTGCAGTCATGTAAGAGTACTAAGTCCCAAATATCGGACCGTTCCAGGAAACACGGTTTTTTTGCTGATCAATACATTTTATTATCTTGAATATTTAGACTTAATTGTCTTCAAGACATGCACGCTGACAGGCCGTGAATCTAAATTTAAAGTGTATCAGACCAAGACTGTTTTGCATTGCTTTTTTTTTTCTTTTTTAGTCGCGACACTCAAATGTGTCCAGTTAGATACTGTGACATTCAGCACTCTAGCGTTGCATGACAACCGACAGTTTCGAGACCAATTTCCCAATTGTATTAAAAGTGTGGGAAATAGATCAATAATAAGAATCAATAAATAATAATGTTAACAGCCTTGGTATTCAGCATTCAAACGTGGGTTTATATCCCGAAGTCTCAAACGTTCAATGAAATCCTAAAGTGGGGAAAGTTGATTGATCAGAACAAAAGTTCCCAAACTTGGAAGGACCTTACTCTACTGCGATGCAAAGCGATGAGGTTGGGGAAGTGGGATCATGTGAATTATGAGTGATGAATACCAGATAAAATAACACTTTGTCTTTGCATCTGTTGTAGGAGTTTAACCGTGCGGGTATACACGTACACACACGCACACACACACACCCCACACCCACACACACACACATGAATAAGTTCAAAGTTCACAAAACCACCTCTAACTTTCAGAACCCACACTATCAGATGATTACGTGAAGCTTTTTTTTTTTTTAATGTAAAATATTTATTCAGTGAACTATGTTCACCTAGTGAATAGAGTTCAATGAGCAGTGTTTACCTAGGGAGTAAGATTTTAATTATTTAATTTATGTAATCTTTCTTACACAGCTCTTTTCCAGCTGAAGGCGCTGGCTCAATGAGCAGTGTTCACTTCGTGAGTGTTGTTCTTCTGAATGGAATTCAGTGAGTAGTATCCAGTAAATAGTATACAATGGGCCGAGTTCATCTAATGAATAGTCCCAGGATTAAAATACAAACAGATCACCCGCGCAACGGAGTTACGTAATTCTGCGCATTCACATGCCTTTGGTGCATAACGGCAGGGTTGATTTAAAAGTGCTTTTACACTGCCCCGTGGTATGTGGGTCACTGGAGCAGCAGACGACCCCGAGAGTGGGGTGGGAAAAGGGAGGGAACAACGGAGGTGCGATAGAGTGAAAGGATAAGTCTTTAGGTTGAGGAGTGGGAAGGGATCTCTCTCTCTCTCTCTCTCTCTCTCTCTCTCTCTCTCTCTCTCTCTCTCTCTCTGGGAATTGGTAGTGCAGTACTCATTGTATAGAGCCATTATATTAGGCCTCATAGGAGCCTGAACAGCGGGGTAGTGTGGAATAGGGGGAGTGTGAGGGGGGGGGGAGGAGAAGGGTGCAAAGAAGGCTGAGGGGTGGAAAGGGAGCTAACTGATCTCTGAAGGTGGAGAGAGGGATAGAGGGGACGGGGAAAGAGTACTCGTTCCTTAAAGAGATGTAATGCTCTATTTTGGGACCTTGGAGATACGGTCGTAATCGGAAGGAAAAGGAGGAAACACACACATTTAGTCGTTGATACATACCTGCGCGCATACAGGCAGACGTACGCAGACATACAAACATGCACTCCTGTAAACAGTCGCACAACAACGACAAAAGTGACAAACACACAGACATACGCACACACACGCACGCGCATAAACACACACCTACACTAATTACGTGCTAACAAACACAATTACGCAGCGCACGCAAGTGCACATTTTTACAGACCCTAACGTACTCAATGCAAAGACACACAAGCATGCGCGCACAAACGCACAGCGACACGAAACCGAACGCACACACACACACACACACACATACACACGCACACACGCATATACCCACACACAGATAGCCGGAAAATATAGAGAGAGGAGCAAACCTAGAAAGTGGCGTAAAATAAGAGGAATCTTCCTCCTTTAATTGCCCTGCACCGCCCCTCACCCGAAACCCCCATCCCCATCATCACCTCTACACTACCTTCACCTATCCACCCACCTCACCCCACGCCTCCTATGTTTTGAGGGCAGAGTTATAAAAACACACATACATACACACACACGCACCGCCCCCCCCCCGCCCCACCCCACACACACACATACACACACAACCACGATGTAGGTCACCAGCTGTTACTAAGGTTTTCTTTTTAAACCAAGAGGAACCATCAGGGAACGAATGAATAATCTGTTTGAATCAGCATTAAATATGTATCTAGACCGTTAACAATATAACCTGAGGGTCACTATTTCCAATAGTTTTCATCCACTCTTTGTGTGCCCTGAACATTTTGCCAGCGTGGATATGTGCGCTTTACAAATTTACGTCCTCCCCCGTCTTCTTTCTCTCTCTCTCTCTCTCTCTCTCTCTCTCTCTCTCTCTCTCTCTCTCTCTCTCAAAGACATCAAACGAAAAATCTATTTATTTAATGAGTCAATAAGCCAATTTAATCATCTAAGTTACTAGAAGTTTACAAGTGGGACAGGACGATTTTCAAATAAGCCGACATACAGATAGATGGAAACATGTATACATCCTATCCTATCCTATTCTATTCTATTCTACGTAACTGGAAAAGTGGTTGGGGCACGATAGATGATCGTTTAACCAGCGTACTTCAACTTTCTCTATCCTCAGCAACCCTCATGGCTTCGCTCAGTGTCACGTCAGTCCATTCTCTAATGTTGTCCTCCCACCTCTTTTTCTGTCTCCTTGCCCATTGCCTTGCAGGATGGTCTTTGCAATGCCTGATGCTCTGGTGACGTGGCCATACCATCGGAGTTTCCGTTTTTTCACCACTGTCAGCATGTCATCGTGCTGTCCAATGACTTGTGTGATGGTCTGTCGGATTTCGTCGTTGGTGATATACGTGATGGGTATAGGAAATGCACAGAAGTCTTCTGTTGCATCTCATCTCTATGCTTTGAATTCTTCGTTGGAGATCTGCTGTGAGGGTCCATGCTTCGCAAGCATAAAGGAAGATGGAGATGACAAGGGAGCGCAGCAGTCTTACTTTGGAATGTAGACTGATGGTCCTGTCTTTCCAAATGGGCTTCAACCTTGTCAGGGCAGCAGTTGTTTGTGCGATCCTGGTGAGGACTTCCTGTCGGGACCCATTGTCTGATACAATGGCTCCTAAATATTTGAAGCTATGCACTGTGTTCAGAAATTTGGCCTTGGACTTTGATCTCCTTGTTGATGCCCTTGGTGTTGTTGGTCTTCATTTTGGTCTTCTCTGCACTTATTTCTTATCCCAAGGCGCTGGAGGTGGTGTCATGCCTCTGTGCAAGCTGTTCCAGTTCTTGTTCCTCTCCAGCCAATTCATCAATGTTATCCGCAAAACGGAGGTTGGAGATTGCTCTACCTCCTGTGCTGACTGTGCTTTCATAGCTGAAGAACATGCAGGATTCAGGGCAGGGCGAAGTACCACTGAACAGATTTTCAACCTAAGAATAATCTGCGATAAATATCTACAGCACCAACAACATCTATATCATGTGTTTGTAGACTTCAAGAAAGCATTTGACCGAGTTGTCATGCATCTTTGTAGGCAACCATGAGAGTGTACATCAGCCCTAAAATTATTGAATTATTGAAGTCATCAAAAGCCTGTATGACAAGGCTACTACCAGTGCAGTCCTCCACAACAGCGCCATTCAGAACAACAATCGGTGTGCGTCAAGGATGCCTACTCTCTCCAACACTCTAACATCTTCCTCGAGCTCATGTCAGATGCTTTCGCAGATCACGAAGTCACAGTCAGCATAGGGGGTAGAGCAATCTAATTGTATACGAAGTAAAAAAAAAAGTATTTATAAAAATATTACATCACGATGATTACGTCACTAGATTTACATAAGTTGGGTAAAGTCTTAAGTACATACCAAACTTGAACCAAATCCCATTAAAAGTTTGGGAAAAAATAGGATTAGCAACAAAAAAAAAAAAAAAACCAAAACAATAAATTATTAAATCACCATAATGACGTCACCGAACATACATACTTTTTTTTGGTCATCTAGTAGGGTTCACTATTTTTAAACTAAAAGTCAAGTTTTAAAAAAAATCCGTTCATTAGTTTCAGAGAAAAGTGCGCAAATGTCACTTCCGGACGATGGACGGACGGACGGACGCCGGACGCCCAAAACCAAACAAACTTTAGTGTCCGAAGCTCTGAAACTATTAATAATAATTTATTTTTATAATTCAGTTTCTTCAGTGCCTATAAGCTTACAATACATAGCAATGTTAGCCCCGTCTCTCACTCTCACTCACAGACTCTCGTTACCGTGGATTCAGTTCATTCACAGGCGTGCGTCATGATGTAGGTATGCAGGTTTGGCAAATTATCGCAGTTCTGAGGGAAGAATTATCATAATTTCCTGATACTCTGCCAACCGTCAAGCTGATTGTTGGACAATTATTGCATGTTTGAAAGGGCAGATTGTGCCAGCTGGGAGGGAGGGGAAGGGAGGAGGGTCGCTTCCAGCCATGTAAATAACAAAGATAAACATTTTCTTCATGCATACACCGCAGTCCATGATTAAAAAAAAGGTTTTCTCAAATTGGCAGCACCGGAGTGATAAAACATACTTTTATATACAAAGATGTACTGGCTGCTCTCTCTCTCTCTCTCTCTCTCTCTCTCTCTCTCTCTCTCTCTCTCTCTCTCTCTCTCTCTCTCTCTCTCTCTCTCTCTCTCTCTCTTTCTTTCTTTCTTTCTTTCTTTCGAGCTTAAGCATGCGGCCACGTCCTCCCCTGTGTATTTATGTATCCCGTACATGAATCCAGCTACATTATTATTGCTTTAGGTCCAGCGGACTCTTCCGAGCCAAATCAGGACCGGACAACCCCCGATCCGCATAAAAGATCTGCTGAAACAACCCTAGTGGTAAAACCGAAAGCTCTCCACCAGCCAGTCACTTTACAATAAAGACATCCCACGCAGGGGACGGCTGAGGCTTCACCCCAACTTATCGAACCCCCGTTTACAAAAACAAAATAGAATACAAACATCATTATAAATTATCAACAAAACACACATATAAAATGCCTACATTGCTAAATAATAACATCATAGGAAGCCCTAGTGACCACCTGGTAGAAAGCGTCCAATATTCCCAAGCTGATCCAACAGACCTCATACACAAATAAGGAGTCTTGTCCCGGAAGAGTTTTCAAGAAAAAAGGTAGGAGACTGGTCTAGCGAAGAAGACGATAGTATAGCAGATTGATCGAACAGAGCAGGAATGAGAAAGAGCAAATGAGAAAGACAGCGACAGTGGGAATTTAAAGCACTAAATTTCCAGAAAGTGGGGATACTATTTATACTGAAACCCCCGGCACCCCAGCTGCTACTGCTGTTTGGTTTGATTACTTTTCTGACATGGTGGACCATATTTATAAATGTAAGCGTAATCCTAATGCTGACGTACTTATTCTTGGTGACTTTAATATTGATCTTTTGAAACCAGAACTTAAATGGGACTGCCTAATATCCTCTCTTGTTCTTAGTTGATAACTTCAACTACTAGTAGGTAACCTCATCAACATCATCTTTAATCGACAACATATACACCTACGCATCTGCAACAATTGATCGTGCTTTCCTTTCTGCTATGAGCATAAGTGACAACTTCCCAATCTATTGAACAAAGTTGACTAAACTGCCCAAATCAAGCATTAAAGGCCATACTCATATTACGTATCGGTCCTTTAAACACTTTGATTATGGAGCTTCGATGAGGAATGTGTATGATGCATCATTTGATGATGTGTATATAGTTATAATGACCCTAATGTTACTCTTAAGCGTTGGTATACTATTTATCTATCAATAGTCAACAAGCATGCGCCTGTTAAAAAGAAAATAGTAAAACATTCTAAACTCCCAACATGGCTGACACCAAAAATCATAGACGCAATGTCACTGCGAGACAAACTTAAATGTACTCAACAATTTCAAGAGTACAAAAAATTCGTAATAAAATAAAAAAAAAAAACATGGTGCGTGACTCCAAAAGAAACTACTGTAATACACTAATAGAAAATAAAAGAGACATTTCTCAACTTTAGCATTCATTGAATTCTTTTATTAAAGACTCGTCTTCAAATCATCATAAAATTCCTTCCAATGTATCTGCTAATGACTTCAACAATTATTTCCTTTCAGTCGCTATTTCTGTACTGAAATCGGATTCCTCAAAATATACACAGTACTCTTGCTCTGATTGTCTTACACAATTTTGTAAGAAAAGAACAAGTAACTCTTCTTCACCCTTTTGAATACCACTCATTACTGTAAATGAAGTTACTAAATACATATCAAAACTTAATAATAAGAAATCGGCAGGTCCAGATGAAATTAGTAATAAGATCTTGAAAATTTCTTTGCCGTATATAATTAATTCCCTTACATACGTCTTCAATTTATGCATTGTAAAAAATATATTTCCAACTACATGGTAAGAAGCTAATATTATTCCCCTTCCTAAATCAAAAGTCAGTTCTAATCTTAATAACTGTCGGCCAATATCTCTGCTGTCTACACTTTCACAGATTCTAGAACCACATATTCACACTCATTTAACAAAATACATGGATGATCTTGGCCTTTTTCTTCATCTACAATCTGGTTTCCGTAGCCACCATTCTGGCGCTACTGCCCTGGCACTTTTAACGGACAAATGGCTCTCTGCAACAAATAAATCTACTTTGTCAGGAGTTATTTCTCTTGATCTTTCCAAAGCTTTTGATCTCGTCAATCACCACATACTGCCTCAGAAATGTGAACTGTACATCAATGGCTCAGTTGCGTTAAATCTGTTTCGTTCCTATCTTAACGTACGCAATTTGTACATATTCGCGGAATAAATTCCTCTGTGGGTTCCTCAAGGATCGGTTCTATGTCCTATTTTATTTTGTATTTATATTAATGATTTACCGTTACATCTCTCAGATAATTCTGTTGAATGCCATTTGTTAGCTGATGATACGACATTACAAAATCAAGGGAGTAACATATGTGAAATTCTGTAATCTCTACAAGTACGTGCCCTTAACAATGTTGCTGACTGGTGCAGGTTAAATCATATGTCACTGAATCCAGCTAAATCAAAAAGCTATGTTAATAACAATTAGGCAAAAGCATCTGCGGGCTCCGAAATGTTCTCTCAATTTTTGATAAATTGTTTTTAAACCCTGTCTGAGGGATGTGTTGCTAAAGACATTAAAAATCAAATTGTCAATTTTTCTCCCCGTTGGGGACACACTGGCTCAAGTGAGAAGAGTGACGGCAAAACTATTGAAGCACTGAATGTTAGAGCGGCCCACTTCGACCACGCTCCCTTCACAGATCCTTTCAACATTCACAGCGAGTGTTACTCAACTAAAAATAAGCTTACAACAAGAAAATAACTTTTTAGAAAGTTTTTTGTTATTTTAATGAATAACTTCCATAGCTTTTGTGCCTAGTAATAGCAACACCCGTAGGCTAGCCACACTACATTCTAGGGCTAAAAATAGCAGCTACCAAATCTAGTAAGAGAAAGAACCAATAAAAACAATTGCTCGTGAGGTTTTGGGTTTAAGGTTGATAAAATCGACCTTACCTGGCCCCAGACACCAAAATACACCCTCTTCAGCTTCTTTGTTCACTCACAAATAGGGTCAAAGGCCACACGACTATGACATTCGATGTACCGTTAATCAAGGGAAATCACTTTCTGTCATGTCAGGACCGACATTTTAAATCCAAACTGTAGCGGTTGGTTTGTGCAACGAAAGCCCACTGTATCAGTGTGTAATGTGATAACAAAGCCCACTGTATCAGTGTGTAATGTGATAACAATGCAAATTTTAGGGTAAAACACGTTTTCGACAAAAGCAAACCAAACCATCGAATCGGGGCCTTTTTAACATTGCACTCAGTGCTTTCAAATGTCAAGATTGACGGCTTGGAGCGCCGAACAAATTAAAATGACCCTGATGCCTTAGCAAGCGCCTCCTATGTACTCCTTCGGGTGAGAGTATAAACCGAGGCCTAGTCTGTGCACTCATGCATTCCATGGCACGGATTTGTAAGAGCTGACGCTCGTGTTGTTGCCGGATGAGTGCCATGAAGTTACATTAAATATATCCAGCAAGCCAAGCCCTAGGCACCTTCTCTGCAATTTCCTGCCACCCAGGACTGTGCTCAGTTGTCTAGGGCGTTGGAGGATTGCGCCTAAGGCAGCAAGTTGGCGCCTTGCGCGGCTTGAGTTAAATTCTGTATCGGCTAGCGCTTTAAGCCGCTCTTGAGCTGATAAAGCGCTGTATAAGACCAAGTAATATAACAATAATCTTCCTCCCTACCTCCCTCCCTCCTTCTGCCTGTCTCTTCTCTTCTCTCCTCCCCTCCCCTCCTCTCTCTTTCTCTCTCTTTTGTTCTTGAATATAATCGATCATCTGTCCATGTTGGTATTTCGTGTACGTAGTTGATAATTTGAAACGACTTTTTTTAATGCTATTTTACATGTTGAAATGGACCAATGGCTTTTTTTTCAATGAAACATCTCTCTCTCTCTCTCTCTCTCTCTCTCTCTCTCTCTCTCTCTCTCTCTCTCTCTCTCTCTCTCTGCTGATCTGAATTTATATACGTTTCTCTTTACATCCCTCTACTTCTCCCCATCTCTCCGTTTTCCGCCCCTCCCCTCCCACCTTCACATTCCCCCTCCCCGTACATCCCTACTCCCATTATTTTCACCCCTCCCCCCTGTCCCGTTACACTGAGTGCCCTCTTCAAAGGTCTCGCTGGTGGTCCCGTAGTTCATAAAAGGATAGTCCATCAAGACCGTGTCTTGGACAAAAACACCTTCACCCTTGTTCAGTGAAATAATCCGTCATCTCTTAGGTCGCAGCTCATCTCAAACAAATCTCTCTCCCTGGTGTATAAGGTCTTTAACCTCTCTGGGCCTGTATTCGTGAAAACGTGGCTCCTTTGATTTACGGTACCTATTTGCTACAATTGCCTCTTATCCGGGATCTGCCTTTTCCGCCCTCACTATATTTTTTTATATTTATTTGACAATGACTATAGTTTATTTGCATAGAGACCATTGGACCCTTTATTTATTTATTTATTTATATGTGTCTAAGGTCTACATCCTTTTTGGACCTGCATTTGTATATAAAGATGGCATTTATGATTAACCCATTTGCTACTACGTACTGACCAAAATACGGGATATGCCTTCTCAGCATTATATATCTTTTAATTATTTATTTCTTTTTGTTTGTGTCTAAGACCTTTTCGTTCTTTTGAATCTGCATTTGTGTAAAGAGTGGACCATGATTAATTCATTTGCCACCACTATTCCATATATGGAATCGTCCTTCTCATAATTCAAAATCGTTGTTTGGACAGATTTAGACTAGGTTACAATCGTATATTATGAGTTTTAAAAAAAAAGAAGAAGAAGAAGATATCGTTGTTAGTCCTTGTGGAATAGGCTACAATGCACCTTATAATTAAAAAAAAACGCTATTGAATACTTTAAAAGCTAGTTTTAATTTGGTTTAGTCAAGCATAAAGATAAACCAATATAGTTGTCATAGTGGTTGAGACCTCATAATCATTCAGATTAGTGCTTTTACAATTGATGAACTTAAAATGGTTTTGTAAATCATACAGGAATTAATGAATCTCAGGAATAGTTATACAAGTTATATAATAGTTAATAAGTTATATGATAGTTATAAAATAATAGTTAGCTCATCGCCGTAGCTTAAGTGGTAGAGCGTTCGCATGGCTAATCGATGACCCAGGTTCGAATCCCGTGATGGACAAGATAAAAAGTGGCCATTTTCACTGTCCATTTTAGCAGTGTGATTGCTCTGGTGGTTCAGTGTTGATTTAGGTCTCTACCCCTTGTTCCCTGGGATGGTTATCCCCGGCTGCCACATTGCCAATGGCGGGGGTAGACTTAAACTTCAATGATCATTAATTCAATAATAGTTGTACTGTGCTACGGATAGTACTCTTCTTTTGTAACCATCTTTTTCTCTATAACGCTCTCGGTCGGGTATGGTTATCATATTACTATGAATATGATTATTTTATCATTCTACATCAGTGCAGAAACGTTATTCCTATCATGCTTATGGTCCCAGTCTCAAAAGTTGCCCACACAACCTGTTTGTGGCCTTAGATTTGGCTACCGGGTTTCGTCCCCTATCGCTTCCCTCCCTTGAACCTTCTTCAGTCATAAAAATGGGGAAAAGTCACGGCATCCGGTAAGATGGATCTTGGGAGATGTGTTTGGATAATTCTCACCTTACACCTTTTGCGGAGTCTTCTCTAAGTGGACAGTATTTAACCGTTGATTCTGCGACGGTGATATGAAATCCATCAAGAACAGCCTTGACTAGAACATCAATGTTTTCAAGGAGTCGACGTTGTAAACGACGATTTTTAAGATCGCAGTTCCGTTAGTAGATAAATACATGGGTAGCAACATGAGTTCTCTACTATCTATCTAGTATCTGTCATTTCATCTCTGCTATAGCAATCTACGGTTTTTTTTAACACAGGTTCATCACAATATATTCGCTCGTCTTGAGAAAGTTTTTGGCTATACCAAAAATGTTTTGGCTTGGCTTGGGTCTTATCGCTCTTTTACTGTTGACAACACTAAATATCTTTAATCTTCTCTCTCAAATATGGTGTCCATCGGGGCTCAGTTCTTTGACCTATTCTGTTCACTAGTGTATGTGTTATTGCGATTATTGTACAACTTCTTATCTTCCAAAGTTCTCCAATGTTTCACCCTTTAATTATGATGTGTTCTGACTATCAATCTGAGCGCATTGAGGTTATTACCATAGCAATAGAAACAAAAAATAAAAAATAAAAAGGGGAAAATGTGTTGCACATTCAAAGTTAAAGTTTGCATGCATCCCTTTACCGCAGGGGTCAACGTTTTTTTTTCACTCCCCCCCCCCCCCCCCAAAAAAAAAAGTGTTTGGGATCAGCAGTTGTGACACAATAGTGTCCGATTCCCGTGACTTTTTAATGCTTCCGTGCCTGAAGACTGTATATTAACCGGCATCGACCCACAGTTCTGACTGATGTAGGTTACCATGTAACGAGCATGTAAAAGAGACACCTGAAACACTGTCGTCTACTTTTGACAATAGCACTTTAACAGGCCAAATTATCATTCTAAGCAGTCTGCCGCCCAAGGAGAGGGGGAGGGATAGAGAAATGAGTGAATGTTAAGTGTCGGGTGTGGGGGTTAATTGTCGCGTGTGTGTACGCGTAAATAGTGTTTTGTTGTTTGTGCGCTGCAATGGCCAATCTGTGAGTATGTTTGGGTATGAGTATGACTTATCACATCACCGAGGGTTTTCTCCGGGTACTCTGGTTTCCACAGCTCACTCCATTAATTGCGATTTTGGATGCAGTCAAACTATGCAGTCAATCTATATGTCTGAAACTCAAGTTAGCAGCAACTTGTCAGCGGTTGCTGCTAATGTTTTTTGTGTTTTTTTTATAGCGCGTGAGAAATTTGGAGAGGCAGGTAGGGCGGAGGGGCGGGGTGGGTGTGGGGGTTGAATAAACAGATGACAACCTTGGTTCCCAGCAAATCAGAGTTTTATAAATGAACATCCGCTGTTAGTGATGGCTATGTGTTGTTATCCTGTCACTGAGTTCATCCGCTTGTCAACTGCAGGTGGCGACTCCACTGATGATGATTTTGATGATGATGAGGAGGAGGATCCTAATGGTGGTAGTGATGATGATGATGATGATGATGATGATGATGATGATGATGATGATGATGATGATGATGATGATGATGAGACACGCCAAGTATCAGACACTATTGAGGCAAGTACTTGCATTATTTCAAACAAAATTCTGGAATAAATGAACGTCACGGAAAGAAGCGATCAGAAAAGACGTTAACCGTTCCCCCCCCCCTCTCATCTCTGTGCTACCCCCATCCCTTTCCCTCCCATCCACAACCCTCTGTCTACCCCCTCCCCCCGTCCCTTCCAACCCAGTAAAGAAAATTTCCGAAATCGGAGAAAGACTATACCAACGTAACAGGTTGTGGATTATTAAATGATGGTAATAAAAGTAGGTTTAAAGAAGGTAACATAGAAACTAACATTTATGGTAGGTTACAAAGGGAACGTGTAAAAGACATAATACGACTACATTTCGGTCGATACTTTCTCTCTCTCTCTCTCTCTCTCTCTCTCTCTCTCTCTCTCTCTCTCTCTCTCTCTCTCTCTCTCTCTCTCTCTCTCTCTCTCTCTCCTTCTTCTTCTTCTTCTTCTTCTTCTTCTTCTTCTTCTTCTTCTTCTTCTTCTTCTTCCCCACCCCTCATTATATAATTTATAATTTTTATTAGTATTCCTACTGTACGTAGTTGTGTCGCATAGGGGCAACGGAGAGGAGTGGGATTGACGCGAACAGAAAGTTATAGGTAGGTAGTGTGGATAAACAAAAATATTAAAACAAAACAACAAGAAAATGTAATTGAACTGTAACGAAAACAAGGGTAATGAGGTTGCCAAACTGTGTGTAATTAGTAAGATTGTTTTATTGTAGTATTAAATTGGTGTAATTTAAGGATAACTCGACGAGTACGTTGCTTAAATAGTTTTCCTAAAACTTACCAGAGTCTTGCAAAAACCATTATGCAAGACACGGTTGTAAGGAGGCAGAAGAAGAGGGAGGCCGAAAAAGAGGTTGGAGGACAACATCCGAGAATGGACTGGTTTGACACTGAGCGAAGCCATAAGGTTTGCTGAGGACAGAGAAAGATGAAGTACTCTGGGTAAACGATCATCTGTGATGTCCCAACGACTTTAGAGTTATGGGATAAGATAGGATAGGATAGTATCGCTAAATAACGCATTATATAAGTAAATAATTCTTAATTTATTACCAAATTACCTATTTACCTATATCATTATTTATTTACCTAAAGTAAAACAATGATAAGATAAATAATTTATTTACCGGGAAAACATATTATTTAGAGAAATCTTACATTGTGAACAAATGATGAATTAGAAAAAAATGCTTCTAGTAAATAAAGACTATTTAGCTGTAAGTGGTGAAAAGGAATATTTTACAAAGGGAATTCCATACTGTCTTCCCATAAGCATAATTATGGGACATTATGCAAGGTTGGTGCCTGTAGTGGATCCACGGTAGCAGTGGCGTAGCTAGGGATTTTGAGGCCCCGGGGGGCTGGGCCTCTTTGGGGGCCCATGCATTTTGACATTCAACATCATGACATGAGGTACCGTAATGTACTTAATAAAAAGCCTAAGTTCACTAACTTATATAACAACGTGAATACCAAGAAAACATGGCTGTGGCGTAATATTTAATATTAAAGTTAAAAATGTTTTCGCACACTCTCCTTTGGGGACCCCCCTCAAGTGGGGGTCCCGGGGGACTTTCGAATTTGGACCCCATTTCCCCCTCCCCTAGCTACGCCACTGCACGATAGGAAAGCTGTAGATACCACTGTCATACGATCTCTCATTAATCAAGGCTGTGTCGTGTCTACCGCTTTGCTTCCGATGATGACCCACTACTTTTTAAAAAATACGCTTGTGCCACAAGTGAACCTACTGAATTGAATTTTGTTTTAAACATTTACAATGCTTACCTGTCTCACCAGCTGTTTAAAATGGAAAACGATACATAGGCAGCATTACTATCAAATGTGTGTGCCAAAGATATAATAACACTATTAATGTAATTTACAAAATGCGCCCGCCATAAAGTCGCTTAGACTTCTCTAGATCTATCATTCATTGCTATTGTTTCTCCATATCGGCCATCGGATTTAGATACCGGGTCGGGGATGTGGCGGATGTTGAGTAGTTTGGATCATGCCTTTGTCAACAAATAACATTGGTTAGTAAGAGCAGAATCCTCAAGCAGTCCTTGACAGCCACAGCGACAGCGTCACTCACGATCTCAACCCCTTCTTTGTTTCTTTACGGAACCTTGCAATGCATTGCTGTCCCGTAAGTCACTGTCGGTTCCTGGGTCAGCAATTTACACATTCTTCAAACTGCAAGGTCCCCACTAACCAAGCATCTGGGGAGATCCCCAGGATTTTCAACCCACCCGGTTCAAGTTATAAGGGTACATATTGTGGGGACTCGTACCCGACTGTAGCGGCCCAGCAGCTTGTCTTAACCTTTTTCACTGAACACCGGAAATCGCTTGACCCGATTTTTTTTTTACCTCGAGCGAACATGTACACCCCTTCCACTGACTGTAATTGAAAAGGTTATAGAGGATGAGGGACGGGGTTGGGGGAGGGGGGGGAGTAAAGAAACCACATTTTCACTAAAAAGATAAAATAACCTCGTCTTATAAAACTCACTTACCAGCTCCTGGAATTCCATTCAACTCGATTCAATCAATTCAGTTACGTAATTTGATGTTTCTTCACGCCTGGTTTGCGATTTGCAGCATCAATACTCTTTCACCATAAATCAGAAGCATTTCAATAGTTCACCGTTGTTTTGCATAGCCATCTCCACAGTATGAAATGAAATGAATCAATCAACGTACTGATCTTGGCTGCTCAACCCAAGAAGAAGACAAAAAAGGAGTATGTGGAAGTGTTTACACATTTCCACGGATCATCGAGCCAAACTTCTGAGAATTCTTCTCGTTTTTCAACGCAGAGTCCGCGGACAATCTCACTGTTAAACTAAAGACTATAATACTTGTCTTGTTGGTTGGCGTAGTTTAATATGTTACTCTCGGTTGAGACCGAAAGAAGTCTGGGACTAGTCATGAGACAGCATCAACGTTTGCATCGTGTTTTGACTTGAGATAGTGGATTCTTCTAGGCATCAAACTTCTGGTGTTTATCTTGAGTAATCCTTTTCTTCTTCCTTTCTTCTTTCTTATTCCTTGATTCATTCTTCTTCTATTTCTTCTTTTAGTTCTTCTTCATTCTTTCCTTTCTTCTTCTTCTTCTTCTTCTTCTTCTTCTTCTTCTTCTTCTTCTTCTTCTTCTTCTTCTTCTTCTTCTTCCGTCCTCCCTTTCTGTTTCTTGTTCTTCTAATTCTTGTTCTTCCTCCCCTCCTCCTCCTCCTCCTCCTCCTCCTCCTCCTTCTTCTTCTTCTTCTTCTTCTTCTTGTCACAGTCTTGAGTGGTACGAGCGATGATTTCAGTGTGTGACTTTTACCTTAAGTACTTTATGCTTCAGAAGCCTATATTAATGGGCATTTATCACGGTTGGGTTTAAGGTGACTCACTGCGGCCACAAGACAAATGAATTTAATGAGATGCTTGGTTACCATTAACAGTAGATCACAAACGCTGATAAGGCCACAAACCTTACAACCCGGAGTAAGGGGGGGAAGAAAAGTTCTAAGTCTGTGGCCTAAGCCGAAAGCTTGGCGGGTTGGTTCATTCTTGAAATACTTGCGTTGCTCTGAGAGGACCGAATACAAATGCCAGGTATACAGACTGACAGACAAGAGAGGTCGACAGATAGACAGAAAGGCATAACAGACACATGGACACACTAAAGCATTGGTCTGACGACGAACGTTTTGATTGCAATCACAATCACAGTGAATGTTTGAGAGTCATGATTTGAATGGGAAGATTGACGCTGCAATGTCGTTAGTAACCATACTAAAACGGTTAATTTTGATAAACATGCGCATGAGTGCAAGAGTTGTTTCACTTGCTGCACCGAAAGTGAAAATATGTGAAAAGCAGCGACGAGAAATAACGGTAGCATTTGAATTGAGTTGGCGCATCGGGCGGCTTGAGTTAGATCTTATATTGGCCAGCGCCTTGAGCAGCTCTTGAGCTGGAAAAGCGCAATATAAGAGTGATTAAATTTGCTACGCTCAAAGAAAAAGACCATATCCTATAAACATTTGTGAGACTGTATCATCTCTATTAACTCACAGGTAGTTCTCACACTCAACGTTCCTAAGAGGCCGGACTTGGAACTGGTAGCTTTATTTTATTTTATTTTATTTTATTTTTTGGGGCAAGATCACGGATCAAAGTAGCGCGTTTCATTGGTTCCAATGTTGAATGATTCGCAATCAGTTCGTCGAAACTGTGGCATGTTCTAAAGGTGAAAAATCATCCCAAATCACGCTGCGAACAACTGATTTGACTGAGATGACTCGGTGATAGTCTCACGACATCAGTGACTCAAGTCATGATTTTCCCTACGATAGCAGTTCGTCGTCAGACCATCGCTTAACGCATTAACACACTCAACTTTCGGATAGCATAAGTTAATTCCGTCATAATTATGTTCGCATCTCTCACAGTAACCGTCACATTTGTAGGCAAAACATATTTAATGGTAAACGTGTTTTTAGTTCCCAAGCTATGTGTAGCTCGGGAACCATTGTATTTGGCTTTGGGCGTTCGGTGTCCGTCCGTCTGTCTTGTGTCCACCCGTCCGCCCGGCGTCCGGAAGTGACATTTGCGCACTTTTCTCTGAAACTATTGGAGGGATTGGTTTGAAACTTGGTCTCTAAATAGTGACCTCTTCCAGATGACAACAAAATTAAGCCTGTTGAGTGAGGTCATCATGGTAATGTCATAATTTGTTGTGTTTTTTCCAACTCCTATTTTCTCCCGAACGGCTAGAAGGATTTGGTTCAAGTTTGGTTTATACTTAGCCTTTACATGGGCCTCCAAGGTAAAACCAAACTTATGTAAATCGAGTGATCCTGACGTAAATTTTAAAAAAGCCATTAAAGTAAGATTTTTTAAAACTTCATATAATTATTTGTATATAATTAGTGTTCAGATGCCTTGAGCCTTAAACAAAACTATGGTATTTCGAGTGACATCATCGTGTGACATCATCATGGTGACGTCATCAATTGTTGTTTTTTATAATCCTATTTGCTCCCAAACTACTGGACTGATTTGGTTCAAATTTGGTATATTCTTAGACTTTATGTAAGCCTCGAACGTAAAACCAAAATTATGCAAATCGAATGGCGTAATCATGAAGACACCAACTTTTGTTTTTTAAACTTTTTACATTTCCTTTAAACTTTGTATGTAATGTCAGTGTACAGATGGGTTGAGCCTAATTCAAAACTTACGTACATCGAGTGACGTCATCATGGTGCCGTCATGTTTTTTTCTTCATTAAGTTATTTATTGTGCGCACATTTTTGTTCTGAAACTGACTTTGAAGCTTGGTATTTAGTTAGTGAGAGAGAGAGAGAGAGAGAGAGAGAGAGAGAGGGGGAACTCTGCACCCGTTAGGATCCAGCACTTATTTTATTTATTTTATTTTGGAGGAGGGGTGGGGGAAAGAAGGGGTAGAGAAATATAGAAGAGAGAGACATTAGGAATCACCCTTTCCTCAGGACCAGCTTCAAAAGTTCGGTACGGTGTGCATCTTTTTTTTCCTCACCTTTCCCGGTGCTCAGGTTTTTCTTCTTGTGGTGGTTGTTCTATTTCTTTTTTATGGGGGACTAATTCGGGCAACACTCAGGTCGAGGGTGAACAGGACCGTAAATGCTTGCTGAAAGTGATTAAAAGAAACAATATGGCACTCAAGACCTCCAGGACATGATATCTTTTAAAGTCTGTGTAATGGAAAATGATTGCTGCCAGCGATTTTTCTTCTTTTCTTTGTATCTGGCAATCTTCCGCTACCTCGATTAACTGTTGTTCCGCGCATTCTTCTGCAATATAGATGGCTTGTGCTCTTTAGTCTGAAGTCAGTGAACTGTTTTTAAAGGCAGCCGTGGTTGGTCTTAGTCACATAGAATGTACGAAATCCTCACATTCACGTTCACAGCTGGAAGTTTGAAAAGGGTATGCACCTCCGACGTCAAGCATAAACAGATTATCGCTGATTACCTCCTTGGTACGGATTTTTCTGATCTCGCGAATTTGCGATCGCGACCACGCGTCCGATACTAAGGATTTAGATTTTAAGTTTTATAAAAAGTTATAATCTAAATATGTATTGCGTAATTATAAATGCCATTTTTTTTAAAAGGGGTGGGGGTTAGAACTCAGAAAACAAATTTAATGCATTTATGTTTCTGTGAATTATGCTTTATAATGATACTTTATCGTCGTTTTACCCTCAAGAAATAGTGGCCATACTTTCATACCTAGGAGGTAGGACAAAGATGCGAGCTTATTAGTGTTTAGCTTGCATGCGTAGTCCGCTGTTTTAATAGTGTCGAGTGCCGCCTGTTTAATGTTTTGACACGTAGCTGCTGTGTCAACGGTTTGTACAGTGACCTTTGCCCTTTCCACTCCAGCCTGCGATCCCTCGTTGCAAGGTCATGGTGGTTGGTTGTGACATCGATTATGAAGGATTGTGGTACAGAAGTTTGAAGTTAATATAATGCGGAAAGTAGGAACAATGCTGCGATCGTTCGGCCTTACAAGTTATGGCGCGCACTGAACAACTGAAAGAGTTTATCAAGGCGGAGTAGCTATTTCTAACACGAATAACAGAGAGAGAGAGAGAGATAGATAGATAGATAGATAGATAGAGAGAGAGAGAGAGAGAGAGAGAGAGAGAGAGAGAGAGAGAGAGAGAGAGAGAGAGAGAGAGAGAGACAGAGACAGAGACACAGACACAGACAGACAGAAAACCATTAAATGCGGTATTACTATCGGCATAAATCTCTCAAATTGCGAGCTTGCACTAAGGTTAATTATCATTAATGAATGAATATACTGAAAGAATCGATGAATGAATAGACATCAGCGGCTGACTAGGGAAAACACATCAATGAATAGACGACCTTCAAAGAAAAGTCGCGAATGAATGCGCCTTTTCAAATGTCAAGTTTGAGTACTGGATGTAAACAATAATAACAGTTTAAAAAGCATGTAGCAGTTCATTCACCCGAAGTTTACACACAATCACACTCACACACAAACACGCACACACACACACGCACACAAAGCCGAGGTTACACAGTATTATCATGACTTTCCCGAAACGCCACCTACGTTGTGCTGACAATGGGTCATATGTCGTTCCCATTTGTAAGTATTTTGAAGTGTTCGAACCCTAACCCTAACCCAGCCCTAACCCTAACGGATCATTGGCATGTCAATACAAGTTATGTAGATGTTCACTGATTTGTCCAGATAATACTGTGTAAACAAGGACACACATACACACACACACACCCCACACCCCACCCCCACCCCCCCACACACACATTTTCTCCTTCGCTCTCTTTCTCAATCTCTCTCACTTTCTCTTACACACTCTCTACTCTCTCTCTCTCTCTCTCTCTCTCTCTCTCTCTCTCTCTCTCTCTCTCTCGCTCAATTGCACGCACACACACATAGCTACACCTTGATGTCACATGCACATGGCTCACAACGACCACTCACACCCAACGACCCAATGACCCAACTCATCGTTTTTGCTCCTTCATTCAACCACTCCATCACCATCCACTACCAAAACCCCCTCCCCTCCTTCCTCTACCATTCCCTTCACCATCTACTCCCTCTTCATTCACCCTCCTCCCACCTTTCCTGAAATTCATTGATTAGACGTTACTACGTACATTGTAGCGATGAACCGGTCGAAAAGACCTTCTACATCCAACAAATTCGAGTTCAAGAGTTATATCCTGTATCGGTCAGCGCCTTGAGCAGTTTTGAGCTGGAAAAGCGCTGTACAAGAACGATTAAATAAACAAATTTTAAAAATATTTAGATATATCATACTTCTACCTCCACCACCACCACTATCCCAAACACACACATCTTCGTCCACAATATGTTCGCAACTCTTACCACGATTTATATAATCACTCGCATCCGGGATATCAGTATACATATTTTACATTTTTAAGTGCGCGTTGTTGCTAGGGTGGGCGAATGGTTGGAATTATACATGTGTATGTGCGTGTGTGTGTGCGCTGAGGATGTGGATGTGGGTGTGTCTCAATGTGCATGCGCATCTTTTGCGTGTGAGTGTGTGTGCGGGTGAGTGCAGTTCATTGTGTGTGTTTGTGTGTGTATTTTGTGAGTTTATATAATTACGCGTGCATATATGTGCGCGTGCCTATTTGTATGTATCTGTGTAGGTATGTGTGTCATTTATGCATGTGTGCGAGGGTGCGCGTGTCGATATATGTGTTTTTGTGTGTGCCTGTCTATGTGTCTGTTTCTGTCAAAGTCAAACCATTTTTAAAAAAAATGATGACTGGCTGTGCATTTTTGTGTTTACTATGTAGGGTTTGGAAACATTTCATTAACACATTCTTTGCAAAGTCAATTAAGCGCTGAATTTATCATCCTTCGTAAGGACGTTAGCTGTGGTAGCACTTACAAGACGAAGAAAAAAAAAGAGGAGGAGGAGGAAGAAGAAAGAGAGAGGAGGAGGAGAATAATATTAGGAGAACTGTGAGCTGGATCGAGGGACAAACAGAAGAAGAAGAAGAAGAAGAAGAAGAAGAAAAAGAAGAAGAAGAAGAAGAAGAAGAAGAAGAAGAAGAAGAAGAAGAAGAAGAAGAAGAAGAAGAAGAAGATGATGATGAGGAGGAGGATGATGAGGATGAGAAGGAGGAGGAGGAGGAGAAGGGGGAGAAGGGGAGGAGGAAGAGAATGATAAAAAAAAATAGAAAAAAAGAAAATGAAGAAGAAGAAGGGTGTGGAGAAGTCAAAGAGAGATGAGGAGAATGTACTTAAAAAAAGATGGAGGCAAAGGGGAAATAGAGAAGAAGAAGAAGAAGAAGAAGAAGAAGAAGAAGAAGAAGAAGAAGAAGAAGAAGATGATGATGATGATGATGATGATGATGATGATGATGATGATGATGATGATGATGATGATGATGATGATGATGATGATGATGATGATGATGATGATGATGATGATGATGACGACGACGACGACGACGATGACTATGATGATAATTTCAGCTTGTTAACCCGCACAGTTCTGAACAGGGCGCCATCAATTCTCAGGACGAAGTCTTTGATGACCGGCGCTTAGAACAGCTCTCGAGCTGGAAACGCTGAAGCCTGTATCAAGTTTAGCTCCAGAGAACGAGTTTAGTCATCTTCCAGAAGCAACACGAGAGTGTAACACAGTCGTCTGTCACACCAACCTGGTCAAAGTTAGGTCACAGCAACACGAACAGTGCAATGCAGAGGTGACAGATTACACGGTGTCTCCGTTTCCCACGCTTCGAAAGCTACGTAATAATCTTGGGGAATTCCGCTCCACCCCCGCACCTAGAAGGCGGTTCCTCATTATTGCACCTTTTTTCCTGAGTGTGCTGATAGGCAACAAAATAGTCATACTAACTTACAGGGACGAATGCCCCAAGCAGTCAATCCTCAATCCATTCTTAACGAGTTTCAGAGAGACGAAGGTTTTACAGAATTCTCCGAGTTGTCCAAAGTATGGACCTAATACTACTAGCAAATAGGCAATTTGTTCTTATATAGCGCTGTGCCAGCTCAAAAGTCTGCTCAAGGCGCTGTCCACTGCCATGACCTAACTCAAGCTATCAGGTCGCCAACCGCCAGGATTGTGCGCCTTGTCTAGAGCCTTCAAATATTGGAGTTCTGTCGACCACGGAGGCGTATTTGTTATGACCCTGTTAGGGATCTATAATAGGTCTTGACAGGATGACCTGGTTCTTTTATGTGCCGCTGTGGCCCTAAAAGAGTGAGTGGAACGTGGAACACCGAACAAAGAGTCATTACGCACGTTAACAACTATTTCCCGCCCGCCAGCGTATCTCTGACCTCGCCCCATTTCTGCACATCCCACTTTCCGTCCACCCCCCCTCACTCCCTCCCCCCACTCACCTTCATGCACTCCCTTAGGTGTGGATTTAAAACACAATGATTGTTCTACTTCCTTACGTTGAGAGTGCAGTTTATTTTCCCTACTGTCTTTAGCAATGAAATATCATTGCAACCAGGGAGTGGCTTGTCGAGTTATATTATAATTGTTCATCGAAAAATATGTATCCTACTTAGCATTTAATTTGCGCAATCTATTTTCTCGATGCTGCCGTGTATAATAAAGCTTATTTAAGGAGGGTTGAAAGAGTCTGGATGGAAATTCTTAGTAGCGTACTTGCATCTAAGGATTGCATTTGCTTTTCTCAATGCGACATAAATGGCTGTATATAATAATTCCTGTGATGGGTACTAAAGATTTTGTTGAACCGAACTGAATTGAATTGTGCTTGAGTAATATTATTTTGTAGCCCATCCAGCTTCATTGTGGAATGTTTGCAGGATAGCTCAAACTGGTAATAATAAAATAATAAAGGTAGCACTGTTTTGCTATAACTAGACATAATTAAGTTCAATTTCAAAGAGTGATTTTCACCACTGTTATACATGACACAAACTAATTAATATAAAGATCCACAAAACAATGTTTAGAAGAAAGAACAAAAAAACCATTAACAAGGACGAATACTTGCTAACTACGGAAAACAGGTCGGTTGGGGCGCCGGCTTAGCATTCTATATACATACTGAGCTCAGGCGCTTGTATCTGGACACGCGAGCGCCTTTGACGCGTCTCCCTTCGAGGTATAGCTTATTATAGATTCTGCATACATAGAACGGAGACGCGTCATAGGCTCTCGCGTATCCAGATACAAGCGCCTGTGATACGTACTGGGTTATCCCCCCCCCCCCAGGTCTCCCCTCCCCTCGCGCTCACTTCTTCCGCATCTCTCTATACTTTTTTTCGTCTAGTCCCCAACCCTCGATACACGCACACCTATAGGTTTTGTTTTCTTTACTAGGCTGAGAGTGCAGTTTATCTCACTAGTGTCTTTATCAGCTAAATACATACAATAGGTAGATGAAAACATTACATTTATGTTTTCGGAGTTGTGGGGTGAGGGTTGGAGGTGGGTGAGGGGGTGTGGGGATGGGGTCGTTGGGAAAGGCGAAGATTGAGCTTTGACAAATGGAGGATATGAAACGGCCACGGTCGGTAAATTAAAATGCATTATTAAACCTATTTACAAATGCTTGAATTTAGTTCACGGGAGTTTTTATCAATAGCAGTTAATTCAAATTTTCATTCATGTTCCTTCCATGCGTCAATATTCAGTTAATTCATAAAATCCCTTTTATCATTCCATCTCCTATGTTTTCATTAAAAAAAAAAAAAGCTGTAGTTCAGTCATAACTTTTCCTTGATGGTATTACTATTACTATTAGTCATTCATGCTTGTTATTACCAATTTATATACTTCTCATTCATGTTTCAAAATGCAATTATTTTAAAAGTGGCAACTGCTAATGTCATCGTGTTGTTCAATGGCTTGTGTGATGGCCTGTCGGACTTCGTCGTGCGTGATGTGCTGGGTATAGAAGATGCCTAGAAGTCTTCCGTAGCACCAACATGCTTTGTATTCTTCGTTGTAGGTCTTCTGAGAGGGTCCATGTATCACACAAGCCTTTGGATAACACGATGACGTGCTGTCAATGGTGAAGAAACGGAAACTCCGATGGTATGGCCACATCACCAGACGCAAAAACCCTCCTGCAAGGCACGGTGCAAGGAGGCAAAAGAAGAGGGAGACAGAAAAAGAGGTGGGAACACAACATTCGAGAAGGGACCGACTTAAAACTTGAGTGCAGCCATGAAGACTGCTGAGGACAGAGAAAGATGGAGTACGCTGGTTAAACGATCATCTTTGGCGCCACAAGAACTTTCCAGCTACGGGATAGGATAGAATATGAACTGTTAATGCGTTTTGATCGATTGAAACAACTGTATGGTAACCCAGTACTTTTGCCTTTTTTAAATCTACAATTTTTTAAACCCTTTATCCTATCCTAGCCTATCTTATCCTATCCTATCATAACACGGAGGTCGTAGGGGCACCACAGATAATCGTTTAACCAGCGCACTCCATCTTTCCCTGTCCTCAGCAACCCTGATTGTTTCGATCAGTGTCAAACCAGTCCATTCTCGAATGTTGTCCTCCCACCTCTTTTTCGGTCTCCCTCTTCTTCTACCTCCTTGCAATGTGCCTTGCAGGATGGTCTTTGCAAGACCTGATGATCTGGTGACGTGGCCATACCATCGGAGTTTACGTTATTTCACCACTGTGAGCAGGTCATCGTGTTGTCCAATGGATTGTGTGATGGTTTGTCGGACTTCGTCGTTTGTGATGTGCTGGGTATAGGAAATGCCCAGAAGTCTTCTGTAGCTCCTCCTCTCCATGCTTTGTATTCTTCGTTGAACAGCTGGTACAGAGGCTTGACACCACATCCAGAGCCTATGGAATGGAAATAAGTGCAGAGAAGACCAAAATGATGACCAACAACACTGTTACGTTGAAACGCGAAGGATAGCATGTCTGAAACGCGCACGATAGATCTAATCGTTTCGATTTGCAAAGTATTCAATAATAGAGTTTATTTACCTTTGATTTGAGTTTGCGTTGTGGTTAGAAGAAGCTTTGTATAACGTTGATAATTTTCGTTAGTCGATATTATTGGAGAATTCTCTAGATTCGCGCGTTCACGGTCGATAGAAATTTCCCGATAAATGTCGAAGTAAGAGAACGTTCCGGGAATGTTTAGAAAAATGTATGACGTAAGTCAGTGATGACGAAGTTAGAAGCGATTGGTTAAATTGCGTCATACGAGATTGATCCAGGGTGTTCGGGAGAAGAAATAGGCTATATATGTGCCGCACTGTTTTGTGGTTGTTGATTGTTGATAGTGAGTTGGAAAGTAAAAAGTTGAGAGTGGAAAAGCGATTGAGCGATTGTATGCAGTTGTTGATGTGTGCTGAATAAAAGTGGAAAACTTCATACGAAGACTTTGCCTTGTTGCTGCTGAGTGAGCAGGCTGCGTGGATAAACGAATCAGTTACACCTATCAGGATTTCAAGCATCGGGGCTGAATCAGATACTGATAGAAAAACACCAACATCGAACGCAGTGTAACAAACACCAATGGCATCAACACGTACATCAAAGTGTTACGTTGAAACGAACGAAAGTATGTCTAAAACGCGCACGATAGATCTAATCGTTTCGTTTTGCAAAGTATTCAATAATGGAGTTTATTTACCTTTGATTTGAGTTTGCATTGTTGTTAGGAGAGGCTTTGTATAACGTTGATGATTTGCGTTAGTCGATATTGTTGGAGAATTTTCGGGATCTGCATGTTTATTACTGTCGATAGAAATTTCCCGATGGATATCGACGGCGCGAGACGACCCGACGACCCCGATCCAGAGTGGAGTCCTGCCTCAACTCAACACGTCGAAGTTGTGGAGGAGGATCCATTGCCGTTTCCCGATGGAGACCTTACAGAGCTGCTACGGGACAATGTGGTTACTCCGGCTCAGCCCTGCCGACCAGAGATCGTCTGTGCTGTTACTACCAGGGCCCAGGCCAAGAGAGACAAGACGTCTACGCCACTGAAGGTCGCCGACAACTCTAAAGCTGCCACCGTTGACAGAAATAAGCTGATCCAGCTCCAGGAAGCTGATAATACTTTAAACAAGTACAGGAACCGCCAAGACCACGTGACCAAAGGCAGTGGTACGGTCTATTTCGAGGTGAAGGCCAAGATCCTGTACAGAATCTTCCAGCACCCGAGGGTCAACGGAGGTAAACCACTACGTCAAGTCTTGGTACCGTTACCCCTAAGGCGCCAGGTGATGGAGGTAGCACATGACTCAATCATGGGAGGTCACCTGGGTATCAAGAAGACGTCGGATAGAATCCAGGCGGTATTCTACTGGCCAGGACTTCATGCGGACGTCAGCCGTTTCTGCCGATCGTGTGACATTTGCCAGAAGACCATACCTCGAGGAAGGGTCCCGAAAGTGCCTATGCAGAGGGTGGCCTTAGACTTAATCGGCGAAATAAGACCTCCGAGTGAAGAAGGTCATCGATGGGTACTGACTTTAGTGGACTATGCGACTCGGTACCCAGAAGCAGTGCCACTGAAGAAGATTGACACTGAAACTGTAGCAGAGGCACTGGTGGACATGTTCAGTAGACTTGGAGTGCCTGAAGAAATTCTGACAGACCTCGGGACGCAGTTCGTCTCTGACTGCATGAAGGAGGTCAACAGACTGCTGAGCATCCGGCATTTGACTACGACACCCTACCATCCGATGTGCAACGGGCTTGTCGAGAAGTTCAATGCTACGCTGAAGTCCACCCTGAAGAAACTGTGCAGCGAGCAGCCCAGACAATGGCATCGCTACATCAACGCCCTACTTTTCGCCTACAGAGAAGTACCGCAGGAGTCCACCGGCTTTTCTCCGTTCGAGCTGCTGTACGGAAGAACCATCCGAGGGCCGATGCACATCCTAAAAGAACTGTGGACGAAAGAAGTAGACACCCCAGAGGTGAAGAACAGCTACCAGTACGTGTTTGAGCTACGGGAGAAGCTGGAGCAGACTCTCGAGATAGCCAGAGAAAACCTGAAGAAGTCCCAAGACTGTGGAAAGCACTACTACTATCGTAGGGCTGTGAACAGGAAGTTCAAACCTGGCAACAAAGTGCTGGTGCTGCTACCTACCGATCATAATAAGTTGCTGATGCAGTGGAAAGGCCCGTACGAAGTGGAGACCGTGGTGGGAATCAACGACTACAAGGTGAAGGTCGGCCAGCATTCCAAGATATACCACGCCAACCTCCTTAAGCTGTACGTGGAAAGGCTATCAGAGATTGTGCATGCAGCGACAGCAGCTGAGATCGACAACAGCTTTGACAGCGAAGAACTGTTGGAACTGGGAGACTTCCACAGCAAAGAAGGCATCGATGATGTTAAGCTAGGACCGAGCTTGACGGAAGGTCAAAAGTTGGAGCTCAAGGACCTTATGGGCGAGTTTCCCCCTAACTTCAATGGTGTCCCAGGCTCTACGACTTTGGTCGAACATGAAGTCCACACCCAGACCTGGAAGGAGCATCTGCAGACCTTGAGGGAGCGGTTCCACCGTCCCGCAGAAGCCAACCTGACCGTGAGACCCAGAGAATGCATTCTGGGAGCTGACAACGTCGACTGCGTCGGACATCCGACGGAAGAAGAAGACAACGGAGGATGCACTGACTCCAGGAAAGCCCACGTGATCGTCGTCTTTGACCCTGGGCCGATGACAACTGCAACGGACGAGGGCGTCGTTTCCTTGCGGTTGGAAAAATATTGACTGTGTGGATGAACTAAGAATATTGGTAATGACAGACTTGAAAATGAAAAACGTTGATTGGGTAAACGAACTGTGAACATTGACAGTATCCAGAAAGATTTGCAGATGAGAAACATTGACTCTGTGTAAATGATCTGTGAACATTGACAGTATCCAGAAAAACTTGCAGATGAGAAACTTTGACTCTGTGTGAATGAACTGTGAACATTGACAATATCCAGGCAGATTTGAAGATGAAAACCATTGACTCTGTGTAAATGAACTGAGAACGTTGATAGTGTTCAGACAGACTGAAATAAGTCTTAATTCTGTACTTTGTTTGTGCATTACGTTTCAACGTTGTTGAAAGAAATTAAGTAAATTTCTTCTTGAGTGGGGGGTTATGTTACGTTGAAACGAACGAAAGTATGTCTAAAACGCGCACGATAGATCTAATCGTTTCGTTTTGCAAAGTATTCAATAATGGAGTTTATTTACCTTTGATTTGAGTTTGCATTGTTGTTAGGAGAGGCTTTGTATAACGTTGATGATTTGCGTTAGTCGATATTGTTGGAGAATTTTCGGGATCTGCATGTTTATTACTGTCGATAGAAATTTCCCGATGGATATCGAAGGTCGTGAATGTTCCCGGAAGTAGAGGAAATGTGTATGACGTAAGCCAGTGATGACGATCTTTAGTTCGATTGGTGGCAGTGCGTCATTTCTACCGTGTACCAAATTGTTCGAGAAGAGAGAGAGGTTATTTAATCGTGTGCCGAGTTGCTGTTGAGAGATAGTAAAGTTGTTGATAGTGATTTGGAAAGTAAATTTGGGAGTTGCTGTGAAAGTTGTTGAGTTAAGTTGAGAATTGTATGCAGTTGTTGATGTGTGCTGAATAAAAGTGGAAAACTTCATACGTCGACTTTGTGACTTGTATGCTGATTGAGCAGGCTGTGTGAATAAACGAATCTGAGTTACACCTTATCAGGACTTCAGCATCGGGGCTGAATCAAATACTGATAAAGAAAAACACCAACATCAAACCGAGTGTAACACAAAGTCCAAGGCCAATCCCTCAACACAGTGCATAGCTTCAAATATTTAGGAGTCATTGTATCAGACAATGGGTTCCGACAGGAAGTCCTCTCCAGAGTCGCACAAACAACTGTTGCCCTGGCGAGGTTGAAGCCAATTTGGAAAGACATGACCATCAGTCTACATTCCAAGGTAAGGCTGCTGTGCTCCCTTGTCATCTCCATCTTCCTATATGCTTGCGAAACATGGACCCTCACAGCAGATCTCCAAGGAATAAACCTTTTATAGACAAACTAAGGTTTAAATGAAGTAACTGTTCTTATATAGCGCAATTCCCAGGCTAGTAATTACAGAAAGCCTACACTTCTATGAGACATTTTTTTCGGTCACCTTCAAGGCTCGAAGCCAGGGTCTCCTGCACTGAAAACGAACCTTTCAACAGTGTGCTAACCCTACTACGTGATTCAATAACATTAGTGATATCCTAGAAATGGAACAACAGCACCGCTTTGAAGTGGATTTAATTCTTAAAACGCAACAAATAACCCGCTTTCTCGAGAAACGGACAATTACTCCTCCCTCGTTCTCCCGTTCTCCCCATCCCTTACCCCTCTTCCCCTTACATTCACCCCTTTCAAGGTCCATCCTACTCTTCTGCGAAAGCCCCTTTCAATCTCTTCTACTTTTTTTCCTTGTCACCTTATAATATTAAAAAAACTGTTTGTATCTCCTCCCTCCCCCCTTCTCTCTCTCTCTCTCTCTCTCTCTCTCTCTCTCTCTCTCTCTCTGTCTGTCTGTCTCTGTCTATCTCTCTCTCAGTCTGTCTTTCTGTTTCTCTCTCCGTCGCTCTGTCTGTCTGTCTCTCTCGCTGCCTCTCTCGCTTTCTCTCACCCACGCTTAAACATGCACACACACAGGCAAATGCAATGCATATATTTTCATTTCATCCCATTTTATGCTCTCATTTAAACACACTCACATATATACACACACGCACACGAACACACAAACACACATTCACATATATACACACTCACAGAAACACACAGCAACACGTACACACACACGCGCGCACACACACACACACACACACACACTCACGCACCTCCACAAACAAGCCTACATTTTTCCCTCCATCTGCCTATGCACATGCGCAACTGATACAGTATCGATGTTTAAATAATTGTTTCTACGCACCGGATGTCCAATAAGTTTTTGTTTTGTGATTCTATGTTGATCTTGGGGAAATCATTTTCCAGAAATGTTGGAGTGCGTGTGAAGTAGCCTATCTATGTCAAAATGTTCCCCCTTTTAAAAAAACGTGAATAGGATTATTAGCTAGTCTAAGGTCAGGCAAAAAACATTAATAATGGGTGTCCAGATTGCAACGAAATCGAGCACGCGCGCGAGCAATCACGCACATGCGCACACACACATGCGCACAATCACACTCACAGAGGCGTGTGCGCACTGGTACACATGCGCCCTCCCCCCCCCCACAACCACACACACCAACATACACAAAACGAACACTCAAACACACGCACATACAGGCACCTACAGACCCAGCACACCTACCACCAAAGACTCTTTTACACACACATATAAACCCACACACGCACACACACACACATACACACACACGCACACCCAGACCCACACACACACACCCACATACACACACACACTGTGAACAAAAGTTGTCTTAAACTCCTTCGGGTGAGAGTATAAATCGAGGTTTAGTCTGTGCACCCATGCAATCCATCGCATGGACTTTAAAGATCCTGACGCTCATGTCCTAGGCGGGTGAGTGCCGGCTACACAAATACATCCAGCACTCACTAAGTTTCTTCTCCCCATCCCCTGTCGTCCAAGATTGCGCTCATTGATCTGGGTGGAGGGGGGTGAGGAGGGGGAGAGGGAAGGGGGGAGGGGAGGTCAGACTATGCGTCCAAAGGTTGCAAGTGGGCACCGCGAGCGGCTTGAGTTAGATCCTTTATAGGCCAGCGCCTTGAGCAGATCTAGCACTGGACAAGCGCTCTATACAAGAACAATGAAATGAAATGACAACGCCAAAGGCATTTTCAGAACCCCTAGCATTTACCGTCGTGAGGCCACCTTGTGTTTACCTTTCGAGACGTTCTAGATCAGCTACACAGTCTCGTCCTAATGTTTTACGTAACAGTTTTTGCCTGAGTTACATAATCGTGCCACGAGAGTCAGGCATGAGTTACCAATAAATACAATTAGTTACAGGTAAATTCAATAAAATGCAATATAATACATTGCAATGCAATGCAATACCATATAAAACAATACAACACAACAAAATACAATACAACACAATGTAATAAAAAACAAATGTATTGTCTGAAAAAAAAAACAACACCCCAGGCCTATACTAAACACGATACATAATAAACAAGTCTTGCGCCTGTTGCATGTTATAGTCAGTTACATAACAATATAGAAAATCTGGTGCTTATTGCTATGGAATTTGGGAAAACCCAGCTGGTTTTCGACAGTGGATTACATTGCACTCAAGCCCTTATGTACATTTCAGTATTTAAAACATCTGTTGACATTACTGAGGAGTAAGATCAACATAGGTTTTTAAATAATGGAGAGAGAGAGAGAGAGAGAGAGAGAGAGAGAGAGAGAGAGAGAGAGAGATGACGATGATGATGATGATGATGATGATGATTCAATTCAATTCAATTTAATTCAATCCAATACAACCTTATTTATCCACATAGGGCAATAACAAAATTTAGAAGCAGCTCATATTTAAAATAGTTTAAAAACAGTCAAATGTGAAACAAGGAATCACAACTTTGTCACGCGATCTCGTAAGCACATGACCTACCATACAAACATAAACCAAACACACAGCATACACACACACACTCACGCCCACACTCATACACACACACACCCACATACTCACCACCCACAGTTAAATCAAATAAAAACATGAAGGTAAGAAAATAAGGTAAGAATATCAATCAATCATCAATTCAATCAGTCGATAAACTATCAAGCAATCACTGAATCGGGTCATCGATGAACGTTTTTTTTAAATGTTGGGTTGTGGGGGCGGGGGAGGTATTAAGCGGAGATTACATTACATTACATTATTATTGCTTTAGGTCCAGCGGACTCTTCCGAGCCAAATCAGGACCGGACAACCCCTGATCCACATAAAAGATCTGCTGAAACAACCCTAGTGGTGAAACTGAAAGCTCTCCACCAGCCAGTCACTTTACAATAAAGATATCCCACGCAGGGGACGCTGAGGCTGCACTCTAATTTATCGAACCCCCGTTTACAAAAACAAAATAGAATACAAACATCATTATAAATTATCAACAAAACACATACATATAAAATGCCTACATTGCTAAATAATAACATCATAGGAAGCCCTAGTGACCACCTGGCAGAAAGCATCCAATATTCCCAAGCTGATCCAACAGACCTCATACACAAATAAGGAGTCTTGTCCCGGAAGAATTTTCAAGAAAAAAGGTAGGTGACTGGTCTAGCGAAGAAGAAGATAGTATAGCAGATTGATAGAACAAAGCAGGACTGAGAAAGAGCAAATGAGAAAGACAGCGACAGTGGGAATTTAAAGCACTAAATTTCCAGAAAGTGGGGATACTATTTATACTGAAACCCCCGGCACCCCAACGGGGGTTTAAACGGAGATGATCACATCAAGTTTAGCAATGATGATGATGATGATGATGATGATGATGATGATGGTGGTGGTGTTGGAAGAAGAAGAAGAAGAAGAAAAAAAGAAGAAGAAGATGAGGAAGAATATGAAGAAGAAGATGAAAAAGAAGAAGATGAGGAAGAAGACGAAGAAGAAGAAAAAGAAGAATAAAGAGAAGAAAAAATAAAGTGGAGCAGGTGGAGGAAGACGACTACCACGACGACGACGACGACGACGACGACGACGAAGACGAAGAAGAAGAAGAAGAAGAAGAAGAAGAAGAAGAAGAAGAAGAAGAAGAAGAAGAAGAAGAAGAAGAAGAAGATGACGACGACGACGACGACGATGATGATGATGATGATGATGATGATGATGATGATGATGATGATGATGATGATGATGATGATGATGATGATGATGATGAAGAGAAGAAGAAAAAAATAAGTAGGAGCAGGTGGAAGAAGACGAGGAAGAAGAAGAAGAAGAAGAAGAAGAAGAAGAAGAAGAAGAAGAAGAAGAAGAAGAAGAAGAAGAAGAAGAAGAAGAAGAAGAAAAAGAAGAAGAAGAAGAAGAAGAAGAGAACAAAGACATTGACTGCTCATCAGATCTTTTCTCCCTCTTGTTCCTGATAATGCATGCATGACCCTTGAACTCCTGGCTGCTGAAATAATAGAATCCTAGTTTAAACTCAGCGTTTGCGCATGGCTTGCCGTCCACAGTGAGTGATTGTAATACGATGGTATTGTACCCCAAATGCCGAACAAAGATGTCTATCATAAGCTGCATATTTTTGTTTCCTGAAGAGAAATAGATATCTTAATAGAATATAAGGGTTTGAATTTAATATTTCAATCGACGTACTCTTCTTTGTTCACGTTTTTTTTCCTTTTCTGTATTCTCGATTATAATTTACCTTGGGCGAAAGAGATTTCTGGCACGAAAATAAGGAACGTGCATTCATTTCCTATTACAATAGGCACGCTGGTTGTTTTCTTTCTTTTAAGACGGGAATTTTCTTTTGTCAGTTATTTATAACAGATTCAATATAATATTACAAGGCTGTCACGTCACCCGAATGGTCTAGTGACTTCAGCACATACAATGAGTGGAGGGATACACACTCAAACTAAAAGAAACTAACACAAATGCCAGATGAACATTTACACTTTTATTCAACGCACACACACACACACGCACGCACACACACACTCACACAAACACACACAGGAAAATTGGGAATCTAACCCAACCTCAACCCTTATCCGGACCCACAACCCCAACAATTAACAAGCAATTACCTCCCTTGTCTAATCCCTAAACCCTTGACATTGAACATAAGATGCGAACACAATCAAGATACAATAATTCTATGAAAATCAAGATGCAAAATACAACTAATGGCTTAAGTGTACAAAACAAGCCTTGAAGAAATCCATTTAGTCAATAATAAATACTTTATACTCAAATTATCTGTCCGATTTCCAACACAGGTTAAATTAAATCGACTGAAAGTACTACTTCAAGAAAATTCACCAACTCAATCAACCTATTGCAAACTGTAGAAAGTCACTGTTTATATATGTTTAAGTGAGTGTAGTGTACATATGATTGGTGGTGTATGTAACGCAGAGAAAGAGAAGTGCGGAGTGGGAAGGGGGGAGAGACAGATAGAGACAGAGAAAAATACAGATTGACAGAGACAGAACCAGAGAGTCTACATACAATCAAATAAAGAAGAAGGGAGGTCAAAGCAGAGAAGAAGTGATGTACAAGTTATCTTGATTTTGCATAGGGTTGTATCGGTGGTATCTGCTATGCGGAGTCCCCAAAGGTTCTGTGCTCGGTCCTGTTTTGTTTTTGTTGTACTCCCAACCACTATCTAATGTAATCACAGCCTGCAACTGCGTGTTCCACAAATACGCAGATGATACAGAACTGTCAAAGAGTGGTCAGGCAGATGACTTCCCTTCTGTTGTGTCTGAAGTAGAAACACGTATTGACAGTGTCCAGGCTTGGATCCATGATGAATAGCAACAGGTTGATGCTTAACCCTGACAAGACCGAGGTTATACCTGTAGGCTCATCTTCCCGTCTTAAACTGGTCGGCAGCGATTCTGCAAACATCGGCGGCAGCACCATCCCATTTAGTAATATTGTTCGTTATTTGGTTGTCAAGCTAGATAGTTCTTTGTCCATGCATGACCACATCAGTACCATCTGTCGTGTGTCCTTTCTTGAGCTTCGGCGTATTGCGTTCTTGAGGGAGTTTCTTTCGAGGTATGCATGTACACAGTTGGTCAGCGCTTTTGTGACATCCAGACTTGATTATTGTAATTCAGTTTAGCTGGTCTCCCCATTGATGAAGTTAGCCGACTGCAGACTGTCTTGTGCTTACAAAACGGAAACGTGATCCTGTCACGCCTCTCTTAATGCAGCTCCACTGGCTCCCTGTCAATTTCCGCATTGAATACAAAATTGCTGTCCTAGCTTTCCGTCACTTCGACCAGTCACTTCTACCATATCTGTCTGAGGTACTCACTACCTACACTACAACCCGTTCTTTGCGCTCATCAGATAAAAAAAACTGTTGAAAACGCCCAAGCGTCTGCTTAAGACAGTTGGCGACCGGTCTTTTAGTTTTCAAGCACCCAAGGTTTGGAATGCGCTGCCTGCCGGTTTAAGACATTGTACAGACCTTGATTCCTTTAAGAGCTGCTTAAAAACGCACTTGTTCCGCAAGGCGTTTTCTGTGTAAATAGTATGAACAGTAATAATACTTTCTCAATGATGCTGTACATGATGTAGTGCGAATGTTGTGATGATGCGTACGAATGATGTGTGTAAGTGCATTGAGTTGTTATTCTAATGAAAAAAACGTTGTATAAATGCAATTTATTATTATTATTATTATTATTATTATTATTATTATTATTATTATTATTATTATTATTATCCAAGAAGCAGTTACGCAGTGGAAAAATCCGCGAAGCGGTGGGTACGGCTTCGCGGATTTATCAACTGGGTAAACGCTTCCTGAATACCTCCCCAATAATTGGACATTGAAGACGAGAATCCTATCCTATCCAACAACTCGGAGGTCGTTGAGGCACCACAGATGATCGTTTAACCAGCGTACTCCATCTTTCTCTGTCCTCAGCAACCCTGATGGCTTCGCTCAGTGTCAAGCCAGGCCATTCTCGAATGTTGTCTGCCCACCTCTTTTTCGGTCTCCCTTTTCTTCTACCTCCTTGTACTGTGCCTTGCAGGATGGTATTTGCAAGGCCTGATGATCTTGTGACGCGTCCATACCATCGGAGATTCCGTTTCTTCATCACTGTGAGCAGGTCATCGTGTTGTCCAATGGCTTGTGTGATGGTCTGTCGGACTTCGTCGTTGGTGATGTGCTGGGTATAGGAAATGCCCAGAAGTCTTCCGTAGAACCTCATCTCCATGCTTTGTATTCTTCGTTGTAGATCTGCTGTGAGGGTCCATGTTTCGCAAGCGTATAGGAAGATGGAGATGACAAGGGAGCGCAGAAGCCTTATCTTGGAACGTAGACTGATGGTCTTGTCTTTCCAAATGGGCTTCAATCTTGCCAGGGCAGCAGTTGTTTGAGCGATCCTGAAGAGGACTTCTTGTCGGGACCCATTGTCTGATACAACTGCTCCTAAATATTTGAATATATTATAAGACGAGGGAGATAGAGAAAAAGCAGTGCTTGTGCTAATTCGAACGTCATACATCATCATTATGAGGCATTCCTGACCTACTAGCTCGACACGTTTCTGAGTACATTGTCAACATCACCAGTGAACTCTCTCTAACCTTAGATGACAGCTAGCCTAGCTGCACATTCAGTGGACATGGCTTTATTATAATCTTAGATGGGCAAAGATGACTTTTCTAATCTCAAAAAGGTCAGTTAGATATGACTTTTTAATCTAGAAAGTTCGTGGTAAAGGCCAGGGTCAAGTCCGCGCAAATATAAACTCCTACGCGTTTTGGCCTAATTATAGAGTGTGTGCTGAACTGATGGAAATCTTTTTAGGAGGCACTGTGGTCTAATGGTAGTGCTTCGGCTTGCGGATCGGAAGGTCCCGGGTTCGAGCCCTGGCCGGGCCATTGTGTTGTGTCCCTGGGAAAGACACTTTACTCCTGTTTTCCTACTCCTTCGGATGAGAGTATAAACCGAGGTCTAGTCTGTGTCGCATACATTCCATCATAATGGACTTTAAAGATCCTGACGCTCATGTCCTAGACGGGTGAGTGCCGGTGACAAGAAAACACCCAGCATGCACCTAGGTCCTTCTCCCCCTTCCCTGGCTGCCCAGGATTGTGCTCAGTTGTCCGGGCGTCAGACCATGCGCCCAAAGGCTGCGGGTGGGCGTCTCGGGCGGCTTGAGTTAGATCCTGTATCGGCTAGCGCCTTGAGCAGCTCTTGAGCTGGAAAAGCGCTATATAAGAACGATTAAAAAAAAAACAAAAAAACTCATTATCCAGATTTGTTAAATCAATTATTGTTTATGTTCAAAAGTTCAAGGTCGCGCACGCCATTTGGTCTAATTACGTATAGTCCACTGCTTCCTGAAATGACGACACTTATTATCCCAATTTTGTGTGTGTGCCAGAACTACTGTAATCTCAAAAGATCAAGCAAAAGATGAGGGTCACCGAAGTTAGGAAAAGAAAATGTCTGCATGCTATGCTATTGACCAGCGCCGTAACCTTGAGCTGTTCAGTCACTATTTCCTATGTATGATGCCAGAGCATAATCACTACTGTTGTAGTTCATTGTTCTTACCATGCGGAACCTCGTCTACCCACCTAGCCCTTTCTTAGACAAACAACAACAACAAGAAGAAAACACAACAAATTATGACATTATCCCGATGACGTCATTTGATATGCAAATGTTTTGTTGTCTTCTGGTAGGATTCATTATTTTAAAACTAAATACGAAGTTTCCAAAAAAAAATCAGTCCATTAGTTTCAGAGAAAATAACGCAAATGTCACCTCCGGACGCTGGACGCCGGACGGGACGGACAAAGCCGAAAACAATAGTTACCGAGTTGGAGCTTATAATTTGGGATACTACTAATACTAAGGCACTTTTTCTAATGAGATACAGTTTAAACCGCTCCCTTACGCATTCAAACACTTATTAAACATTAGAACAATACATAGCGGGGCAGTGCAAAATCAAAGCGGTTGGGGAGGGGGGGGAAGGGCAGTAATAAACAATGGGAATAATTACCACCCTAAAAAAATTAAAAATAAAATACCGTGGCAACCCGATCGTCCCTTATTATTTTTCGAAGAACCCCCTCCCCCCCCCTACATATTAAGACTTCACTTTGTTTGTCTGTTTTTATTTTCAAAGAAAATTAATACATTTTGTAATGATGAAAATGGTCGTCTTAACTGCAATTACTGGCCACCGTGGCCCTCGCTACATTGCGTGACACGTTTTACAAGAATGGCGCTCCGTATTGCTTGACTTCGCTCTTGCTGTTGTTTCCTTCACACCCCCACACCCCCACCCTCTCCCTCCTCTCTCTCTCTTTCTCTCTCCCACACAGTGTCGTTCGCTACATTAGTGTTGAACTTTTCACAGGATTCTCTCCCGTCCCCTTTATTGTCGCCGCTCATTGATGGAAAAAAATACAAAAAAAAACCAAACCAAAAACCGAAGATGTTACCTCCCTTGATGACGGTTACTCGGATGAGAGTATAAACCGAGGCCTAGGCTGTATCGCATACATTCCATCATAACGGACTTTAAAGATCCTGACGCTCATGTCCTAGACGGGTGAGTGCCGGTGACAAGAAAACACCCAGCATGCACCTAGGTCCTTCTCCCTCATCCCTGGCTGGCCAGGATTGTGCTCAGTTGTCCGGGCGTCAGACCATGCGCCCAAAGGCTGCAGGTGGGCGTCTCGGGCGGCTTAAGTTAGATCCTGTAACGGGCAGCGCCTTGAGCAGCTCTTGAGCTGGAAAAGCGCTATATAAGAACGATTAAATAAATAAATAAATAAATAAATAGAATACAATGCTTATCAAAGGTAGATTGCTGGAGCCATTCCATCGCAGGGACTTCTTAAAGATCCCGGAGATCCTAGGCCGGTGAGTGACAGCTACACAAGGACACCCAGCAAGCACTAGGTGCCCCTCCCCCGATATCCCCATATGTAATCTTTTTACCAAGTCACGTCATCTGTTCATGGATGGTGGCGGCACCGGCTCCGTTCTTGGTATTCATATTATCTGTTGTTTTACATGGCCATGTTTTACTGTAATTATTTAACCATTTGATAAGTGTATAAGTGTTCTGTGTGTGTTTGTGTGGGTGTGTGTGTGTGTGTGTGTGTGTGTGTGTGATTGCACGTGTGTTGTCAAGCGCGGCGAGCCTGCTTTCCTTACCGTTTGCGAGGTACCGCGCGATACAAATGTACTGTATTATTATTATTATTATTATTATTATTATTATTATTATTATTATTATTATTATTATTATTATTATTATTATAGTGTGCTCAGCCGTCGGGACGTCAGACGATGCACCTAAGGCAGCGAGTGGTTGCTTCGGGCGCCTGGAGTTAGATCTTTTATCATCCAGCACCTTGAGCAGCTCTTTAGCTTGAAAAGCGCTATATAAGAACGCTTACTTTTTTTTTTTTAAATTGGCCAGTGTTGGTAATACAGTTGATAGGTCTATTAAACTCAGAACATGATTTTTTTTTTTGTTTCTCTCAATTTGCACGTGCATAATGCGTTTACTGTGTCAATTGTAACAAATCAAAAATTGGTCATACGCAATGTCAAAGCTTGAAGAAAAAAAGATTTAGTTTGTTTTCTTGAAAATCGTTTTTTGCCATCGACAACGCAAGGTCATGTGTGCAGAGTTGTTTATATTAATTATTATTATTATTATTATTATTATTATTATTATTATTATTATTATTATTATTATTATTATTATTATTATTATTATTATTATTATTATTCTTATCATCATCATCATCATCATCATCATCATCATCATCATCATCATCATCATCATCATCATCATCATCATCATCATCATTCTTATTATTTCTGCAAATTGTTGTATGCCATCGATGCAGTGATGAAGTGCATTGTTTTCTGTTCGGGATCATCGGATGTGTTCTGTTCTGGATAATTGATTGTGCTCTGTTCTGGAACATTGTGTACCGTTCGGGATCACTGTGTGTGTGTACAATGTTGATTATTTTTCTTCGCCATTCTTTTGGATAACTATATTTTGGATATGACGGGTGTGAGAACGTGAACATTCATTGAGCTCTGGGATACTTGGAATGGTAATTACGAATCTTCGAGGAAGAGAATCTGTACAAGGATGAGTATTAGGAAAGAGAGAACCTCTGCCGTGAACTGACAAAACCGAGCAAGTCCACAAAACCTACTTTCGAGAAAATCGACGTTTTGTGTTGCGCTATATTACGCGATCGTTTCTGGAAGTTTAAGGGCATATTATAATGCAATTCCTCGATTTAAGAGTGCATACCTTGAATGTTACAGAAATGTTTGATAGATTTGAAGTTTTAAGACTATTTGTGGACTTGCTTTGTTTTGTCAGATTATTCTTGAGATAGATCTTTGTTGAGAACTTGACAAAACCAAGCAAGTCACCCGCTTGGTTTTGTCAGTTTATTATTGAATTAAATCCTTGTTAAAAAAATTCACAAAACCAAGTAAGTCAAATCCGCTTGGTTTTGTCAGTTTATTATTAAGTAAATCCTTGTTTTCAAAATTCACCAAACCAAGTAAGTCCCATAGGCCGTTTCGTTTCTTTGTTAAAAAGTCTGACGAGATGAGTCACATAAGTTGGGTTTTGTAAGATGTGGGTGCGGCAGTTACAGTGAGTGTATATGTGTGCCTGTTTATTGTTTTTAGCCATTCTTCACTTAATATTTCTGGGTTGGTATGCAGGAGTCATGGGTTTTTTTGCTCTCCCTTCAAAATAATATTAGATGCAGCCAATTTAATTTTAAAAATAAAAAACTATTTTCCTTTCAGTTTTCTATTGTAGCGATCTTCCTGCCTTTACACCACGTGTATGTCTTGTATTTTGTTGCCATTGTTGTGTGTCTGTAATATATTTGTTGCTGTTTGTTTGTGGGTTCGGGCACTGAATAGAATAGGCCCAACGTTTCCCGGCGTGTCGTAAGAGGCGACTAACAGGGGTAATGTTAGCACGGCATCACTGGGCGAAAGTCTTCTACACAGACGTCACCGGCCAGGGCGAGGAACCTCACGTTGCTACAGGTTCAACGACCACGTGCTCGGGGCCAAGGCGAGCCACACTGTATTCGTGGATTTCGGCTGTGCCCAACAGCCTGGAGAGGATTGGACACCGCCAGGTCCTCTTTTTCCCAAGACACACTACATGCATGATGACACTATCCACTAATTCCATACCGGATAGGTCGTCGCCCGGCTCAAGGACCGCGCCTTCCGTTGGCCACCAGGACGGAGGTGTTAAGTATGCTACTGATGGACAATTTAGCAAGATCCGCACGAGAAACAACATCGTCATAGGAACCTGGAATGTCAGGACCCTAACTGCGGAAGGAAAATTAGAAGAACTGGCCCACGAGTTGGACCGCTATCGATGGAACGTTCTAGGCATTAGCGAACTGCGCTGGAAAGGCCTAGGTGAAACAACGACAGACAAAGGCCACAAGCTCTATTTCAGCGGTAGAGATGACAGGCACGAATACGGCGTTGGATTCTTGGTCCACAAGAACATTCTAGCCACTGTCATGGGTTGCCGCCCAGTAGACTCATTACCATCCGCCTGAGAGCAGCCCCTTTCAACATCACCATCATCCAGACCTATGCCCCAACATCAGATTATGACGACAGCGAAGTGGAGGATTTTTATGAAAATCTACAGGCGGTCCTTGACCAAGTGCCGAAGAAGGACATAGTCATAGTGCAAGGCGACTGGAATGCCAAGGTTGGCCAAGATGCGCACCACAACTGGGGAGACACATGTGGACCCCACTGCAACAACGAGACAAATGACAGGGGTCTGAGATTCTGGGAGTTTGCCAGATACAACAATCTGGTACTGGCAAACACGCTTGGTCTCCACAAAAACTCCAGACGATGGACATGGCACAGTCCCAGGGGGGAGCATCACAACCAAATAGACTACATTATGGTCAAGAAACGCTTCAGTTCAAGCATCAACATTGGCAGGACACGCACTTTTCCAGGAGCAGACATCGGAAGTGACCAAGATCTCTTGATGATGTCTTTTCGGCTCCACTTGAAGAGAGTAAATACTGCACTAGACTGAAGTTCGACCTGGACAAACTGCAAGACCCGGAGGTGGCAGAACTATTTCAGGCCACAATTGAGGGGAAATTTGCACCACTGCTCATTTTGGAGGCTGGTGAAGTAGATGTCAACACGATGACCACCACCTTGAACTCAGCTGTGACAGATGCCGCCACTGAGATCCTTGGCAAGCACCGACCAAAGAAGAAGCCGTGAAGTTTGGCATATGCCTTACAGAAGAACAAGAAGTCTTGGACAGATGGACAGAGTACTGCTCTGACCTTTACAACCATACACCAAATGGAGACCCATCAGTTCTAGCATGTCCCGAGAACAGAGAAGAAGAAATCCTCCCAATTCTCCGGGAAGAAGTTGAGGCAGCAGTGCAATCGCTAAAGAAAGGGAAGTCAGCGGGAGTGGACAACATACCCGCGGAACTGCTACAAGCAGGAGGAGAAGCGATGATTGATGCCCTCACCATTATCTGTAACAAGATCTGGCAGAGTGGAGAGTGGCCTATACCATGGGCCCAGTCACTTGTCATCACTCTTCCCAAAAAAGGTAACCTTCAGGAGTGTGAAAATTACCGCACCGTCAGCCTGATCATCCATCCCAGCAAGGTCCTCCTGAAAATATTATTCAACAGGTTGAAACCCAAAGCTGAACAAATCATAGCTGAAGAACAAGCAGGATTCAGGGCAGGGCGAAGTACCACTGAACAGATTTTCAACCTCAGAATAATCTGTGAGAAATACCTACAGCACCAACAACATCTATATCATGTGTTCATAGACTTCAAGAAAACGTTTGACCGAGTCTGGCATGCAACTCTCTGGGCAACAATGAAAGCGTACAACATCAGACCTAAAATTATTGAAGTCATCAAAAACCTGTATGACAAGGCTACCAGTGCAGTCCTCCACAACAGCGCCATCGGGAACTGGTTCAGAACAACAATCGCTGTGCGTCAAGGATGCCTACTCTCTCCAACACCCTTCAACATCTTCCTAGAGCGCATCATGTCAGATGCCCTTGCAGATCACGAAGGCACAGTCAGCATAAGGGGTAGAGCAATCTCCAATCTTCGTTTTGCGGATGACATTGATGGATTGGCTGGAGAGGAACAAGAACTTGAACAGCTGGTACAGAGGCTTGACACCACCTCCAAAGCTTGTGGAATTGAAATAAGTGCAGAGAAGACCGAAATGATGACAACAACACCAATGGCATCAACACGGACATCAAAGTTCAAGGCCAATCCCTCAACACAGTGCATAGCTTCAAATATTTAGGAGCCATTGTATCAGACAATGGGTCCCGACAGGAAGTCCTCTCCAGGATCGCACAAACAACTGCTTCCCTGACAAGGTTGAAGCCATTTGGAAAGACAGGACCATCATTCTACATTCCAAAGTAAGACTGCTGCGCTCCCTTGTCATCTCCATCTTCCTATATGCTTGCCAAGCATGGACCCTCACAGCAGACCTACAACGAAGAATACAAAGCATGGAGATGAGGTGCTACAGAAGACTTCTGGGCATTTCCTATACCCACACATCACCAACGACGAAGTCCGACAGACCATCACACAAGCCATTTGACAACGCGATGACCTGCTCACAGTGGTGAAGAAACGGAAACTCCGATGGTATGGCCACGTCACCAGATCATCAGGCCTTGCAAAGACTATTCTGCAAGGCACAGTGCAAGGAGTTAGAAGAAGAGGGAGACCGAAAAAGAGGTGGGAGGACAACATTCGAGAATGGACTGGTTTGACACTGAGCGAAGCCATCAGGGCTGCTGAGGACAGAGAGAGATGGAGTATGCTGGTTAAACGATCATCTGTGGTGCCCCTACGACCTCAGGGTTACGGGACAGGACAGGATAGGATAGGATAGGATAGTTTGTTTGTTTATTTCCACACCTCGTGGAAGTTGCCGCGTAGGCGGAAGATCTACAGGATCCTTCATGGTGGGCAGGAAAGTACATGAAGAAAACTCTTTTTCAAAAAGCCGAACACGTCCTTTGCTGACCGAAATGTCGTCATCGTTTTCACAGGAAAATAATATTGCACAGCAGCAATAACATGGATTCTCACTGGTCTACTTCATCTTAAGGCGCTTTCTCATTGGTCGGAAGGACTTACTTTTCTTTGTCAGGTTATTGTAGAAAATGACGTCATCATGCCAACTCGAGTATCAGCCAGAGGATCGCCGAAACAAAATCGCAGGGGATTTGCTTGGTTTTATCAGTTTATTCCCCCACTTAAATTTTTTTTAACAAGGACTTACTCTATGATATCTCCAAATCTAAACATAGTTCGGATTTGATTTTTACAGGTAAGATGCGTCATTCTCTTGCAAGTTTGATGGCGCAAAAAACTCATTTTCGACCTTAGGTGGACTTACTCGGTTTTGTCAAATCACGGCAGACCTGCTTCCCTATGTCATGAAGATAAGTTTTGTTTTTGTTTTTTCTTATGTATCTGAGCGTATGTATGTATGTATGTAAGTATGTATGTATGTAACCTATCTATCTATCTATCTATCTATCTATCTATCTATCTATCTATCTATCTATCTATCTATCTATCTATCTATCTATCTATCTATCTATCTATCTATCTATCTATCTATCTATCTATCTATCTATCTATCTATCTATCTATCTATCTATCTATCTATCTATCTATCTATCTATCTATCTATCTATCTATCTATCTATCTATCTATCTATCTATCTATCTATCTATCTATCTATCTATCTATCTATCTATCTATCTATCTATCTATCTATCTATCTATCTATCTGTGTGCCCGTGTCTATTTAACCTTAACCAACCTGTTTCTCTGTCTCTGTCTTTCTCTGTCAGTCTGTCTCTGGCATTCTCTACCTCTCTGGGTCTCTGTCTGTCTGTCTGTCTGTCTCTCTCTGTCCACCTTTCAGTGTTGTCATTGGAGTCATTATCTATTGCATTCCATGCAGGCTCGACGGTTTGAAAATCATATAATCAAACCAAATCATGGAAAAGGGGATGGGTGCGAGAGAATCGTTTGATAGCGTGTTTTATTTTTTTAATCAGTTTTATTCTGGTCTAGTTAACCAGCGCTATAAAAGTCATCATCATTATCATAATGATCATCGTCGTCGTCGTCATATCATCATCATCATCTTGTTGAAATCTTCTTCTTCTTCTTTTCCTCCCTATCCTGCTTCTTCTCTTCCTCCTCTTAACCATCATCATCATCCTCATCCTTGTCATCATTCTCATCATCATCGTCATCGTAACACTGAGTGAAAAACCTATTGTATTGTTCACAATGAGCATTGCTTACTAAGAAAGAAAAATGAAAGAATCCAGATTATAACCCTTACCCCTTCCGCTGATGACCTCGCCAACCTAATTGCATTCCAGAGCATGGAAAGGCCCACAGATGGAATACTTTTCCCTCCAACAACACCCACCTCTCTCTCTCCCTCTCTCTCTCTCTTTCTCTCTCTCTCTTTCTCTCTCTCCCTCTCTCTCTCTCTCTCTCTCTCTCTCTCTCGTTCTCTCTGAACATTGAGGTTTAACGTCTACACCCACCATTGGCGATATGGCAGACGGGGATAACCATCCCAGGGAGCAAGGGGTAAGGACCTAATCAACATTGAACCACCAGAGCAGTCATACTGCTAAAATGGAATTGTGAAAAATGGCCACTTTTTTTTTCGCCGACCTCGGGATTCGACCCTGGGTCATCGGTGTGCCAGGCGAACCAGCTCTACCACTTGAGCTACGGCGGTGTGACAAATCCCCCCCCCCTCTCTCTCTCTCTTTCTCTCTCTCTGTCTCTTGGTGTGATTGTGTGTGCATGTGTGTGAGTGCATGTGTGTGTGAGATTTATATGATTTCCAAGTTAATGTTAAAGGTTCTTTACTATGCTAATTTGTTAAGGGACAGATTGAAAGACTAGACTTATTAATTAGTCTAAAATCTCTATCCCTAATTTAAAAAAAGTTTTAAACAAAGTTTTTGTTTTCTCTCTCTCTCTCTCTCTCTCTCTCTCTCTCTCTCTCTCTCTCTCTCTCTCTCTCTGTCTGTCAAAACTTTGTACTTGGCTCTCTGTCTCTCACTATGTATACCTCTTACTCTTAACTCTTGTTTCTAATCTTTCTGTCTCTTTTTTTTTCTGACAGTCTGTTCTCTCTCCTTATCCCTCCCCTATTTCTCTGTCTCTCATCCCCTCCGTCCTTCTCTCTCTCTCTCTCTCTTAAAAAAAATTCATAGAAATGTACGAGAGAGAGAGAGAGATGGAGAGGGGAAGAAAGAGAGATCATCAGTTGAAATGGTCTTGAAAAGCAAGTTCACACGCTATCACATCGTTTCTTATATATATTTAAAAATCTTTTTTAAATTTAAAAATTTTTACCATGCTTTGCCGTTAAGTTTAGAACAGAAAAATGTTTCTGCAAAATACACCATACTCAAACTTAGTCCATTGTTTGATCACTAAAAACATTCCTTTTGAGGAGAGCCAGTTGTCCAGGTACTGACAGAGTTACTTATCCATTTGTTTCACACCAAACGTCACTTTCCCTAGCACTACGGACGTATGTCCATCGCTGATTTTTCATCCTCGAAAACAGACAGCTTAACTACCACGCTTGCTATTTGAAAACAATATGGTTTCCAAGACCATCACACAAGCCCTTGGACAACATGATGACATGCTCACAGTAGTGAAGAAACGGAAACTCCGATGGTATGGCCACGTCACCAGAGCATCATGTCTTGCAAAGACCATCCTGCAAGGCACGGTGCAGGGAGGCACAAGAAGAGGGAGACAGAAAAAGAGGTGGGCGGACAACATTCTAGAATGGATTGGCTTGACACTGAGCGAAGCCATCAGGGTTGCTGAGGACAGAGAAAGATGGAGTATGCTGTTTAAACGATCATCTATGGTGACCCAACGACCTTCGAGCTAGGGGTTGGATATGATAGGATTGTTCCCAACGCTGAGACCATGCTGCTTGTATTAAGGACATAGGCTATTCAAGCGCTGGATCCATTTTTATTCATTGATTTATTTTAACAAAAGTGGATCTGTTTGCGGGCGGGAGGGATGGGTGCAAAGAAGCGCTTGGAGAAGGGTAGGGAGAGTAAAACACAGATTGGACAGATTCTGATATTCTAAGGCATAAAGCCTAAATCTTAATCTAATTGTAAATAATATTTGTTGTTGTTGTTATTGTTGAATTTGTTGTTCTTCTTCTTTGCGTAGTTGTCGTCGTTTCTTTTGTTAATAAAAAAAAATTATGGGGAAGATTTTGATCGCTGTAAACCTTTGTAATTTGTTATTTAAATACTACTGTGCACAAAAAAAGATATTGCCAAATTTGGAATGGGCTCGAACTAGGCTTCTTTCTCAATAGGCCTAAATTCGTAACTTACCTAAATAACGTCCTTCTATTCACACGTGAAGCAGGATGAGCACAGTTAAAAGTGCTGCAAAAACGTTTTTGATTGTTGAGGGCGATGACTTTTTTTTTTTTTTAAAGCCCTGCATTAGCGCATTCCAGCGATTCCATTGACAGCCAAATCTCATTGTTCTTGAAATAAGGATTTTATTGTGGCATGGCAAGGCAAGCTCACGATGTCTCACCACACCCAAACACCCACACAGAACCCTTCATAGGACTGTGATAAATACGTACTGTGTACCAAGGTTGTTTTTTGTTTAAAAAATTTAATCTCGTCCTGTTTGTTATTACCTTCACCCCAGTTATTCTTCTTCTATGGAGGATAGGAGGTGAGGAGGGAAGGGGGGGAGGGCGTAGTGGGTGTGGGCGATGGTTGGATGGGTGTGGAAGAAGGGTAGTGGGAAGAGAGATCCGGTCGTTGTCGTTGTTTCTGCTGTTGCTGCTCTTCTTCTTCTGTAAAATTTGTTCTGCTGCAGCTGATTGTTAATGACGACGAAGCTGTTGCTGCTGGAAATGATGAAGACGATGCTGCAGCTGCTGCTAGTGATGATGATGATGATGATGATGATGATGATGATGATGATGATGATGATGATGATGATGATGATGATGATGATGATGATGATGATATGAACAACAATAGAATACGTATTTTATATATTCGACTGTCTACTCTAGCCCTTCAGTATCACTCCTGGGGGATCAAACAGGTTTTCCTGAGTCAGCGTAAACAGCGTCGCGAGTCTTTGAAGCCCTACTTCACATTGTGTGGTAGTCGGTCACTTCTGTGGTCAACGTTGACCTTTTGCTTGCAAACAATCATAATGTTATACTGACCATCGCCGTGATAACACCGTTTATCCTTGAAACGACGATAAACTTGTCTCCGACCTCAGTTATTTATGAGTGCATTATAGTGTTATTATACCGAGTTAAATGCAGTAGGGCTTGGGCTGGTGATGGTAGTGGGTATGGTGTTATGTTGGTTGTAATGATGGTGATGCCTACTGTGTTGTTGCTGATTCTAATGTAACAATCCTATGACAAGAAGTTGCACTAACAATTCTCTCTCTCTCTCTCTCTCTCTCTCTCTCTCTCTCTCTCTCTCTCTCTCTCCACTCTCGTTCATTCTCCATTTTCCAAGCCCTGCCCCCACCCACCCGTCGTGTTTGTACTGGTAATCTTGTGATTTTATGTATTCATTTTTACTTGTTTGAGAGCATTGACTGTTTGCTGAGATGCAGTGCCATTTATGAATTCTCCATTGTAGGTAATAAACATTTGTTTACTTGACACACACTCTCTCTGTCTCTGTCTCTCTGTCTCTCTCTCCCCCTCCCCTCTATTTCCTCATTTCTCTCCCTCCGTCTCTCCACCCTCGCTCTCTCTCTCCAACCACTTACACAATTCCATCCCAACCCCGCAAACCTACAGGAAACCATCGTCCCTTTTCTTCGCCCAGCCCCCCCCCTCCCCCACACACACGAACCCTTCACACCACCATCCCACGCCCTCACCCACCCTCACCCAGTCAACATGACCATGACCCTAAGAACATTTGATGTGGACGTAGCAGCAATGTTTGTCATACAGTACATACCATGCCGTACCACATTTAACTTGGTGGAACCTGCTGAAAAGTAGGTCTACGACCTAGTAGTAGTAGTAGTAGTAATAATAATAATAATAATAATAATAATAATAATAATAATAATAATAATAATAATAATAATAATAATAATAATAAAAGGGGTATTTATATAGCGCTTTTTACTAATGACATCACTTCAAAGCTCAGTTCTCGCGCATATATGCTTTACGTTAACATGGAAATACATACGAAAAGACTTTATATAAAAACAAGACACTAATAAACTATGCAAAGACATAATACAAACATGAAAAAGAATATTTACAAGTACAGTATAAAAGATGAGGGAGGAAATGGGAGGAGGAGAGCAGCTAAGGAGTGGGGGGGCTGGGAGTGTGCGGTATGATGGCGGTGGTCTGAATCACAAAAGAAGGAATGATGCTGGTGGTGGGAGACGAGATCAGACATTTTAAAGGAAGAGATGAGCTTTTAAGTAAGACTTGAAAGTGGCTATGTTCGGAGAGCTGCGAAGAGAGAGAGGAAAAGAGTTCCAAGTTGAAGGACCAAGCACTGAGAAGGATCGACAGCCTGCAGAGGAGAGTTTGTCAGCCTGCAGAGAAGAGTTTGTAGCGGGGTATTTGTAGCATGAGGGTGTCAGTGGAAGAACGAAGATTTCTAGATGCTTGTAGAAGTCAATGTTCTGGGTGAGGTAGGAAGGGACTAATCCATGGAAACACATGTAACAGAAAGTACAGATTTTGTAGGTAATCCACTGAGATACCGGAAGCCAGTGGAGAGAATGTAGGAGTGGTGTGATATGATTGTTCTCTTTGAGAACCAGTTGAGCAGTTTAGTTCTGAACACGTTGAAGCAGATGAACAGAAGAGGAAGGAAGTCCAGCTAGAAGAGAGTTACAGTAGTCTAAGAGTGACAGACCAAGAGAGGAAACGAGTTTGGCTATAGATAGCGTCATGGTCAAATTCTTGCGGACAGGGCCTAATTCTACAGAGTTGAAAGTTGCATGCTTGACAGGTTTTGCGGATGAATTCTGACATGTAGAGGGTGTGGTCAAGAATGATACCAAGGTTTTTGACAGAATATGACATAGGAATAGTGGTTTGGCCAAGAGTGACAGTGTCTACAGGGGAAGAAGACGTGTTGTGTTTGGTACCCATGAGCATGTAACGAAAAGGGGTAATTCAATAATTTGCGTGCGTGTATGTGTGAATCTACGAGTTCTCCCGTCTCACAACTTTTCTAACTCGTAACACTGAACTAAATCGTCACACCCTCTATTAAACAATTAACATATACACAATTTACAAAGTCAAATAGAATAAATTCAATGGCTTGTACTTACGTCAAGTGTCGCAGAATAAATCCGTTGAAAGAAATGTGTGTAATTCTCAAAATAAATGCACACCCTTCATCACCGTCGCCAGAGGAAGGAAACGATAGCTATATATGTATAATATAGTCACACCGCAGTTACGTGTCCCCAATCGACCTCTTATTGTCTGAAACGGTGATGAGTCGTTCTTTAGTCTCTTATGCGTCTACGTCGTCTTTCTCCTCTGCCTCGTTAATCTCCCTCCCCTTTTTCCACCTTCTTCTTCGTCTCTTTTCCTCGTCCTCATCTCCTCCGTCTCTTTCTTCGCATTCTTCTTCTTTCTCAGATCATCCCAAACCATGAAACTTTCCACCGTTTCTACTTAGACGATACACTATGGCGTACGAACAGCGTCAAACGCGCGATGAAAAGTAGCGATGCTTTGCATCGATACTATTCTCATAAGGATCCATCCGTTTAGGAAATTATCGCTACTTTTCTCAAAAGGATCGCACATTTTCTCAAATGGAACGCAAATTGCGAAAGTATCGATGCTTTCTGAAAGGTATCGATGCAAAGCATCGCTACTTTTTAAAAAGTATCGATACTTTGCATCGATACTTTAGCTCGAGCAGTTTCATCGCGCAGTTCCGAAGTTTACCGAGGCGAAACACGCTGTTTCTGCAAAACTGAAATCGGTCAAGCTAATGAAATAATATACATGTATTATGTAACATTCCGTAGTTCCAATTGTTCTTTGCAGAGCAAATTAATTAATAAATATAACAGGTCTCTCTTCAAGTTCTCTCATTCGATCGTCGATAATTTCAATCGCATCCATCTTCCCGCCTCAAATAACACAAAACGAAAGGAAAGCAAGCAGATTGGCGCGATTGCCTGTTTTGTGTTCCGCTTTAGTTCCGATCAAACTTTTGGAAAATTTGCATACTGTGTATTCGGAAGAACTCGGAAATGCGCGATAAAAAGGATCGATCCTTTCGTAACGGAGCGATGCAAAGTAGCGATACTTTTCAAAAAGTATCGATGCAAAGCATCGCTACTTTTCATCGCGCGTTTGACCCTGTTCGTACGCCATAATATACACAGCTAAAAATAGTGACACTCCTAAAAAATCTTCCATCTATTCTGACCAAAACTTCTGACTCTTTTGAAAACATTTCTAACTAGATGACTGCCAAGAAGCTTCAGCTTAATGCTAACAAACCTGAAGTTATGCTCTATATACTATCACGGACCGGTATTATAGTTATTCGGGCCCGATGACATTTTATTATTGTTAGTCAGTTTTCTTGTCAGAAGATATTAGAAGTTGCTATGAGAGATACGTCTTAATTGGTTGAGCTGATCACATGACAGTTCTCACTAATGTACATTCAAAAATCTAGTCATTCTTTTCTTGACCAGAGGTAGTTGTGCCGGACCTCTCGCTGCTGTGTCTGCAGGTAAATATTGTTTATTATTTGAAAATGTTGTATTAAAAATGTAATAGTATTATTGAACGATGATATTGTATTGGTTACGTAATAAAATTAATAATAAATAATTTTAATATTAATGTGAAGGATGGAATGGGGAAAAGACAAACATGGTTGTTCATTGTAATTTTTGAATAACGAATTGAATTTGGATAATTTAACTGATTTGAAATTGAAAATACAATTGCACTGTAAAGCATTCATTCCATTTGTATGAATAAAATTAATTGGTGTAACTGACGTAATAATTAGTTGTTATATTTAGTTGTAGAGTTTCTTATTATGTTGGGTAACTTTCACGAGTGTTAAAACTACAGCACTATCAGCCTTATCAGCCATCCCAGCAAAGTCCTCCTTAAAATAATACTCAACATGTAGAAACCCCATGTTGAACAAGTCATAGCTGAAGAACAAGCAGGATTCAGGGCAGGGCGAAGTTCCACTGAGCAGATTTTCAACCTCAGAATAATCTGCAAGAAATACCTACAACACCAACAGCATCTATATTATGTGTTTGTAGACTTCAAGAAAGCGTTTGACAGAGTCTGTGGGCAACCATGAGAGTGTACAACATCAGCCCTAATATTATTGAAGTCATCAAAAACCTGTACGAAAAGACTACCGATGCAGTCTGTAACGAAGCAGCGTTCGTTATATACAGGGTGTTCCAAAAGTCTTGGGCACAATTTGACATTGAATATTTCCGAAACTACTAAGGATATAAAAACGCATCTGGTAAATTCAGAAAGCTTGTAATCTCAATTTTTACATGGAGTGTTCAAAGATGTTCAATGTGAGCACCATTGGTCACACGACACATATCAAGCCGATAGTCAAATTCTTGCCAAATGCGTCCCAGCATTTTCTGGTTGAGTAAACGCCATTAATGGGTCTGAAAAGAAATTAAAAAATCAACAGCTTTACAAAAAACTTAATGTAATTAGCTTTAAAATGGCACAACTTTTATCTTACTACCATTCATAGTAATTGAGATATGGGGACTTCAAATGTGCCCAAGACTTTTGGAACACCCTGTATAATAAATAAACAAGAAACGTATACTACATAATACTCAAATTTGGAATGATAAACAAAAGAAGACATTTTTTTTAATTGAATACTTCATTCACACATTAATTTATTCCTTACGAAGACTTCGACATGACACGACGTTGAATTAGAATTAATCATAACACAAATTTTCAAGATGATGAAGGCGGCAGTCCCATGGAAAGAAGAATTATGTAGAACGTGTATGAATGCCAGATGATTCCGTCTCAGTGGCAAAGTCAATGAAGGTGGCAGTCCTATATGGAAAGAAGATGAGAGGCCCCCTAATGTCGATGAATAGATTACAGCATGATTTTTCCTTGATTTAGCCCCGATTACGTCCAACATAAAAACCCTAAAACAGATAATGTAAACAAAATCCTTAATGTTATGTCATTATATCATTTTCACATTAAATCTAGTCATAATAAACAGTCGCCGCTCTTCTTAGGGCAAAACAACGGTCATTTTCTCCATTTTATTACCTTGACTATTCAAGTCCCTATTCTAAATACATTTCCATCAAAATCTATATTATTATCATTCCTTAATATCCATGTATTTATTCTATGTATTATCTACTAGTCTACCTACCTCCAAAGAGGGCTGGACAAGAATATGACATCAACAAACACAGACGTACAGCCACACGACCATTCTGTAGCACAACATAGCATTTTTTCAAACCCCCCCCCCCCAAAAAAAAAGATTTGGGGCCTAAATTTAATACAGGATAACATGTATATTGCAAAATATTTCATTTTTTAACATAAGTTGAAAACTTTTTTTATAGCCATTAAAGAAAAAACGCCGAAACGGCATTTTCACTTTCATTTTGCATTTTAGGTGACCGGCCGATGGCCTGCTTATATAGTGGACAGAATGTTAATTTAACGCTTTAATAAGTTAGCCCTTGATGTGATCTTTGTAAACAAATTAAAAAAAACTCAAACTTGATGTATCATGCATGACAAATTATTTGTATTTTGAAGTGTGTAAGCATAAAATAGGCCTATCACTCAGGGATAACTCTCTTTGTCATCATGGACAACAACTCTTGGCATGCTACGTGCAGGAAATAAAAACCACGTTTTAAAGTATTTTACGGTCGAATTTCAATTTTTTTTTGTGCTTTGACATGGAAATAGTGCATTCTATTATCTGTACACAAAGTTTTACTTTAGCGAGGATTCTTCTTATTTAATAACAATTATCACGATAAAACGAATCTTTTCACTTACAACTTCAGCTATTAGGACGCGGACGTCTCCTTTTGCATAAAAACCGAAGCTACGGGCTTTCCGTAATAATTATTGGTTAAAATTATTTATTTCTGATAAATTTTCTATTAGAAATAGCCCGTAATGTTATACTGCTGTTCTGTGGGCACACTCAGGGATAACTCTATTCATCATCACGGACGACAACTCTTGGCATGTGTTGTTGCTACATTATCTTCAAATCATCATAACGAAAACCGGAAATGCGAAAATTTGCGTCAGCAGCTACGACAATGACGTAAAACTTAATTTTTCACTAGAATCGAGAGTTGAACGAATCTATTATGTAAGTCAATTCCTTACACAGTCCTCCTCAACAGCGCCCTCGGGAACTGGTGCAGAACAACCATCGGCGTGCGTCAAGGATGCCTACTCCCTCCAACACTCTTCAATATATTTCTGGAGCGCATCATATCCGATGCTCTTGCAGATCACGAAGGCACAATCAGCATAGGGGGTAGAGCAATCGCCAACCTCCGTTTTGCGGATTACATTGATGGAGTGGCTGGAGAAGAACAAGAACTTGAACAGCTGGTACAGAGGCTTGAGACCTCCTCCAGAGCCTATGGAATGGAAATAAGTGCAGAGAAGACCAAAATTATGACCAACAATACTAATGACATCAAAGTCCAAGGCCAATCCCTCAACACGGTGCATAGCTTCAAATATTTAGGAGCAATTGTATCGAACAATTGGTCCCGACAGAAAGTCCTCTCCAGTATAGCACAAGCTACTGCTGCCCTGACAAGGTTGAAACCAATGTAGAAAGACAGGACCAAGGTAAGGTTGCTGCGCTTCCTTGTAATCTACGTCTTCTTTTACGCGAAACCTGGACCCTCACAACAGACCTACAAGGAAGAATACGGAATTTGGAGATGAGGTGCCCCAGAAGACTTCTGGGCATTTCCTATACCCAGCACATCACCAACGACGATGTTCGACAGTCCATCACAAAAGCTATTGGACAACACGATGACGTGCTCACAATGGTAAAGAAACGGAAACACATGCAACGCACGGTGCAAGGAGGCAGAAGAAGAGGGAGACAGAAAAAGAGGTGGGATGACAATATTTGAGAATGGACTGGCTTGACACTGAGCGAGGCCATGAGGGTTGCTGAGGACAGAGAAAATGATGTACGCTGGTTAAACGATCATCTGGAGTGCCCCAATGACTTTCGATTCTTCTTACGTGATTTAATATGATAGGATTGTGATTCCTGTATGAAGGCAAGAACGTCAATGTGGGTATTCTAGAATACATCAAGTTGACGTGTTATTGCATAACCCTGTAATAATGGATTCAGCCCGTATAATTTACATATCCGCAGTTGTTACACTTTTGTAGTAATGTTATAATTTTTATGAAGTCTAATCGTACCTTGTTAGATTGTAATTGTATTTATTTTATTTTATTTTATATTTTATTTTAACAACTTTATTATCACCGAGGTGAAATTCGGGCACTTTCATTTTTCGAAAGTACAGCAGCCCCCAAGTGAAGCGCTTTACCCGAGGTACATGCTGGGCGTGTTCTTGTCACCGGCACTCACCCGTCTAGAACATGAACATCAGGATCTTTAAAGTCCGTTAGGATGGAATGCATGCGACACTGACTAGACCTCGGTTTATACTCTCATCCGAAGGAGTAGGAAACGAGAGTAAAGTGTCTTTCCCAAGGACACAACACAAAGCCCGGCCTGGGCTCGAACTCGGGACCTTCAGATCCGCAAGCTAACGCTCTAACCACTCTGCCACCGCGCCTATTTTATGTTTGGTTATTTACGCGTGAGAATGAAGTTGTCTGAAAACGTAAAGGAACGGTAAACTAAAAATAATAATAATAATAAAAAAATAAATAAATAAATAAATAAATAAATTAATAATAATAATAATAATAATAATAATAATAATAATAATAATAATAATAATAATAATAATAATAATAATAATAATAATAACAATTTATTTTTATAGCGCAAAAACAAACTTAAAGCTTGGTCTAAGCGCTCGCACACATACAAACACACACACATACACACACACAAGTATGTAGAACACCAAGACTGGGTTTTATTCACACACACACACACCTACACACACACCCACACACAACACAAACACACAGAGAGAGGAGGACATCAGCATTAAGAATAAATAACGAAGCAATTATAAAAATAATGCAAAGTAAAAATTACCACTTAGTGACACCGGGAAATAAAGATAATATGACAATAATAAATATTCAAAAGCATTGAATAAGAATTTCTTTTATAAATCATTGTAACATTTAACTAAAACTATTTTAGTGCCATTCTCCAAAAAAACAATAAGAAGACGAGTATAGACAGTAAAGCATTTAAACCAAGAACATTACACAAAGAACACTGATGGAACACGCACACACACACATGCGTGTACGAGGTAAAAATGGGGTAATTTCACCAACTTCGCGGCCCTTAGGCGGCGAATTAGGTCAAGTTTCTTCAAAAAAGACACTTTTTCGCAAGAAGTTTGACCTAATTCCTCGCTCCTAAGAGACGAAGTAGGTCAAGTTTCTTGAAAAAAGCACATTTTTCGCAAAAAGTTTGACCTAATTCCTCGCCTATTAGAGACGAAGTAGGTCAAGTTTGTTCAAAAACACAGCTAGGATAAGGAACTTTCCTCGACGATTAGGGTAAGGCAGTGCCTCGACGATTAGGGTAAGGCAGTGCCTCGACGATTAGGGTAAGGCAGTGCCTCGAAAAGGGTTAGGGTCAGGGCTAGTTGCAGCGCTGCAACTAGCCCTGACCCTAACCCTTTTCTGGAACGGGTGCCTTACCCTAATCGTCGAGGCACTGCCTTACCCTAATCGTCGAGGCACTGCCTTACCCTAATCGTCGAGGAAAGTTCCTTATCCTACCCGTCTGGAAGATGCACTACAACTACACCAGGTCAAGTGTACTTGTAGTGCATGTGCACTACAACTACACTTGGCCTGGTGTAGTTGTAGTGCACATGCACTACAACTACACTTGGCCAAGTGTACTTTAAGTGCACATGCACTACAACTACACTTGGCCAAGTGTACTTTAAGTGCACATGCACTACAACTACACTTCGTGAAGTGTAGTTGTAGTGCACATGCACTACAACTACACTTCCATGTACTTAGAACAAATGAGCAACGACAGACAAACGGGGAACGACAAAATTACCTCATTTTGTACTAAAAAAGGCAAATTCCGTTCCTCAAAAGTGACGTTTCACAACTACACACACACACACACACACACACACACACACAACTATTCAATCACTCACTCACACACTGATTATTCTGGATCTACAAGTATTTGGCAAAGAGGTAGGTTTTGAGGTTCTTTTTGAACATGGTGAGAGACTGGGAGTGCCGGAGGTTGAAGGGCAGAGAGTTACAAAGAGTTAGGGCAAACACAGAGAAAGATCTCCTGCCAAAGGACTCCAGCGGAGGAATTGAGTGGAAAGCTGAATCTTGAACGGAGTGATCGAGCAGGTTGTAAGGGGCAGAGGAGTTGTGAAAGATAGGAAGGACAGGAATCAGTGTGCAGACAGTGAAAGAAAAATTGAAGCAACTTTGTAATCGATACGAACCTTTAAAGGCAACCAGTGTAAGGTTTTCAGAGCGGAAGTTGTACTAGAATGACGAGGTTGACGAATTGAACTGAATGGAATAAGTTGTATGTAGTGTATACATGTACTCTGTTTTGTAAATCACAGAGATTAGGGGAGAGGGTTAGAGTTAACGAACTTACCTGATCGTTCAGACTGATTGGTGTGACCATACTTGGAGGACAAAGGTTTTTAATAATCGAAATATTGACACTTTTACAAACCCACTTGTGTTTTGGTGTTTCCCATTTTATGTTCTCTGACGCCTTTTAACTCCTCTAAGGCTTTTGACAGCTTGCAGGGTGCATGTATCGAGTAATCGTTTGGTATTATGGGGCTATAATTATGGTTTTTCGAGTGGGAAGATTTCTTTAGTATCGATGTGTGACTAGGATAACTCTCTCTCTCTCTCTCTCTCTCTCACACACACACACACACACAACAGCAACAACACCAATAAAAACACCAACAAAAACAACAACAACAACAACAGATCAATACATTTCTAAGTTTTGACGTTTCTCGCATGCCTTCTCCCATTTCCGAAATAAACAGGCATCGTTCGTACATTCATTCCTAAATCAATTTACACAGGCTCTAATCGTAAAGTGAACTCTCCACACTATGAATAACCTGCAGCTGTCAAGGGGTTTTCGGGTTGTGGTGTAGCAATTTAACAGAAAAACCATAGCAAATGGAGGTTTGGTGTAGCACTAATGTGAATCACGCGATTCGCAACAAAACTGGAAACTTCTGCATCCAATATAAACACACACATCCAATGTGTTTACAAATTTATTGTAAAATCTTGTTAATGCACAACACTTTGTTACAATAATTTAAAAAAAGAAGAAGTAATTTATAGATTTGCAAATGAGTCTGTATATGGGATAAGGATGGGGTGTCTGGAAATACATTTGAATGGAATTTAATCTTTTCTAATCCATTTTCCTATTGAGCACAAATTCTAACCTTTTTTTTTTCTTCATAAATAGTTGCTATTTGCCTTCACCTTTTCTGTAGGTTGTTTCCAAGTTGTTGTTTTTTCTTCTATTGCTCCAAAGATTTTTTCCACGGAATTTCGTACCATGGACTGGATTCCGGTATTGGTTATTACTTTAATTGATTTACAAATGACCCCCTATAAAATTATGTCCTTCACCTTGGCCTCCGAGGTCACGACTTCCGGTCTCCCGGATAGGGCATTTTTCCTGTGTTTTGCCGAACCCTATACCAAAGTACGAAGTTTGCAGCAGCGATGGTGAACAAAAATTGTTGTTATGGTATTTGCAAAAGCTATTCACGGCGAAAACATAAACCTCACATGCAAGGAGTTGACTTTATTTTACTTTCCACAACCGAATGTCAACTTGGAAAAGTGAAAAGAATGGGTGAAAGCGTGCGGTCAGCCGACTACAGGAGCAAATACCTTCACGGTGCAAAGCGTTAAAAAGCACACCTACATCTGTACAAATCATTTTATCGGCGGTAAAGGACCTACTTTTGAATATCCCGATCCTATACCTGAACGAACACGTGTTGCGGAAGTGCGGTGCTTTTACTAAGTGTCTTTAAACCGGACTCGACCGGAACAGACCACTTTCGCGCGAAAACCCCCTTGGTTAAAAAATATTATCGTCACTTTTGAAAAATTGCGTAGCAGCTTTGTGATACGCCGTAGCAATGGGAAAATGTTTAAAACGCTTAGCGCTACGCAAAATTCCGTAGCACTTGACAGGTATGATAACCTGAAGTGACCGCTAGTGGCTGAGGGTTGTTGTTTCCCCATGAAGCTGGCCACTGCTAAAGCCGAAGGAGGATCCGAAACTTGCTAAAGGCTACGCCTGAAACAGACTCCCTTCCCAACCAGAGTAATTTACTTGAGTCTGGTGAAGCACATGCCCTGCTTAGTCAGTGTACGGCGTTTGCCTCGGCAAGCACAGACCTCCGTATCACTCGCTCTCATAGTGGCCGGCCAAATATGAAAATAAAGAGTGAAAGGAGAACATTTGATGTTTAAATGTCAACCGATAGATTCCAATGTTTAACAAGGCATTGGGCAGAGCAACTGTAAGTTAAAGTTGAAGATGCATAATTAGTGCAGTTGAAAATGTTCTCACGGATGTAGGCATTTTACACACTGTGTGCCACTTACACCCGTGTCTTTTCAGCAGCACGTTAAAGAAGCTGTCACTCGCACACGGATTATCCAGGATAAAGATACACGCAGCGACTTTCTGAAGCATTATAATCATATGAACTTTGAATTCGTTTTGACTGGGGACTCGAGCTATATAAAAGGTGATGAAGATGATGATGATGAATATAATAAATATTTATTATTATTATTATTATTATTATTATTATTATTATTATTATTATTATTATTATTATTATTATTATTATTATTATTAGATCTACTATCGAGCTATATAAAAGGTGATGATGATGATGATGATGATGATGAATATAATAATAATAATAATAATAATAATAATAATAATAATAATAATAATAATTATTATTATTATTATTATTATTATTGTTATTATTATTATTATTATTATTAGATCTACTATTATTATGCTTCCTAGTATGACGGGGACATCTGTATGTTCTCACACCTCTAAGCTCTCACAAATCTAGTTTTATAATTGTCCCGCCACTTTGCATGTTCCAACAATCCTTATGTTTGGAACTGACCAAACAGTTTTATGTTCCGTTTTCTCTGCTTTCACACATGGAGCTGTAAAAAAAGAAAGGACTGTGGGAACAAAGAACTTTGGAAACATAGAGAAGCTTTGGGAACATATAGTCGTAGGAACATGGAGCAGCCACGAAGTGAGAAGACTAAAAACAAGGTATGGGTCACCCAAATATAAGTAAAACGTTAGGACTTCAGTTTGATGTAAATAGCTGGAACCGCTGACTGATAAGAACGGTTTATATTAAACCATTTAAAGTGGAAAAACAAACAAACAAAAAACAATCGAAGTTACAACAACCGACTGACAGGGTCTGTGCACGTTTAGCCCTCAATAGTTTCTGATGCTCAGTGACCCCTGCTGATCCCTGTCCCTATGACCTGACCCCTGACCCTTGAGTGACTGGGTATAGCCGTCAAAAAGAATTTATCCACATCGGCTGCTTCAGTTCTTGTTCACAAACTTTACCTACATATCAGCCTAAACGCTAGACCTCCAGCGGGTTACCAAGTGTGTGGAGGGGTGGGATGGTGTGCGTGTGAGTGTGCCGGTGTGTGCCTGCGTGTGTGTGTGAGTGTGAGTGTGAATGCGTGTGGCTGTGTAGAAGATGGAGGAGTAGGGTGTGTGTGTGGGGGGGGGGGGAGTATGTGCGTGTGTATTTGCGATGTACTATGTGTGTGCATGTGTATCTGCTTCTTAATCTTTTTCTCTTCCCCCCCCCCTCCCCCGTCTTTCTCTCTCTCTCGCTCTCTCCCCTCCCTCCCTCTCATTCCCTCTCTTTCTCTCTCTCCCCCTCTCTCTCACATTTTCTCTCAAATTAATTAGAAGGAGCAGTTTTTCTGCTTCTTAATCTTTTTCTCTTCCCCCCCCTCCCCCGTCTTTCTCTCTCTCTCGCTCTCTCCCCTCCCTCCCTCTCATTCCCTCTCTTTCTCTCTCTCCCCCTCTCTCTCACATTTTCTCTCAAATTAATTAGAAGGAGCAGTTTTTCTGCATTGGGAAAGCAAAACAGTATTATTTTGTTTGAATTAACATCAAGATGCAATATAGTAGTCGTCATCTTGAAGTGGTTGCACTGCGCTAGCAAACTCAGCAATTTTCTGATGTCCAATACGTACTGACCATAACATCCATATTATTTTAGTTTTTAGTACTTCTGGACTACCGACCCTTGACCTCTGATCCCGTGATGGGGGTCATGAGGTCAGTAATGTGACTGATTATTATTGCCCTGCTAACGCGATGCTAAGTGACTTACATATCATGTTATTCGACCCCATCACAGACTGTACAACAACTACAACAACAATAACATCAGCAGCAGCCACACACCCGTTGTCACCAGAAACCACCACCGCCACCTTCCACTACAACAAACAATAACAACAAAACCAACAAGACGAAAACTGGGGAATCACGTGACTAGGCGTTAGACAATCAGCGAACGTACACAAATCTTTCAATGTTCATTTCTGACGCAGTCAAGCAGCAGAGCACCAAGATGCAAAGTTAGGGTTCATTTTTGAAAAAAAAAAGTGTCCGGCCGCCGAAGCAATATCCATTGTACAAACAAATTTGAACACATGTTTAAAAAACATTTGCTTTAAGGCAAAAGTGAGAATAGAAATACCTAATTTTTATACATATTCAATGGACGGATAGCGATTTCATGTGAATCGAACTTATTTTGCATGAATGCAAGATTTTGTGGATTTCTAGATCAAGAACGACATTTGCTGATGCTACTGCTGCTGCTGGTGCTGCTGCTGCAGAAGAAGAAGAAGAAGAAGAAGAAGAAGAAGAAGAAGAAGAAGAAGAAGAAGAAGAAGAAGAAGAAGACGACGAAGAAGAAGATGATGAAGAAGAAGAAGAAGAAGAAGAAGAAGAAGAAGAAGAAGAAGAAGAAGAAGAAGAAGAAGAAGATGCTGCTGCTGCTGATGATGATGATGATGATGATGATGATGATGATGATGATGATGATGATTGATGATGATGATGACGATGATGATGTTGATGATGATGATGGCGACGAATCTAACTGAACATATTACGACTTTTTCAAACGACTGTTTTAGCTTCTTTTTTTTAATTACCCGGTACATGTATACTATTTCATTTGGCACTTTAGGATTAGAGTATAAACCGAGGTCAGGTCTGTGCGCGAACGCATTACATTGCACGATCTTAAAAGGCTCATATCGCAGACGGAGTGAGTTAGTTTTAGCAACAACAACCTGCAAGCACTACTTCCTCTCTCCCCACTCGTCCTGGTTGGCGCTGCATAGCGCTTTCGTTGAGAAGACAGCCCGATGTTTGCCGGCATGGGTGAGGGATTATACTATCCTAAAATGGCTGAATGGTGCTCAGGCGGCTTGAGTTAAATCGTATATCGGCCAACGCGCCTTGAGCTGGCCTTGAGCTGAAAAAGGCGCTTTTAAAACACGATAAAATAAATAAAAAGAAAAAAAACCACAATCAATTTTCTTTTATTTTGTTTTTGAAACGAACAAGGCAGCTGCGTCAGTAGCCTATGTCAGCGCAAGACACCTACATAAGCTGTTAAAGTGTACGCCGTCTGCACAGTGGCTGAAAACGGAGTCTTATCACAATGTCATTCATTCGCTTCTTCCTGTGTGCGCGCAGCGCAGATAAAGGGACCAGAATAGTTCTATAACCACTTGGCCTACCACGCGCTCATGTACTATATTACTGCCAGGTCACTAGATTCAGAACGAGGTAAAAGAGCTGCTGACGGCGTTAGGTAACCCTTTTGATGTACCAACCTCACTCATTATCACTAGAACTCTGGTAACAGACAACGCCAGCCAGTGACCTTAACTTGCCCGTAACAAATTATTTAACGTCTGTTCACAAATAAAGTGATTCAATAGTTATGGAAATGGTACCAAAAAAAATGTCTGGATTGTTCTTATTTAGCGAGAATACCACCTCATAGGGCGGCTCCACTGGTAAAGATTTACATTGCCTGCATATTATTATCAGGTCACGAGAGTCATAGTTATAGAGATATGCAAGAGTGTGTCCAATATTTTACATAGAACTGTATAACTAATATAAATATCTTATACATAAACATAACCATAAAACATCTTAATTAAAACACACCTACACGCGCAACACACTCACACATACACACACACGCACACAAACACACACACACACACTCTCTCTCTCTCCTCTCCTATCCTATCCCGTAACTCCAGGGTAGTTGGGGCACCACAGATAATCGTTTAACCAGCGTACTCCATCTTTCTCTGTCCTCAACAACCCTCATGGCTTCGGACAGTGTCAAACCAGTCCATTCTCTAATGTTGTCCCCCCACCTCTTTTTCCGTCTCCCTTTTCTTCTGCCTTTTTGCACCGTGACTTACAGGATGGACTTCGCAAGGCCTGATGCTCTGGTGACGTGACCATACCAGTTTCCGTTTCTTCATCACTGTGAGCATGTCATCGTGTTGTTCAATGAATTGTGTGATGGTTTGTCGGACTTCGTTGTTGATGATGTGCTGGGTATAGGAAATGCCCAGAAGTCTTCTGTAGCACCTCATCTCCATGCTTTGTATTATTCGTTGTAGATGTGCTGTGAGGATCCATGTTTCGCAAGCGTATAGGCAGATGGAGATGAAAAGGGAGCGCAGCAGCCTTACCTTGGAATGTAGACTGATGGTCCTGTCTTTCCAAATGGGCTTCAACTTTGTCATGGCAGCAGTCGTTTGTGCGATCCCGGAGAGGACTTCCTGTCGGGACCCATTGTCTGATAAAATGGCTCCTAAATATTTGAAGCTATGCACTGTTTTGAGTGATTGAATTTGGACTTTGATGTCCGGGTGGATGACATTGGTATTGTTGGTCATCTTTTTGGTCTTCTCTGCACTTATTTCCATTCCATAGGCTCTGGAGGTGGTGTCAAACCTCTGTACCAGCTATTCAAGTTCTTGTTTCATTTATTTAATTTAAGGTCTTAACACATAGTGATTTTAGACCAACAATAACATAAAAAAACTAGTTAATTAGACAGATTTAACATTTACATTGTAACAATAAGTTCCTCTCCAGCCAATCTATCAATGTCATCCGCAAAACGGAGGTTGGAGATTGCTCTACCCCCTATGGTGACTGTGCCTTCGTGATCTGCAAGGTCATCTGACATGATGTGCTCAAGGAAGATGTTGAAGAGTTTTGGAGAGAGTAGGCATCCTTGACGCACATCGATTGTTGATTTAAACCAATTCCCGACTGCGCTGTTGTGGAGGACTGCTCTGGTAGCCTTGTCATACAAGCATTTGATGACTTCACTAATTTTAGGGCTGATGTTGTACACTCTCATGGTTGCCCACAGTACTGCATGCCAGACTCGGTCAAACGCTTTTTTGAAGTCTACAAACACATGATATAGATGATGTTGGTGCTGTAGGTATTTCTCGCAGGTTATTCTAAGGATGAAAATCTGTTCAGTGGTACTTCGCCCTGCTTTGAATCCTCTTTGTTCTTCAGCTATGATTTGTTCAGCTTGGGGTTTCAACCTGTTGAGTATTGTTTTCAGGAGTCTCTCTCAGGCACACACATACTCACCCATGCACATGTATACACACACGGACACACGAACACTCACACGGACACAAACACGGACAAATACATTTCTTATTCATGTATGTTTTAAGTTTTACACACAAAAGTTTGGCTTCTCGTGTAGGCCTATCTAATTTGTTTGTCTTTTCTGGTTGAGTGTTGACTTGAAGGGATATGTTTAGTTTTCATTAAGGTTTTATTGCATGAGATAAATGCAATGAAAAGTAAACATTAAGTAAACATTTAGGATAAAGAAATCACGAAATATTTGGAATATCAGAGAAGGTTGTAATAATGAACTTGAGGAAAAGGTAATCTTCAGAGAGAGAGAGAGAGAGAGAGAGAGAGAGAGAGAGAGAGGGAGAGAGAGAGAGAGAGAGAGAGAGAGGGAGGGAGGGAGAGGGAGAGAGAGAGAAAGAGGGAGAGAGAGAGGGAGAGAGAGAGGGAGAGGGAGAGAGAGAGAGAAAGAGAGAGAGGGAGAGAGAGAGAGAGAGAGAGAGAGAGAGAGAGAGAGAGAGAGAGAGAGAGAGAAAGGTTGAAGTTTAAAGTTTGAAGATTTAGACTTTACTCGAATAAAGGTTTTATGCATAGCCTAATTTTTTTTGTAGTTGTTTTATTTATTTAATCGTACTTATATAGCGCTTTTCCAGCTCAAGAGCTGCTCAAGGCGCTGGCCGATACAGGTTCTAACTCATGCCGCTCGATGCGCCCACTTGCAGCCTTTGAGCGCGCAGTCTGACGTATTTGTGTAGCCGGCACTCACCCGTCCAGGACATGAGCGTCAGGATCTTTAAAGTCCATGCGCTTTTTTTTTTAAACAAACCCCACATGTAACCTTAAACTAGAGAGAGAGAAAGAGGGAGAGAGAGAGAAAGAGAGAGAGAGAGAGAGAAAGAGGGAGAGAGAGAGAGAGAGAGAGAGAGAGAGAGAGAGAGAGAGAGAGAGAGAGAGAGAGAGAGAAAGGCCCATACATTAAGATGTACGTCCTATCAGAGCAGGAATGAAGCGGGAGGGAAGGAGAATAAGAAAATGAGAACAAAAAAAAAAAAAAAAAAAAAAAAAGCGAAGTGATGAAAAGAAGGTTTGTCGATTATCCAACCCATGCAGTCTGAAAATGACGATCGAGGATACATTCCTGCATAATTCAGCCATCACGTTGTCAATCCAAAGGCGGTCTGATGATCTGTTCTCGACATAAGAAATCCTCCTTTACATCTAGTCCTACAAGTCTTACCCTATTAAAATTTAAAATGGAAAAAAAAGGAAAAAAATGCCATTGGGGCTTTTGACCTATTGGGCACATCTTGACCATACTATCAGGCCAATGTAACATGAAGAGACAGTGGTTCCTGAATCATTGTCAATGTGACAGTAATGAACGTAAAATTTGATTCCAGAGACCAAACTTCCCGTAAACTACTTAGCAAAGCTAATGTCCATACAGAAATAGTATTACTGGGGGGTAAAATAAAATATTACTACGGCCACTCTGTCGTTTTCGACCTCAGCCTCATGAAGTGCCCGACATTTGTTTTCGAGTCTTTTCTGTTAACGGTGGCACAATTTTTCATATTATCCTCTCCTATCCTATTCTTTCATATCTTATCCAATCCTATTCTTTCCCGTAACTCGAACGTCTTTGTAGCTCCACAGATGGATCGTTTAACCAGCGTACTTCATCTTTCTCTGTCCTCAGCAGCCCTCGTCGCTCAATTCAGTCTCCAGCCAGTCCATTCTGGAATGTTGTCTTCCAACCTCTTTTTCTGTCTCTCTCTTCTTATGCTTTCTTTCACCGTGCATTTGTCATACAAGATTATTTACAGCAATACAGTTTCGGGACATTTCGTTTTTATTCCTAAGAAACTGGAAATACCACACAAAATACTGCCACATATTAATTTTCAACGACCAAAAACCACTATTTCACATGAAACACAGTCGCTGCGACCATATTTTACAAGTTCCTTTTCATCATACTACATTTGTACATTGGCCAAAGGGTTAGTAGGCTATGTCTTGATCTCCTCCAATCCTATCTATCCTGTCCTATCCCGTAACTCTAAGGTCGTTGGGGCACCACACACATGATCGTTTAACCAGCGTACTCCATCTTTCTCTGTCCTCAGCAACCCTCATGGCCTCGCTAAGTGTCAAGCCAGTCCATTCTCGACCTCTACCAATGCAAAAGGAAACGAGCTGTGTATATTTATGATATGAAATAAAACAGAATTCAGGTGTGCTGCAGGATTTTAGCATTATTTTTATCGTCGGTTCTTGACCACTACGATTAACGTTGATCCACTACGATCAACTTTGATCGTAAAATCAGCCGGGTCCGAAGGGGTACTCAAGGTTCAGCGTGGGAATTTTTTTTTCTGTTTGACCACTGGACATCGCTTCTTTTTATTTAGAGTTTCTACGATGTTTATTTTGGCGCGTGTGACGATTACTTTACTATGGGAAATTAGCCTGCATGGTTGGCACATTGACCAGTGATAATTATAATGGGTACTTGTTGTTGCTCAAACCCACAGCTCAGCTTTGAGATTTAACGTCTCTTCTCAGCTGTGTAAACAACGACTGTGCCTACTGTACTATACACACTTGATCTGCAGTGCTATTTTGTTAGAATCAGCTTAATAGGTAGGTAAACAAATTAATTTATCGATTTATATCAAATACGTACTTTTGAAGGTTATTGTTTTGATTTAATATTGTTTTTCTTGTGACCTTTATATTATGATTATCAGTTGTTGTTGTTGTTTTTCTTCTTCTTCTTCTTCTTCTTCTTTGTGACGACACGAGTTTTCAGATAGCAGGGAGAATTATACTTTTTACGAAGTTACACTTCTCCGTATATAGTGTACATAGAATAGCGTGACCGATTTACTTTTTGCGTATGAAAGTGCAGTTTCGTAAAGTCCGTGCGTAACGAAGAAGACAGGGGGGTAGGCCAAATTCAGAACAGGGATACGCGTAATAAAGAATGTGCATACTGACGAGAGCTCGACGTTTTGCTTGTGGCCGGTGCGGTTTTGGTAGGGCAGAGTGGTTTGAGATGCTTTTGCGAGAAGGACGAATCTAACCAGGCAGCAACCCTGTGACAGAGGTCATTGTAGTGTAGGGTACTGTTGGAAGGGTGTGTTTATTGTCTATATAGCCACCCAAGGTCTTATGCCCTCGTCGGGATAAGGATGTTTAGAGTTCGAGAGGAAGGATATTAACTGCCATTTGTCAATGAATGTAGAGTTATATTCTTAAGGTGTGTGTCGTTCTCGATTGAACACCCACCAAGACTTAGTGTCTGTGACAGAGCTAAGGTGACCTCATCCTCAGTTATAAGTGTTATTTGGGAAGTGAAATAACCAGCAATAGCAAGACAAAGTGACTCTCAAAAGACTAACCAGTTGTATTTGTGACAGTGCTGTGTTGTATTGTGGTGTGGGGGAAAGGTGTGTCACGAGCCGGGGCCTAAAAGGTGAGCAAACCCTGTTATTTAATTCTTTAGTGGCGCACTCCGAGAACTGCGTACGCGTATGAGTGGTGATGAGTGTGGGGAAGGGGATGCTGCTAGGATATTACTGATGTGTATTTTAGGATGCATAATGAACTTTGTTGATTTTATATGATTTTCTTATGATTTTCTTATCGGATATGTGATGGGGAAGTGTCGTTGCTGTTGTTGTTATAAAAGTGGGTCAAAGGCGACGATGGGGAATATATATATAGAGAGAGAGAGAGTGGGGGTGTATGTATGGAGAGAGCGATAGAATGTATTATGCTGAACAAAGATGAAGCGATGATTATGAAGGAAGCATGTTTACAGTATGGTACGGCAAGATAGTATGAAAGAAGGGAGATAATCGTGATGTGTTATAATTGTTGGGGGTGACGGTGATGATGAAGGGAGGCGGAATGAATCAGGACTGTGTGATTGAAGTGTGGTTGCAATGATTATGTACATTTATATAAACATTTGTGTTTAAAGAAGATGTGAATTATTAAGCATCAAAGGTTGATTTATATTATTGAAATGTGTGTACAGCATCTTGTATTATTATCATGGTATTCATATACAGGTCAAGATGGTGGACGGAGAACTGCGTGTTATATTATATTATATAGTGTTTATTGTTTTGTAGGCAGGTTATTGAGACTGTGTATATGCTTACAGGTTTGGGCTGTTACTTCTACGCATTATTTCTACGCTGTTGCTTCTGATGTTGCTTCTTATGCTGTACTTATGTTGCTGTTGACGTTTTGTTGCCGTTGTTGACGCTGATTGGGTTCTAGCCAGCCTGGGGTGTGCCTTTGCCTCTACAGCCGAGAGGTGTTGTGGTGGTCTCTGCCACTGCTGCAGGTTTTGCCTATGTATCGAGGCAACACTATTACAGGAGGTTTTCATACCTAATTCACGCACACACAGACTCACACTGCACCACACCTAAAAACATATTCATTTAGTTAGAGAATCATCCACTTATTGTGAAAGAGACTGTTTAGCTCTCTGAGCTACTTGACAAGAACATTGGAACAGTGCTTCTGTGCCACAGCTTCACCTAGATAGTAGTTTATGATTAAAGATTCAAACGCCATTGCTTATTATTTGAAGATTTACATTTTGAATTGATTTATTGATTGTGATTTTGTTGTACACATTTTGTAAAGAAACTGTTGTTGCTTAGTTCTATTTGGGGTTGTACAAGGGGAGGTAATTGTTAGTTAATATTGGGACGGGGGTCTTGATAGGGGTTGAGGGTGGTTAGCTTCCCATTCGTCCTGTGTTTGCCTGTTAATCGTGGAATAAAAGAGTGTGATTGTATTCTGGCATTTTGTGTTAGTTTATTTTGTTCGAGTTTATCTTATTCACTCGTTGCATGTGCTGACGTCACAGAAGCCACTCGGGGGACGTGACATTCTTCTTCTTCTTCTTCTTCTTCTTTTTCTTCTTCTTCTTCTTCTTCTTCTTCTTCTTCTTCTTCTTCTTCTTCTTCTTTTTCTTCTTCCTTCTCCTTCTTCCCCTTCTCCATCTCATCCATCTCCATCTTCTATTTCTTCTCCTCTCTCTTCTTCTCCTCCTCCTCCTCCTCCTTCTTCCCCTCCTCCTTCTTCTTCTTCCCCTCCTTTTTCTCAGCCTTCTTCTTCTTCTTCTTCTTCTTCTTCTTCTTCTTCTTCTTCTTCTTCTTCTTCTTCTTCTTCTTCTTCTTCTTCTTCTTCTTCTTCTTTACGGAATAGGCCACAATCGCCCGCTCTTCCTCCTGTTTCTTTTCATTCTTTTCGAAACACAAAAGAAGCTGTCGAGACAGATTAGTCTAGAAAAATGAATCTTTATAACCGTGGACTATTCTTCGGGCGCATGTCTGTGTTCCCAAAGATCTATAATTCCTTGGGTCTATATTCTCCCAGGTCTGTGTTCTCCACTCACCAACTAATTATGTTTTTGTATATACAGTAATTGGTGTCTAATAAATGCCAAACCTCGGCCTCTCCGTCGGTCCGTTTGGAAGCCATATTTCAGAAACCGCTGGGCGTATTTTGACCAGACCTCATAGGAACAACACCCATTTTAGTGGCCTGCCTGCAGTCCCAGTTCAAGGTCATTGGAGTCATTTTGATGCTAAACACGTTTTGCTAAAAAAAAAAATCTCCAAAAACGGCTGAACCGATTTGGTTGATTTTTGGTATGCATGCACTTCAGATCATGGGGCTACCTCCAGTAGCAGCCCGGTTATCGGTCAATGGGTCAGTGGGTCGGTCAGTCATTCCGAATTCAACTTTTTTTGTGTGTGTTGGCTTAAAACTCACTTTCTGCATTATCTCAAGAATAACTGGACCGAAATTCATAATGTTTACATCGCGGACACTGTCACCACTGCTAAGCATTTTACCTCTTTCGTATTTGTACTTTCTCAAAGGTTAAGGTCACTGTGCGTCACCATTTTCTAAAAACGTGTTGCCCTGTATCTCAAAAAATGGGCTCAAGTCGATTGGGATGATTTGGGGTTTTCAGTTTATTGTGATCGTGGTCTATCATTCCCTGTTTTCCTTTTGTTTGGTTAGGCTAAAGCGGTCTCACAACACCACCATAAAACATTAACACTTTTCAAAATTGCCTATAAAAATATTATAAGTGGTGGTTCACCCGTCCCCTATACGCTTAATGTGTCCGGGGACGTAAATGTACTCAAAAAATTTTTTGCCTATTTGTTGGCTTGTGTGTGAATGCTTGGAGGTGAATTTGTATGGTTTCCATCTAGTTTAATATACAGTGCTGTAATAAGTCACTGATATGTACACACACACAGGCACGCGCACGCGTACGCGTACATATAAATAATGCCGTAGGTAAAGATTATGGGGAAGCGTAGTCTTGTGGGAAGCAGACACCTGGGGGAACACATACCTGAATGAGCATACACCTAAGAGAGTAGAGACCTGGGAGAACATAGACCTAGTTTTGAAAGGAAAAAAACCCCACCGGGCTGATCCTATGTTCTGGCAGTAAGCTTTTTTCCCAATAACCTGTCCATCGGACTCTTTCCTTCCTTTTCCTTTGTTTCCCGGATTTTGTATAATTTTATTATTCATATTGTAGCGGAAAGGGAGGCGACTGGTTGAGGCTTTGGGGAGAAATTGTCTACCTTGATTTTCTTGGTTTGCAGAATCCTTTGGGTATGCCATTGGGTTAATCAGGACAAGGCGACACGACATTTGTTCTCCCCGGCTGACCATTCGCCTGCTGCTTTTGGTGTTGAGCGGGACCACATTGTCGGCAGGCATTTTATGCAGGTCGGTGGCAGCGACTTTGCAGTAGAGTGCGTGGCACTAGTAGCCGGCAACCCGGTACTACCAACCACGCTTCACCGCCTTGCAGGGCAAATATTTTTATGTCCCTCTTTTGAGGGATAAATTGAAGATAACAGCTCGGGTGGAGCAATGTTCTCAAGGTCGTGGACGAGAGACGGGAGTCAAATACTCCGCTCTGCTACAATATATTCCCAATTAACTAAACGCTACGATCCGCTGTGACCTTCTGGTGGTAAGAGGCACGGTGGTCTAATGGTAGTGCTTTGGCTTGCGGATCTGAAGATCCCGGGTTCGAGCCCTGTCCGGGCCATTGTGATGTGTCCCTGGGAAAGACACTTTACTCCCGTTTCCTACTCCTTCGGATGAGAGTATAAACCGAGGTCTAGTCTGTGTGTCTCATACATTTCATCATAACGGACTTTAAAGATCCTGACGCTCATGCCCTAGACGGGTGAGTGCCGGTAACAAGAACACACCCAGCATGTACTTGGTCCTTCTTCCCCATCCCTGGCTGGCCAGGATAGTGCTCAGTTGTCCGGGCGTCAGACCATGTGCCCGAGGGCTGCGGGTGGGCGTCTCGGGCGGTTTGAGTTAGATCCTGTATCGGCCTGCGCCTAGAGTCTGGTCAAGTACGGCGAGATAAGTGCGCTATAACAATCCTCAATAATAAAAAATAACAAATAAATAATATACTTAATGAGAGACAGACACTATGTATTACAAGTAAAGAGACGTTGACATTGGTTTTAATTATTACTTTATGGAGACCGTTATGGAGATACAACCATAATTAGCCTTTGAAAGACCGTGGTTGTCACAATTGATGAAGTGTTCACAATTGATGAAGTGTTGACTTGATTTTAATTATTGCTTACTAAAAAGTGTTACGGAGATACAGTTATTATAGCTTTGTAATTGTAGAAAGAGAGAGCGTTTCCTTTGAGCGAAATTTGACGGGAACTTTTTATTAGTCCCTTTTCTACTTGGTTGTAATTATTTAATGCGAACGATTATGGAGATAATAGACTAATTAATTGTATGCCCCATGAAAAAGAAATTAGTTGTAGCTATTAACTATTAAAACTATTAATGCAACTATCGAAGAGGTAATAACTAGTTTCCATTACTGCTTCCTATCCTATCCTATCCTATCCCAGAACTCGAAAATCGTTGGGGCACCTCAGATGATCGTTTAACCATCCTTTTCTCTCCTCAGCAACCCTCGTGGCTTTGCTTAGTGTCGCCAGTCCATTCTTGAATGTTTTCCTCCCACCTCTTTTTCTGTCTCCCTCTTCTTCTGCCTCCTTGTACCGTGCCTTGCAGGAGTGTCTTTGAAAGGCCTCATGCTCTGTTGACGTGGCCATACCATCGGAGTTTCCGTTTCTTCACAACTGTGAGCATGTCATGGTGTTGTCCAAAGGCTTGCGCGATGGTCTGTCGAACTTCATCGTTGGTGATGTGCTGGGTATAGGAAATACTAAGGAGCCTTCTGTTGCTGCTTTGTATTCTTCGTTGTTGGTCTGCTGTGATGGTCCTTGTTTTGCAAGCGTATAGGAAGATGGTGATGACAAGGGAGCGCAGCAGTCTTACCTTGGAATGTAGACTGATGGTGTTGTCTTTCCAAATGGGCGCCAACCTTGTCAGGGCAGCAATTGTTTGTGCAATCCTGGAGAGGACTTCCTGTCTAGACCCATTGTGTGATACAATGGCTCATAAATATTTGAAACTATGCCCCGTGTTGAGAGACTGGCCTTGGACTTTGATGTCTGGGTGGATGCCATTGGTGTGGTTGGTCATCATTTTGGTATTCTCTGCACTTATTTCCATTCCAAAGACTGGAGGTAATGCGAAGCCTTTGTACCAGCTGTTCAAGTTCTTGTTCCTCTCCAGCCAATCCATTAATGTCATCCGCAAAACGGAGGTTGGAGATTGCTCAACCCCCTATGCTGACTGTGCCTTCGTGGTCTGCAAGAGAATCTGACACGATGCGTTCCAAGAAGATGTTGAAGAGTTCTGAAGAGAGTATGGATCCTTGACACAAAACGATTGTTGTTCTGAACCAGTTCCCGATGGTGCTATTGTGAAGGACTGCACTGGTAGCCTTGTCATACAGGCTTTTGATGATTTCAATAAGGTTAGGGCTAATGTAGTACTCTCATCTCTCTCATGGTTGCCCACAGAGCTGCATGCAGACTCGGTCAAACACTTTCTTGAAGTCTGCAATCACATGATATAGATGTTGTTGGTGCTGTAGGTATTTCTCGGAGGTTATTCTGAGGTTGAAAATCTGCTAAGTGGTACTTCGCCCTGCCCTGAATCCTGCTTGTTCTTCAGCTAGGATTTGTTCTCCTTGGTGTTTCAACCTGTTGAGAATTATTTTCAGGAGGACTTTGCGGGGATGGCTGATGAGGCTGATGGTGCGGTAATTTTCACACTCCTGAAGGTTACCCTTTTTGGGATGAGTGATGACAAGCGACTGGGTCCATGGTGTAGGCCCTTCCCCACTCTGCCAGATCGTGTTCCAAATAATGGTGAGGTAGCCAATCATTGCTTCTCCTCCTGCTTGAAGCAATTCTTCTGGTATGTTGTACACTCCCGCTGACTACCCCATTTTCAGAGATTGCACTGCTGCCTCAACTTCTTCTCGGAGAATTTGGAGGATTTCTTCTTCTTTTCTGTTCTCAGGACATGCTAGAACTGATGTGTCTCCGTTTGGTGTGTGATTGTAGAGGTCAGAGCAGTACTCTGTCCATCTATCCAAGATTTCTTGTTCTTCTGTAAGGCACGTGACAGGCATATGACAGAATTGCTTTGGATCGTGGAGACCTTGGGTTTGTTTAGCAATTGTCAGCCGCTTCACAGTCTGGTAGGCCTTCTTGCTGTTGTTCTTGTTCAGACTGTTCTCAATTTCCTGGCACTGATCTTCTATCTAGTTCTCCTTTGCTGTGCGCATGCCTTTTCGGATGTCATTGTTGATTTTTTTGTAGGCATCAGCTCCATGTGAAGTGTTCTTTTTCTTTTTCACCTCTGTTCATTTGTCACACAGGTCCAAAAGTTCAGTTGTGATCCACGGTTTCTTCTTTGATCGGTGCTTGCCAATGATCTCAGTAGCGGCATCTGTCACAGCTTAGTTGAAGGTGGTCATGGTGTTGACATCTACTTCACCAGCTCCCAAAATGAGCAATGGTGCAAATTTCCCTCCAATTGAGGCTTGGAATATTACTGCCACCTCCGGGTCTTGGAGTTTGTACCGGTCGAACTTCAGTCTGGTGCACTTTGCTGTGTTTACTCTTTTCAAGTGGAGCCGGAAAGACATAATCACGATGTCTGCTCCTGGAAAAGTGTCCTGCCAATGGTGACGCTTGATCTGAGGCGTTTCTTGACCATGATGTAGTCAATCTGGTTGTGATGCTCCCCGCTGGGACTGTGCCAGGTCCATCGTCTGGATTTTTTGTGGAGACCAAGCGTGTTTGCCACTATCAGATTGTTGTATCTGGCAAACTCAAGGAGTCTCAGACCTCTGTCATTTGTCTCATTGTTGCAGTGGGGTCCACATGTGTCTCTCCAATTGTGGTGCGCATCATGGCCAACCTTGGCATTCCAGTGGCCTTGCACTATGACTATATCCTTCTTCGGCACTTGGTCAAGGACAACCTGCAGATTTGCTTAGAAATCCTCGACTTTGCTGTCGTCATAGTCTGATGCTGGGGCATAGGCTTGGATGATGGTGATGTTAAAAGGAGCTGCTATCAGCCGAATGGAAATGAGTATACCGGAGACTCGGCGGCAACCCATGACAGTGGCTAGAATGTCCTTGTGGACCAAAAATCCAACGCCGCGTTCGTGCCTGTCATCTCTCCAGCTGAAATAAAGCTTGTGGCCTTTGTCAGTCGTTGTTTCAACTAGGCCTTTCCAGCGCAGTTCGCTGATACCTAAAATGTTCCATCGATAGTGGTCCAGCTCGTGGCCCAGTTCTTCTAATTTTCACTCAGCAACTAGGGTTCTGACATTCCAGGTTCCTATGATGATGTTGTCTCTCGTGCGGATCTTGCTAAGTTGTCCATCAGTAACACACTTATCACCTCCGTCCTGTTGGCCAACGGAAGGTGCGGTCCTTGGTGATCCGGGTGACGACCGATCCGGAAGGCTGTGAATGTTTCTTTGATCATACGGCTAACTCTTCTCCAGGCTATGGGCCTCGCGTTTCTTACTGCTTAATAGCGGTAAATTGTGGTTATTAATTGTTAACAAATTTTTTTGGTTTGGGTTTGTTGTTGTTAGTAATGAAATCAAACGAATTATGGTCGAGAGAAACAGAGAGAGAGAGAGAGAGAGAGAGAGAGAGAGAGAGAGAGAGAGAGAGAGAGAGAGAGAGAGAGAGAGCGAGAGAGAGAGAGGGAGGGAGAGACACACACACACACACACACACACACACATATTCACACGACATTTTTTACACGTCATTTTTAAACCAAGCTACATTTTTTTTACCAAGTTGTGAAAGAGGACAGCGGCACTGAACCCTGCATGGCAGGTTATATGACCTCTGCATGACAGCCTTACTTCCTGCTCAACGTGTGTTGGAATGCGACCATGGAAAGTCTCCACTCTTCACTCCCTATCGAACAGGATTTAAAGCGGAGGTCCACCTCTTTACTGCAAATGTAATAATAACGATGATGATGATAATGATGATGATAATAATAGGCTTGATGATGATGATTATGATGATGATAATGATGATGATGATGATGATGATGATGATGATGATAATAATAATAATAATAATAATAATGAATGAACATTGAAGTTTAACGTCTACACCCACCATTGGCGATATGGCAGACGGGTATAACCATCCCAGGGAACAAGGGGTAGGGACCTAAATCAACACTGAACCACCAGAGCAATCATACTGCTAAAATTGAGACTGAAAAATGGCCACTTTATTTAGCCCAACACTGGATTCGAACCTGGGTCATCGGTGTGCCAGGCGAACGCCCTACCACTTGAGCTACGGCAGGGTAATAATAATAATAATAATAATAATAATAATAATAATAATAATAATAATAATAATAATAATAATAAGTGTATGATAACTCTAATACTCTTTTCTTAAAAGAGACTGCTTAGTTTACATGCTTAAAGCAACGAAGAGCCGTTATTGGGACCATTTCCTTTTCTCGTGGTCAGCTCTATGGTGGGCAATACATGTTTCTTTTACGTCTTTGGACGAGGGTCTAGTCTGTGCGCGCCTGGTTTTTGTTGCTCGGACTTTAAAAATCCTGACGCTTATGTCCTAGGCGGCTGAGTACCAAACCCAAAAACACAACCAGCAAGCATTAAGTAAATTTTAAAAAAAACAACTAAATAAAAATAACCACCCATTTCACCTCGACCGTTCAGGATTGCTCAGTTTGCTGGGAGCGATAAGACAGTACGCAGCAAGTTTGCGCCTTGGGCGGATTGAGTTAGATCCTGTTTTGAGTCATCGCCTTGAGCAGCTCGCGGAGCTGGAAACGGGCTGTATAAGAATAGTTCTTTCATACATTCGTCTTACGTCACCTGAAGTCGTTTATGCAGTTTCGGGCGACGGGCCGCTTTATGGGCTTTTTGTGATCGTCACTGTGAGATGAAATCAGAGACAAGGCAATAGGAGTACTTCCTAAATAGCTGTCAACGTGTATTTTGTACCGCTTTTCAGGGGAAGCAACTCTCATTGACCTACTTTCGGTTTATTTAGGAGTACTTCCTAAATAGCTGTCAACATGTATTGTGTACCGCATTTCAGGGGAAGCAACTCTCATTGACCTACTTTCGGTTTATATAGGGATAATGCCTATTACATTGTATCACTGTAAGGATCACAATGTGTTTAGTTTCATGCACATGCAGAACTACTTACAACAGGTATCAGCTGTTTTCAACAGGGAGTTGCATTTTAACCACCCGTTATGCTGTCTTGGTTCGGCATGGTCGACGTTGTTCCATCTAAAAACTGCAACAGGAGAATGCAACATAATAGTGATGTTCCAGTAGATATATATACCTTCCCTAGTCAACATTATGGAAGAGATTTTCTATTCTTCAGTTGTATTGCTTACAGGGTCCAGCGGACTGCAAAGAGCCGAATCAGGACCACAAAATCAAGACCACAACTTGGCTGAAAGAGGACTCACCCCTGATCCGCATAAATGATCTGCCAAAACAACCCGAGTGGTAACACTAAAGGCACTCCACCAGCCGGTCACTTTACAATAAAGACATACCACGCAGGGGACGCTGAGGCTATACTCTAATTTATCGAACACCCGTTTACAAAAACAAAATAGATTACAAACATTATGATAAAATATCAACAAAACACATTCATATGCTGCCCTGACAAGGTTGAAGCCCATTTGGAAAGACAAGACCGTCAGTCTACATTCCAAGGTAAGGCTGCTGCGCTCCCTTGTCATCTCCATTTTCCTATACGCTTGGGAAACATGGAACCTCACAGCAGATCTACAACGAATAATACAAAGCATGGAGATGAGGTGCTACAGAAGACTTCTGGGCATTTCCTATACCCAGCACACCACCAACGATGAAGTCCGACAGACCATCACAAAAGCCATTAGACAACACGATGACCTGCTCACAGTGGTGAAGAAACGGAAACTCCTATTGTATGGCCACGTCACCAGATCATCAGGCCTTGCAAAGACCATCCTGAGGAGACAGAAGAAGAGGAAGACAGAAAAAGAGGTGGGAGTACAACATTCGAGAATGGACTGGCTTGACACTGAGCGAAGCCATGAGGGTTGCTGAGGACAGGGAAAGGT
>CM072515.1:49979594-50349594 GCA_036898135.1 Oncomelania hupensis | reverse complement strand
GCAGACAGACAGTATCGCCAGTGTGTGTGCGTATGAGGAAATTGAGACAGACGGAGACTCAGACATTTTATTTACAACAAGATTGGAGAATTAGGCTAGTAGCATAATCTTACAATCTGTCCTTGCACGCGTCATCCTCTCTCTCATGCACACAATTAGAACTGTTCAGATCCCCTTTCTTTGAGTTAGACTGAAGAAAAAGCGCCTGATAACCCCCTCTATTATTATTGTGACCATTATTATTATTATTATCATCATCATTATCATTGTAACGAGAGCCCCGTTTCCACTGCTTGTAAGATTTTGTTTGTTTAGTCAGTTAGAGTAGTAAAACTTAGAAGGTTACTGTAGTCTGTAGCAGACGACAGAAGTGATCATGCGTAACACATTTGTAGCTTAATGCAAGCACAGTTAGTGAAATCATCGCAGCCTACGATGGTGTTTCGAATTTTACATCCACTTAGATTTTTCAGCCAACCAGAACACAGCTAAGGTTAGTTAGAACCAGTTCTGGCCGATTCAAGCAACGAGAGAGAAGGAGTCTAGTTTGAAACGCTGAGGAGTACACAGTACTCTCTGAGAGAATCTCTCCTGAGAAGATTAGACGGCAGTACTTGTTGAATATTCGAATTCAATCAAGTAGCCACGGCCTGACATTGTCAAGCAGGCGAGCAGGCGTTATATCGTGAGCCCAACTCAACAAAGGACAGAACTTAATCGACGCTTAGAGTTGGCTGCCGAGGCATCTACAGCATTGTGCGCAGATAGCCCACCCGTCGAACACAAGCCACGACAACACAGATTGTCCCGGAAGCGACCTCAACGCAGCGCTTCAACAACGAAGTTAAGTGAATCTTCGCTAAGTGCACTAAAATTCTGTATAAACAGGAACACAGTAGTCCACTCTTCAAGACTTCTGACCATAAAGGCAGAAAGTATCCAGTGCCCTATGATGAAAAAGTAGCTGCCTAGACTATCTGCGAGCGAACCATTCGCATTGACAATTGAACTTTTAAGTTAGTTTCGTACTTCGAATATCGTGTATAGAGTAGAGGAAATAAATGTGTGATTTTTACTGTTATCAAGTGGCTGGACTACATATGATTCATAGCCGTGTGAAAGCTAGTGTGACAGTGATCGTTTGCCATTTTCCTATCTATCTCTGTACCCCAGCCTAAACACACACCGAGCTAAACAAATAAATGTATTAAGTGAAGTCAAAGGGAGATTACTAGCGATCCCCATCGACTAAGACGTGTGGGTAATAGCAGTCCATTGTGCAGAGCCAAGCAACAATAAGACCCCTGTCACAATCATCATCATCATCATCATCATCATCATCATCATCATCATCATCATATTATTATTATTATTATTATTATTATTATTATTATTATTATTATTATTATTATTATTATTATTATTACTAAAGCTACCACAGTATACTAATTCAGCAAGGAAGGGGAAAGAGTGTCTTTGCTACAGACAATAACTACAAAATGTTCGATAACAACAGTGTTTAACATAATATGTTTTATATATTATATTATATGTTATATATTATTATTAACAGAGAGGAAGTGGAGGTATGAGAGCGCATGTTGTGAGTGTGTGTGTGTGTGTGTGAGGGAGACAGACAGACAGACAGACAGAGACAGAGAAAGACAGAGACAATGAGAGACAGAGAATTACATTGTGAGCACGCACGCATGCCCCATGTTTCGTATGCGTGCGTGCCTTTATATACGTGCCCTTACTCGTGTGTGTGTGTGTGTGTGTGTGTTTGTGTGTGAGTGTACGTGAATAAACGCACAAATGGGTAGCAGACCTTGTCTTTCTTAGTAACAAATGGGTTTATTTGCTTGGAACCCACTTTTTCCAGGACCCCACTTTTTTTCTAAGTGCGCAGGATTGCTCTTTTAGTGCATGGGAGTGCAGTTGTAGTGCATGAGAGTGTTTTAAGTACACAGGAGTGCTCTATCCGGGACGAAGAAAATACAGTCAATTTTCGGAGAAATTTTGAAGAAATTTCGACCTATTTCGTCGCCAATAGGAGACGAACTAGGTCAACTTTTTAGACAAGAGTTCGGGTAAGGGTTAGTTGTAGATCTATCCCTAGCCCTTGCCCTAACCCTTTTCTCTACAAAAATCACTTTCCGATTCCTACATTCTTAAATAAACCCAGTTGTGATGTATTGCAATATTGTGTGTGTGTGCGTGTGTGTTGTGTGTTTGTGTGTCAGCACAAGCGTGCACATGCGTGTATGCGCACTTGCTTGTGTCCGGAGGGGTATGGTGAGGGGTGGGGGGGAGGTATTGCAGAGTATACTGGTTTAGATCTAACAGACCACACGTAAGACAGCTGAGCACACATCAAAGAGACTCGTCTCTGCTTGCAGAAATCTTGTACGATAGCCGGGGTCATCTTTGCTCGTAAAAATAAAACAAATTACAAAAATAGAAAAATTAATATAAATTTTCAAAAATCCTACAGCGCAGGTATGGCTAAACCACTAAGGGAACATAGAACCACAAAAAGAGGTATTCTAAAGTCAGAGAGAAACGGGGAAGGGGGAGAACAAATATGAAAGAGAGAGTGAGAGAAAAAGAGAGAGAGAAAGAAAGAAAGAGAGAACGAGAGAGAGAGAGAGAGAGAGAGAGAGAGAGAGAGAGAGAGAGAGAGAGAGAGAGAGAGAGAGAGAGAGAGAGAGAGAGAGAGAGAGAGCTGTCGGTTTCAGTATAAATAGTATCCCCACTTTCTAGAAATGTAGCGCTTTAAATTTCATCTGTCGCTGTCTTTCTCCTTTGTTTTTTCTCATTCCTACTCTTTTATATCAATCTACTATACTATCTTCTTTGCTAGACCAGTAACCTACATTTTTTTCTTGAAAACTCTTTCATAACTCCTCATTTGTGTGTGAGACCTGTTGGGTCAGCTTGGAATAATTGGAAGCTTTCTGCCAAATCGTCACTAGGGCTTCCTATTATATTATTATTTAGCAATGTTGGCATTTTATATGTATATGTTTTGTTGATATTTTATAATGATGGTTACATTTTATTTTGTTTTTGTAAACGGAGGTTCGATAAATTAGAGTATAGCCTCAGCGTTCCCTGCGTGTAAAGTCTTTATTTTAAAGTGACCGGCTGGTAAAGTGCCTTCAGTGTTACCACTAGGGTTGTTTCAGCAGATCTTTCATACGGATCAGGAGCGAGTCCTCTTTTAACCAAGCTGTGGTCCCGATTTTGTGGTCCTGATTCGGCTCTTTGCAGTCCGCTGGACCCTGTAAGCAATGAATAACTAACTCTCATTCTCCCCCTACTCCTCCTCCTCTTTCTTCTTCTTCTTCTTCTTCTTCTTCTTCTTCTTCTTCTTCTTCTTCTTCTTCTTCTTCTTCTTCTTCTTCTTCTTCTTCTTTCTCACTTTTGAATGCATCAGGGGGACGATTTTGCATTGTCTGGATCAACCGAAAGGGAGATAACAGGTTTACACTTCCGGTTCCGCCTGCGCAAGATCAAGCGCACAAAAAAAGAGCAAAAAACACCACCCTACAACACCTAGAAATAGAGGTCTTTTTGAGTATCAGAGACTGTTGGGCTCCCGCCAGGATTTCATGACATAAGTTCTCTTATATAGTGCGCTTACCTCTCAAAGAGCTGCTCAAGTTGCTTTCGGAAATGTGCTCCTAACTCAAGCCGTCCGCCAGCTCCCAGCACGCTAACGTATTGGACCATAAAGCTGCCTCGGTAGACAGATGTCTATTCATCTTGTGCTTGACAGTAATAATGATCATTAATAGTAATACTGATAATTAAGAAGAAGAAGAAGAAGAAGATGATGATGATGATGATGGTAATGATGATGATGATGATGATTAGTGATGATGATGATGATGATGATGATGATGATGATGATGATGATGATGATGATGTTGAAGAAGAAGAAGAAGAAGAATAACAACAACAACAACAACAACAACAACAACAACAACAGATAGTACAATTCTCCTATATCGGACCCAAACCACGGCGACCTGTAACCAACAATACACTCTGTCACATTACAACACAATTACATATATATAACAAAACACGCATTCCTCTCTCTAATAACATGACCGAGTTCCTTAACGTACTTGTAAGCGATGCAGGAGACATGGACCTGATGGTCTCAGACACTCAGAATGCCTTCTCAGCAGGCTGCCGTGTGGCTGTCATGGATCTTATTGGCCGAAACGCCGCTTCGGCTCTGTGGTTGGTTATCTCCGGAAACCCGCTAGCGGTAAGTATAGCAGGTGAAAATGAGTGTTAATTACGATCTCCAAGCGTGGTGATAGTTCCACAACCAGCCACTGACCTTGCAAGAGGGCCCTATCTACTGGGTGGGTGCACATAGTGCTTTGAGAGAGGCACGCTGTAGCCGAATGGCGGAAGTGACGGCAAAGGAACGCCGACCTCGATTAGTAGTAGTAGTAGTAGTAGTAGTAGTAGTAGTAGTAGTAGTAGTAGTAGTAGTAGTAGTAGTAGTAGTAGTAGTAGTAACAACAACAACAACAACAACAACAACAACAACACTAGATGCTATATACATTTATATAGGCGCTTTTCCCCAAACCAATAATCAGGCTCAAAGATCGGCGATCTGTACCAACATACACGCTCACATTCATCACCCACTCTCACATACATTAGACACATCTATCACTCAAACATGTGGTGTAAAGGCAGGGAGATCGGTATTAGAAGACCGAAAGGAAATCTTTGAATTTTTTTTAATTGATTGCTTCGAATGGCCTTATTGAAGGGAGGGAGGAAACCACAGTACCCGGAGAAAACCCTCGGTGACCTCAACAGTCTCGTACCTAAGTCACATAGCTTTCGCCTCTTGCGGGAATCGAACCCGCGACCTTCGGCATAGGAAACCGGTGACTAATCCACTGCGCCACGAGGTGTAAATGACCACCTAGAGTACCAATACCGTCACCCTTAATATCTTCTGTCCATACTCTTTTTGATTGAGAGTATAAGCTGAGGTCTAGCCTGTGAACTCATGCAATCCACCACTCGGACGTTAAAAGATCGTGGTGCTCATGACCATAGAAAGGTGAGTGCCAGATTTATAGACACCCTACAAGCACAACATCTTATTCCGTATTCGTCGCGTCCTAGGTAGCGCCGCTCAGCGGTTTCTGAGCTTTGTTTTACAGGGTAACTCGAATGTCTTCCGCTTGGATGAAAAAATAAAAATTCCAAAATCCTAAACGGGGAGTAAAATTCTGGAACTGTTTGAGTGAAAATGTTTGGTGTTTTTTTTAAACTATAAGTGCAAGCTTTATTTATTTTTTGTTCATGCGTGGAATGCTTACGTGCATACTTATTCAAAGAAAATACTGCGTGATGTAGAGGGGCATTAGTGACTACCTTTTTCTTCTCGCCTTGGGCATTTTACATTTTGGAGAGACCGCTACCCGTTCTTAGCTGAGTGGACTGGGCTAAAAGAGGGGAGGGAGGGGGAGGAAGGTGGGAGGCAGAGAGAGAGAGACAGACAGACAGACAGAGAGATAGAGACACAGAGAGAGAGAGAGAGAGAGAGAGAGAGTGTGTGTGTGTTTGTGTGTGTGAGAGAGAGATAACAACCACATAGATGGAGAGAGAGGGAGAGAGAGAGTGAGAGAGAGAGAGAGAGAGAGGAGAGCTGGGGTGAACGAAAATAAAAAAAAGAAGAAAAGAAAGAAGAAGAGAAAAATATCTGGTGAGGAGGAAGAGTTATAAGAGGAAGAACAACAGCACGTAAGAAGGAATGAAAGGGAAAAGGAGGAAAGAAAGTGGAAGCCGGAAGAAAGAAAGGAAAAAAAACGGAACAGGAGGGTGGGGGGGGGGGGACCTACGGTAGATCCTATGTACATAAGGACCTCTCGCCTCCAGTGTTAAGCCGAAAAACAACAACACAGAAACACAACATAAAGAAGGCAGAAACAGAAGGGGCGAACTCGCAGACAAATTGCTGGCACATTGACACTCTGAAGGTCACCGGAAGTACGGGGAAAGGTCAACCGACAGGCGGCGCCCTCAGTCTCTCAGCCTCCATTTCGACCGAGGAAACAAAAATGGTAGTTCCACTCAAAGATTTTTTCCCCCACCGTTAGTGACTCTATATATCCCGATGATTCTTTCTCTCTCTCTCTTTCTCGCTCTCTCACACGGACATACTCGCACGCACACGCACACGCACAATACGTACACATGCACATACACATCTTTTCCCGGTGCAGTATGTTAATGCAAGAATAGGGTTCATATAAACATAAATGTGGCTCCAAGCATGAATCAGAATGGGTCAGTGTCATTCTATCTAGCCCATCTTGTATGGATTGTGGAATGGACTAAGTGTGTGTGTGTGGGGAGGGGGGGGGGGCTGGAGGTAGATAGGATTCGGTGGGCCACGCAGATTTTCAGGACTCTGCACTCGTGTCTTTCTTTATGTTCTTGGAAAACGCCTAGCTGAACGTTTCAGTCGGTCGAAGACCGTTAATTATAAAAGTTCTCTCAGTTGTATGTTTATTTGATCATTTCATATAATTATTTTATTAGTTCCCGAGCTGTAAAGCTCGGAAACTACTGTTTTGGGCTTTGGGCTTCCGTCCGTCCGTCCGTCCAGCGTCCGGAGGCGACATTTGCGCACCTTTCTCTGAAACTAACGAAACGGATTTCTTTGAAACCTTTTTTTAAAAATGTTATTTTATATATTTCTTTTAAACGTTAAGGAGTGGATCTCCATGCCAGACCTGCTCACACAGCCCTCGGACAAGTTTGACTGAAGTAATCTTAAAGTCTATTAATCTTCGCCGGTGCTCTTCTTTCCTTTCCTTTCACTAAAAGTGAGGGTGTAGGTAGGCAAGCTATAAATAGCCCGCAGCCAGCAAAATATGGGAGAACCTAAGAGTGCTGTTCACATAGGCATTGAGCTGGTGTGATAGATAGATAGATAGATAGATAGATAGATAGATAGATAGATAGATAGATAGATAGATAGATAGATAGATAGATAGATAGATAGATAGATAGATAGATAGATAGATAGATAGATAGATAGATAGATAGATAGATAGATAGATAGATAGATAGATAGATAGATAGATAGATAGATAGATAGATAGATAGATAGATAGATAGATAGATAGATAGATAGATAGATAGATAGATAGATAGATAGATAGATAGATAGATAGATAGATAGATAGATAGATAGATAGATAGATAGATAGATTTTAAAATGAATCTGATTTAAAATACATTTCTTGAATTAAACAAGAGAATCTGAAGAAGTCATCTCTACCGTATCTCTTCTTTGTGTTAAAGTTTGGCAATGAATCTGATTTAAAATACATTTCTTGAATTAAACAAGAGAATCTGAAGAAGTCATCTCTACCGTATCTCTTCTTTGTGTTAAAGTTTGGCCAAAAAATATTTTTGCACGTATTGTTTCATAAATTATTGCGGAGACGGCTTTCAACACTGAAACAGGTGGTAAGGGCAACTAACGACTATACCAGATTTTTTTTCTTCTCCAAGAGTACCAGACAGTCAGGGCCGTCTTTCAAGGTCGTCTAGACCGTCTTCAAGGTCGCGGTAGTTTTTATCATCACCGTCAACGGCAAAGAGAAAACAGTACTTACTAGTACATCAAAGTACTTTTTCCCCGTCTACGTTTGCCATGAACTGTGACGTACCCAGACTTACATGTGAAAGGGAGAAGTATGTCTACTCTACGTTCTTAGGGCTTTCCTAGCCTACCCTATCCTATCCTATCCTATCCCATATAGGACCCACTTTGATCACGCCCCTTCAACAGACCCTCTTCACAGTGAGTATTGCCATACAGAAAAAAAACTAACCTTACAACAAAAATTAACTCTTTGGAAAGAATAGTTTGTCGTTGTTGATGTTGTTTTAATGAACACATTTCGTATTTTTTGTGTGCCTATTAATAGAGAGGGCTAGCTAACAGTGTGGAGCTAAAAATAGCAGCCACCACAGCCGGTATGAGACAAAACCCTTAAAAAAAATTGCTCGTTAGAGTTTTCGTTTTAGGTTGAAAAGAGACCCTACCCTCCCCCAGACAGCAAAGATGTACACTTCAAGCCGCGTGGTTTACTCACAAATAGGGTCAAAGGTCGCACGGCTGTACCGTTTAAACATGGGAAACCACTCCCTGTCATAACCGAAATGGAACAATCAAACTTTAGCGATTGGTTTGAGCAACAAAAGCCCACTTTATCGTTGTTAGCTGCAATAACAATGCGAATTTTAGGGTAAACCCGATTTGCCAAAAGCCCTCGAATTGGGGCCTTTTAATATCGTTTTATGTGAACTATGTTGAGCTGTGGGAATATAAAACTGGGGACGGGGGAGCGGGTGAGAGCTGGGGGAACATGGAGTTGTCACCTCAGCGGTTGATCCCAGTGGCTTGGGGTGAGGGGGGGGGGTGGGGGATGCGGGGAAGAACCCTTCAACCAGAGCGGCATGTCTGCAGTGGGACGAAAACCAGAAACGTGGATTAACTTCTTCTCTTTTGCTAGATTTTAGCAGATCTTCGTGTCGTTAATAATAATAATAATAATAATAATAATAATAATAATAATAATAATAATAATAATAATAATGGTTGCCATATGCGCTTACGCCCTTTTTCCCAAATCACAAATCACGCTCAAAGAGCGGCGATCTGTACCAACATACACGCTCGTAATAAGACGTCGTGGTTGTTGGGAGGCGGTTTGACTATATAAGTGTCCTCGTTTTCCTAGAGTTTGTGGTAAAAGGTATAAGAATTGTGTTTGTTTTGTTGCAGTATGGGGGTAAAGGAATTGCATTAGTTCCTTATGTTTTTGTAAAAATTCTAAGAGTTTTCGGTAAAGCTGTGGTAGTTTGCGGTAAAGTGGCGATATATTTTTTTATAAGCGTCAAGTTACGACAGACATGAGTTATTTTTGCCAGAATTGACCTTCTTGTCGACGGAAAGCAATAAAATACAACCCCTCTCTGAAGACAAATCAAAAGGAAAAAGTGTTTTCGCAAGAAATTGTAACAATGTTGTGGTAGTTGAGGATTCATACGGCATGAAATGGAGCGCTGTCGACAGTGTCGAAAGCGACTTCGTGTCATTGTGTTGTTTTTAAAAAAAGGCTGACGAAAAACACCAACTTGATCGTATTTTGCAAAATTATCCACCTTATAAATAAAAGGTTTAAAGTAAATCTGTCGGGCCTAGGGAAGAGAAGCCGTTAAGGATATCCCTGTACGCAGGGCCAGCTTCTTTGGGGCAGTGGCGCGTCCATCTTCTTTCCATCTCTTGCTTTACCTTTCTGTAGTTGTCCAGAGAGCTATAGATAGCTATCCTAGAGCTTAACAGTCTCAAGCAATGGTCCCCATCCGAGTATTGACGCGTCCCTCCAAAAGCACAAACCGGTCTGTTCGTAGCTTAATCTATAAAAACAAAAAAGCGTTGTTTCTTAATTCCATTCCACCACCGGCAGAGAGCATGCTGATAAAACACCGGTTACCTAGATCTAAACCTACAGCAGCTATTCCTCAGAACGTTTCCTTTAGTAAAACCTTGTTATTGTGATTCAGCATGATAGGCCAATATGAGTAAGGAGCAGCAGCTTTTGGTAGCATCTCCATCCGTTAATCAATTAATCATTAATCAATTAATCATCAAGAACATCTAACTCTATCTGTCCTTCAGCTTTCTTTTTTCTTTATTTAATCCGGTTTTTATCTAGCGCTTTTATCCGCTCAAGAGCTGCTGAAGGCGCTGGTCGATACAGGATCTAACTCAATCCTCCCGAGGCTTCTATCGCTGTCGTGTTGTTCGTCCTCTTACGTTCTATGAACTCTCAGGGGTTCCCTACCACCAGGTCTACAGTTAACGTTACAAGGCAGCAGCTTTTGGGGTTTATCAGTGATTGGGATCGAGACAAGCGTGTTTGCGCGCATTCCCTTGAGGTCGCAGCTTCAGCGTGACGTGCCCGTGGCACTCGTGAGTTACCGTTTTGAGGAACAACGGACGGTGTAAAACGAAGAGGAGACAAGGAACAGTGATATGGATCTTATTGTAAACCCGCTAACGTTCCAGCTACCGTGGAATGTTAAAAGTAATACGCCTTGGAAGCGAACCCAGGAAGCACTACGGCATTCGTCCTGGGTGGCGCGACCCTGCAGCTACCGTGATTTCGCCGAGAATGCGATATGAATTTCGCCCGTAGGGGTGACAAATATAATGTAAAATCCATGTAAAAAATTTTTTTTTCACCTGTAAGCAGAGAACAAAACAGTGGGTCACTACAAAATCATAACAACTGACTTATCTTGAGGACTAAGGGCCTAGGGCTTCATATCATCCTATCCTATCCTATCCTGTCCCATAACCCGAAGGTCGTAGGGGCACCACAGATGATCGCTTAACCAGCATACTCCATCTTTCTCTGTCCTCAGCAGCCCTCATGGCTTCGCTCAGTGTCAAACCAGTCCATTCTCGAATGTTGTCCTCCCACCTCTTTTTCGGTCTCCCCCTTCTTCTACCTCCTTGCACTGTGCCTTGCAGAATGGTCTTTGCAAGGCCTGATGATCTGGTGACGTGGCCATACCATCGGAGTTTCCGTTTCTTCACCACTGTGAGCAGGTCATCGTGTTGTCCAATGGCTTGTGTGATGGTCTGTCGGACTTCAACGTTGGTGATGTGTTGGGTATAGGAAATGCACAGAAGTCTTCTGTAGCACCTCATCTCCATGCTTTGTATTCTTCGTTGGAGATCTGCTGTGAGGGTCCATGCTTCGCATCATATCATCCATGCTATGGTAAACTACACTTCGATGCCATTCAACGCCGTAAACTAAGTTATCCACTCAAAAACCTATACTATACTATACTATACTATACTATACTATACTATACTATACTATACTATACTATACTATACTATACTATACTATACTATACTATACTATACTATACTATACTATACTATACTATGCTATGCTATGCTATACTGTGTAAAGCTACCACTCAACGCAACCCGCCATGTTTGTCAAACACGTCACACACACACGCCAACAGCGCATGCGCTAGTGGAGAGAGGCGAAACACATGAAACATGGCATCAATTTGCGAGGCTGTGTGGAATCTTAGGGGAGAAAGCAGAAGGTGAAACAGCGAAACCTTAAATCTGTTTTCCATGTGCTATACACAGGATGCATGTTAAAAATAGAGGAGAGATGGGAGGAGAGGGTAGAGGGACGGAGGGAGAGAGAGAGAGAGGGGGAGGGAGCGATGGAGAATAGAAAATAAGTACAAAAGTTGAAGAGGTCGACTCATGCAGAGTTTCCTTGGCGGTATCCATCCAGAGCTTCATTCTACATTCTGATTGCTAGATCCTGAGACTAAGACAGAACATATCTAAGCGAGAGGTTCTGTGCCATCCAGAGTTTATTTTCTGGTGAACGTTGCAGCGAACATGCGTTTTATAGCATGTATATAGATGGTTGTGTTAAACTTCAAAGGCGTTTTAAATATCGACATAGTTTGACAAAATAATTGCTAAAGTGTTTGGCGAAAGTTCTGGCAATGTGAAGGTGATATTAACAAATCTCTCTCTCTCTCTCTCTCTCTCTCTCTCTCTCTCTCTCTCTCTCTCTCTCTCTCTCTCTCTCTCTCTCTCTCTCTCTCTCTCTCTCTGTTTCTGTCATTTGTCCTTTCTCGTTCATACTCTGTTCTATTGATGTGCAATCTTCTTCGCTAGATAATCTTGAAAACTCTCCCCAAACTCCTGATTTTTTGTTTTGGGTCTTTTGGGTCAGTGTGGGGTTGTTGGACCCTTTCTGCCAAATGGTCACTATGGTATTATTATTTAGCAAGGTAGACATTTTTTAGATATATGTTTTGTTAATATTTTATAATGATGTTTATATTCTATTTTGTTTTTGTAAACGGGGGTTGGATAAATTAGAGTAAAGCCTCAGCGTCCCCTGCATTGTGTCAAATGTGCAAATTACGGCATCAAATAAACATATATTTATATCTAGGTTGATCGGGGTAGCTCAGTGGTCTGAGACGTTTTGACAGTGCGCTTGAACTTTCAAATTGACGTATAGAGTAACTTGAGTTAGATCCTGACTCCGACCAGCGCCTTGAGTAACTTCCTTCGAGGTGATAGGCGCACAATGTTACTTTACAATTACTTTACAAGTGCGAAGTGGAATGGATTGCTTGAATTAATTCTCTCACGTGCGTTTAAGCGAAACCGTACATTTCCGTAAATGATTGGGGATAACACGTCAACAAGGCAAATGAATTCACTCTTCTGTTAAGAGTTTTTTTCATTACGGACATCTCATTCTACTGGGAACCCCCACCTTCTAGAGTAGGTTTACCAATATTGAGAAAAGACTTTAAATAAAATATTAACTTATTGATTATGCACTTTAAAGGACAAATAAATCCATTGGTCTGAGAAGAGTCATTTGATTCTATCTATCTCTAGAGTGCAATATGTAATTTTATTAAGGAGATTTAATGTTGTTGGGACGCCTCCATTGGCACTCTGTCACCACAATTTGCGACAAGATGCTAAATAAAAGATTCCTTCATATTCTGTACTCGTTTATTGGGATAAGCAACAAAGAAACTGCCCAACCCAATCAGATAACTATGCATATTAAATGAGAACCAATCATGACTCAACAGTTCGTGAACAAGTTATTCACATTGATTGCAAATTGCATTCGCTGCATGGAGCGGGAATTAATTTGTTGCTTCTCACAGAGAGAAAGAGAGAGAGAGAGAGAGAGAGAGAGAGAGAGAGAGAGAGAGAGAGAGAGAGAGAGAGAGAGAGAGAGAGAGAGGCCTAGATTTTCTTGCTTTAGGCTGTCTTCGCAAGCAATGTACCACTAATTCCTAAGTTCGCGTTAGATAGTATTGTCCTTTGCACTTCCGTATCAAGTAACGTAGGCATAATGCAAGCTGTCAACTATGTTATGCCTACACAAACTATAGTACTAAGGCTCACTGGAAACACATTTTGGATACCTCGTGCATGGCGGAGGGGAGGATGGGAGAGGGGGTGAAGGCAGAGAGAGAGAGAAAGAGAGAGAGAGAGAGAGAGAGAGAGAGAGAGAGAGAGAGAGAGAGAGAGAGAGAGAGAGAGAGAAAGAGAGGGTGTAAGGAATTGAATAAAACACGAGCGAGAGACACAAGAAGGGTGGAGAGAGATAGAGAGGGATTTTAGTGGAGGGGGGGAGGGGAGGAGGGAAGAGAGAGAGAGAGTGTGTGTGTCTGTTCATTCACAGAAAAACAGCTGATCTTTGCAAGAATGAGTTTTAGAAAAGTAGGAAGCTGACATGCATGCTGGAGCTGGCTGTGAAACTATGCGAACTGTAAGCTTACTGTGCAACACCGAACTTTTGTATCATGGAAAGGTATCGTGAGATGGTGGTGAAGATGGATAAAGAAAAGGAAAAAAGTCATGATGATGATGATGATGACGATAACGATGATGACCACAACAAAGAATGAAAAAAAAGACAACGATGATGATGATGATGATGATGATGATGATGATGATGATGATGATGATGATGATGATGATGATGATCACAACAACGAAGGACAAAAAGACAAAGAGATGATGATGATGATGATGATGATGATGATGATGATGATGATGATGGTGGTGGTGGTGATGGAGGAAGAGGGGAAGGCGCAGGAGGATGAGAACGACGACTTATATGCTCGTTTTCTGACGATTCTTTAGCTCTAGGTATTTGTTCAAGAAAAAGCGTTAGTATTACCGGAAATACATTAGCACACGCATGCGCGCGCACACGCACACACACTCACATACACGCACACGCACTCACACACGCTCACACACACGCTCGCTCGTACTTGTTTTCACGGTGTTATTATGACGTTCATGAAACGCCACAGACGTTGTGCTAATAATGGGTCATATTACGTCCCCCTTTTTAAGTACCTTTAAGTGTTCTAACACTAACTCTAACCCTACCCCTAACCCTTACCCTCACCCTGACCCTTACCATAACACAGCCCTAACCCTAACGGATCATTGGTTTGACATCAAAACAGAAGGTCAGTCAAAACAAGTTATGTAGAATGTGTTCACTGGTTTGTCCAAATAACACCGTGTAAACAAGTACACATATCCAAACATATACACACACATACACACACACAAGGAGCCCCGCTCAGACATATACCCAAACACACACACAAGTTCGTACCAATGGTAATCGTAATAATGTTCGTCATTTGTAAGGCGCCTTAGCCTAAGGATCAAGGCGCTGGCCGATACAGGATCTAACTCAAACCGCCCGAGACGCCCACCCGCAGCCTTTAGGCGCATAATCTGACGCCCGGACAACTTAGCACAATCCTGGGCTGCCAGGGATGGGGGAGAAGGACCAAGTGCATGCTGGGCGTGTTCTTGTTACCGGCACTCACCCGTCTAGGACATGAGCGTCAGGATCTTTAAAGTCCGTTATGATGGAATGTATGCGACACACAGACTAGACCTCGGTTTATACTCTCATCCGAAGGAGTAGGAAAACAGGAGTAAAGTGTATTTCCCAGGGACACATCACAATGGCCCGGCCAGGGCTCGAACCCGGGACTTTCAGATCCCCAAGCCGAAGCACTACCATTAGACCACACGGAAACCTAAATAAATATTGTAGCGCTTAGATCAAAATCGGTCAGTTTCCTTCTGGCCAGCAAAGTCATTCAAGGTGTTTTTCTAAAACCCGGTTCTTAGCTACAGGATGTATGCCATAGTTTCCACTAAACAGATGTTCTTGAAGCTAGCTGCGTTTTGGAGATCTGTGAAGGATAAGTAGATGCTTGTAGGCTGAAACCCTCAACAACCTCTGACACTGAGAAAAACGTCAGGGTCGCTTTCGGGCTGTCTGCCTATAGAAGCTTACAAACATCCCGATAGCTACTCAAGGTCTATTTTGCAAGGCGCTGCACAGTCACCGCCACCTTTTTGCTATCAGGCACCTTGCGGGTTACAGGCAGGTTTTTCTTCCTGGGAACCTGGCGCTTTCATTCAGTCGTCCAGCTCTGTGTTTTTTCCACCCCCGCCTTGTACACATTTATTCCTTGCCAGACGTCTCTACTTCCTCTTGTATACCCTTTGACCTCTTCTGCCCAATTTGTATGGCCTTTTTTCTACCCCTCCGCACACACACATACACACCCTCACCCAACCCCACCATTCCCATCCCTCCCGTCGGCCACGCATCAATCTATCGTATCACCGACTCTGTGCTGACGCTCTCTCTTCCCCTCTCTGTAGTGTATGTCGTTCGTTCACGGACTCCACGCTTTATTTGTATTTGTTTTAAAGACCCACCAGTGGTATTTCAAAACTTCTGCTTGTCCCCCCCCCCTCGTTTTCATCTTCATTGTTGTTGTTGTTGTTCGTATTTCCACTGTGTGCGTCTGGGCATGTAGAAACGACGTTCTGATGACACACACATGAAACTCCACATGGCTTCTTCTGACTTTTCTGGAAGGCCGTACTATTTTGACGTCAAAAAAGTGCTCCTTTGAGTTAGAACTGTTTTAGGGTTAGGTTAAGGGTTAGGGTTAGGGTTTGGGAAAGGGGTTTGGGTTAGGTTTAGGGTTAGGGATAGCTTCAAAAATTGGAAAATGTCAAAATAATGTCAAAGAAATGGAAAGTGTGTCAAAATAATCCCTAGGTTTTTCTCACAACAGTCATCAGAACGTCGTTTCTACAAAAATGTGTGTGAGTGGGTGTGTGTGTGGGTGTGTGTGAGTGTGTGTGTGTGTCCATTATGCCATTGTGAGTGTTTTTGTGTGTTTTGGGTGCGTGGTTGTAAATTCATTTTCTTCATGCGCCTGTTGGTTTCAATGTTATATAATAATAATAATAATAATAATAATAATAATAATAATAATAATAATAATAATAATTATTATTATTATTATTATTATTATTATTATTATTATTATTTCTTTAAAATTATTATTATTATTATTATTATTATTATTATTATTATTATTATTATTATTATTATTATTATTATTTCTTTAAAATTATTATTATTATTATTATTATTATTATTATTATTATTATTATTATTATTATTTCTTTAAAATTATTATTATTATTATTATTATTATTATTATTATTTCTTTAAAATTATTATTATTATTATTATTATTATTATTATTATTATTACTATTTTGTTTATTATTATTATTATTATTATTATTATTATTATTATTATTATTATTATTATTATTTTAAAACATTGGCAAAGATTAAAGACATTAAACTAAAGTGGTTACAAACACGAATTGTTCACAGAATTTTGGGTACGAATATTATTGGTAAACAAATGGGGAAGCTGGAGGATGACCTGTGTACGTTTTGTAAATCAGAAAAAGAAAATATTCAGCATATGTTTTGGCATTGTAACGTTAGTAATAATTTTTGGATGACTCTTCAAAGATTAATTAATAATAAATGTGAAATTGTCCATAACTTAGCGCTGGATGAACAACTAATATTGTTTGGTTGTCATGAAAGGGTTAAGACAGATGCTGTCCTTGATTTGATACTGCTGCTTGCAAAATCGTATTTGTATAGTTGTAAATTTAAGCAGGAATTACCTTCACTAATCGGGTTTACCAAAATGCTTAAATCTAGATATGACATTGACAGATGGAATGCAACATTATCCATGCAATATGTGCAATTTGAAACACTTTGGCATTTCTACAGGCCACTGTTTATGTAATATTGTTTCCCTTTCTTTTCGTGTTTTTCCTTTATGATCGTCTTTTATGTTTATCTTTTTTTCTCATTCCTTTTTCTTTCTTTAAATTTAAAACATCACCGTGCTAATGAATTAACAACAGAATGTATAAAAGTGTAATATGTTTATGGTGAATAAAAAAAAATTATTAAAAAAAAAAAATTATTATTATTATTATTATTATTATAATGATGATGATGATGATGATGATGATCGATGTTGTTGTTGTTGTTGTTGTTGTTGATGATGATGATGATGATGATGATGATGATGATGATGATGATGATGATGATGATGATGATGATGATGATGATGATGATGATTTGATGTACCAGAATGGCCCAGTGGTACAATCCACTCCTAGAGTGCCGGGTAGAACCTGGGTTCGCAACCCGAGATTGGCGACAGATTTTAGATTTTTGTCTCACAGAAGCGACATACTGTGGTGATTCTTTATATGATGGTTCACTTCCGTTACCTTTCTCCACCTCTCTCCTCCTCCCTTAATCCTCTCCGGTATCGCCGCATCGGCACGTTAAAATCACGGTCATTCTGGCAAAAGAGAAAAAAAGAAGGGTTCAGACTGAAATAAACGCGCATCGATTTTAGGTCATTCGGGGTGGTACATGTGTTCGTGAGATGTGACTGCGGTTTGAGTTAGTTTCTGATTTTGCCCAGGATTTTTGAGAAGCTATTTCTGCTGGTAATTAAGCTTTATTTTAACCAATTGGTAGGCGGTATCCTACGATCAAATGTGCAGAAGAACGAAATATCGTGCCGTAAGAACCCCCTCCACCCCCCAATTTTTTTTACTTGTCTGTGTGTGTAGAAGAAGGGGTGGGTGGGATAGGGAACCGTGGGGTAGGTCTTTAACGTTGGTAGTGGGTAACAAGGAAACATTCCACCCATGACTGGGACTGATGTTGATGGAAGAGGGAATTAAGGACCAGTGTGTAAGTAATGGAAGACGGATTTGGTGAGGTTAGGAGGGAAGGGGAAGGGTGCAGTGGTAAGTGATGAGAACGGTGGAGGAGGATGATGATAGTAGAGCTAAAAGCCGAGGAGTGGAAGAAGAATTATTAATAGGCGGGGACTGAAGTGTGCATAGTAGATGGAAGCTGCAGTAAGGCACGGTGGTCTAATGGTAGTACTTTGGATTGCGGATCTGAAGGTCCCGGGTTCGAGCCCTGTCCGGGCCATTGTGTTGTGTCCCTGGGAAAGACACTTTACTCCCGTTTCCTACTCCTTCGGATGAGAGTGTAAAACGAGGTCTAGTCTGTGTGTCGCATAAATTCCATCTTAACGGACTTTAAAGATCCTGACGCTCATGTCCTAGACGGGTGAGTGCCGGTAACAAGAACACACCCAGCATGCACTTAGGTCCTTCTCCCCCATGCCTGGCTGGCCAGGACAGTGCTCAGTTGTTCGAGCGTCAGACCATGCGCCCAAAGGCTGCGGGTGGGCGTCTCGGGCGGTTTGAGTTAGATCCTGTATCGGCCAGCGGCTAGAGTCTGGTCAAGTACGGCGAGATAAGTGCGCTATAAAAATAATAATAATAATAATAATAATAATAATAATAATAATAATAATAATAATAATAATAATAATAATAATAAGGTACGGAATTTCATACTAATGAATTACGACTCCCGTAAGCTCATCCCGTAATATTTGACTATTGTTGTTGTTGTTGTTGATTTTATTGTCTTAATTCATCAAGATAATAAGACCCCCCCAAAAAAAAAAATAAAAAAATTAAACGATTATATTAATCTTGCAACAGGCGAATCAAAGATTATTTTCGCTAGGGTAATACACAAAGGATAATTAATTTCTTTTAAGGACATTTTGTCATTCATCTCCAGCGGTAAAATAGGGGCAAGAATAGAGCATGCAAACAAAATGTGTTCTAAAGACAAAGGTCTGTCACAGGCACATAAAACATTTTTACAATATTTCGGTCTTATTGCATTGAGCCATATTCGATTTGCCATTGAGGAAATAGCTCTTGAGACTTTACTCTGCTCTTCAAAATGTGTGTCAAATATATATTGTCCAAGTAAACTATGTTTAATATGATGTTGTATTTCTATACGGGATTTCTTCAATGCAATAACCTTGGAGCTCATCCCGTAATCTTTGACTATTGAAGGTCTCTTCCTGTCGGGATTTGTCCCTTTTATTTCCGGCAGATCTAATCCGTCTTGGAAGGAGAAGGAGAAGACACAAATACAGCCAGCAGGCGTTAGTTCCCTTCTCCCCCTTTTTCCGGACGCCCAGGATTGTGCTCAGTTGTATGGGCCTCAGGCAGTGCGCCCAAAGTCTGCAAGTGGGCGCCTAGGTCCTGAATCGACCAGCGCCTGCAGCTGCTCTTGAGCTGGACGAAACATTAAACAAGATCTTTTTTTTTTAAATTAAAAAAAGAATTTTAAAAACGAAGATTTGGGAAGAAGAAAGAGACGGAGCAAGGGGAGGCGAAGTGAGGAAGAATAGGTACAAAAAAGACGAGGAGGAGAATAAGACGAAGGAAGAAGAGGAGGGTGGAGGAGTAAGAGGTAGATGGGAACAGAAAAGGCGGAGCTGAGACGTAGGGATAGGGCAGACTATACGCGACTATGGGTACTAGGAAGGAGAGCGAGAGGACGGGAGGACGGGAAAGGGTGGCGGAAAAGAATAAGGCTACATAAAGATTTGATGGGAGAAACGATAGTTCGCGTTCTCACACTTTTGCTGACCTCCGCAGAAGGAGGAGAGCAGAAGAGAAGGGCGAAGAAGAAGGAAGAGGAGGAGGAGGGAGTATGAGAGAGAGAGAAGGGGAAGGAGGACGAGCAAGACGAAGAATAACCAGAGGAAGAAGAAGAGAAAGGAGGAAGAGAAGGAGAAGAAGAAGAAGAAGAAGAAGAGGTACCTAACTATTAATCAACTATTCTAACTAGGGTAATTATAATAATAATAATAATAATAATAATAATAATAATAATAATAATAATAATAATAATAATAATAATAATAATAATAATAATAATAATAATGGATGCTATACGCGCCGTATTCCTAAGTCACACTCAAAGCTCACATGTTACAGGCACTCCTACATACACAGCAAACACATTCACCATCAAACATTTGGTGGCGTAAAGGTAAGTCTAGCTATTAGAAGACGGAAAGAATTGAATTTTATTTTATTTATTTATTTTATTTTTTAGGTAGACTGCAGCCAATCCCATTATTGAAGGGAGGGAGGAGACATTCGGCGACCTGAACATTTTCGTGCCGAAGTCACGTACGTTCGCCACATGCTGAGTTCGAATCCGCGACCTTCGGCATCGGAAACCAGCCTACTACCAACTGTGCTACCCGACCCCCTTTCGCAGTAGGAGAGAGAGAGAGAGAGAGAGAGAGAGAGAGAGAGAGAGAGAGAGAGAGAGAAAGAGAGAGAGAGAGAGAGAGAGAGAGAGAGGAGGGGGGTGGAGGTGGGGGCGCTTAGTTACCTTTCTTTTGTCATGGCCAGATTAATAAAGGCGACGTCCATTTCCTTGCTTTGCCCTATCGACCAACGGCTTAAGCAGCCCGCTCTCAAGGAACCAAGTACCCGTTCACCAATAGTAGTTGGGTTGATTGTCGTGCGGTGCGTCGCTGTTCTGCCTCTGTGAAAGTCCCAGTCCTAATGGCAGCCTATAGTCCTATTGCTATCTATCCTAACGCCAATCGCTGAAGTAACATAAGGAAATAACAATAATTTGTTTTCATTTACTGCACATGCCATTCCAGGTTCTAAGAGCTTCTGAAAGTTCTAGTCCGAAATAAGGATCTACATCAAGCCTCTAGAGGCATCCACTTGCAGCATGAAGCACATGGTCAAGCGCCCCGAACAACTCAGCCAACATTTACTATAATAAATAGTCTACTAACTGGTTCTTCGGATGAGAGTATAAACCGAGGTCTAGTCTGTGTCGGAAAGATCCTGACGCTCATGTCCTAGACGGGTGAGTGCCGGTGACAAGAACACACCCAGCATGCACTTAGGTCCTTCTCCCCCATCCCTGGCTGCCCAGGATTGTGCTCAGTTGTACGGGCGTCAGACCATGCGCCCAAAGGCTGCGGGTGGGCGTCTCGGGCGGCTTGAGTTAGATCCTGTATTGGCCAGCGCCTTGAGCAGCTCTTGAGCTGGTAAAGCGCTATATAAGAACGATTAAATAAATAAATAAATTCTATCCAGACATTTGCCGGACAGGCCTCTACTGTTGCTTAACGCCACGATGATGTTGATGATGATGATGATGATGATGATGATGATGATGATGATGATGATGATGATGATGATGATGATGATGATGATGATGATTCAAATTCAATTCAATTCAATTCAAAACGTATTAACATCAAAGAAATAATACATGTACAGCCCTTTGTGTCCCATTTGCAAGTGTGTGTGCGTGCGTGTGTGTGTGGGGGTGTGTGTGCTTGCGTGCATTTACGTGTGTGTGCGTGTGTGCATGCGTGCATGTGTGTGTGTGTGTGTGCGTGTTTTGATTCGAAGTATGAAGGCTGTATTTTTCTTTTTCGCTTGTTGTACCGAGATGTCCTTATCGTTGTTACTATCCTGTGCCTCATTTCCATTGTATTGTAAGGTATTGTATTGTATTGTATTGTATTGTATTGTATTGCGCTCCAGTTCTGTATACGGATTTAGCAATACAGTAGTCACAGCGCCTGCCAGCGGTTAATAGACAAGAAAGGTGTGAAACTGGCGCTTTTGAAGTGACATTTCAAAAGCGCAAACGCATGCATCACAACAATGGTGGTTTTGCAGTATTATTATTGCGGTTAACCAAAAACACCCACCGGAACGGGCGGGGATGTAATATTGTAAGGTCAAAGGTTACTTTGCGATTTTGTCAAATGCACTCTATAGGTCAATAGTCTGGAATGATGATTATGATGAGGAGGAGGTGAAGAAGAAGGAAGAGAAAAAAAGGACAAGAATGAGGGCATGTGACGATGGGGGTGGGGGAGGAGGTGATGATGATGACGACGACGACGACGGTGATTATGAAGATGATGATGAAGATACTAATAATAAACTAAGGGTTTAGTCGAAAAGGGTGGGAAGGGGTGATGAGAATCAGAGAGAGAGAGAGAGAGAGAGAGAGAGAGAGAGAGAGAGAGAGAGAGAGAGAGAGAGAGAGAGAGAGAGAGAGAGAGAGAGAGAGAGAGAGAATATGCACACACACATACGCACTCACTCACTTCCGGTTGAATGCGCACCCGCCCCTACCAAAGTCCTAAAATATTCTAAAATTCATTGAAAAAGACTGTAATAGTAATTCGCATTGACAGAGCACTAGATGCCAAAAACTCTGACACGCATTCTGCTGACGTTGCAAGAGACTGCACAGGCGGAATTCTACAGTATGTGCATGTTCTGTGTTGCACTTTTCTACATTTCCGAACAATGCGTCATCAGTAATTTTGATATACAGGAAATTCGACCTGAATATAGTTGAGTGCGGTTTATATACATGTAATGTGTCACAAAGCAAAGTGGCATTCATTGAAATGCGCAGTTACTGTAGGGACATCTCGCATCCGGATGGACACTGGTTGAGACCTAATATAAGTTGTAATATGCCAAACTTTCCTCTGGACATTTTAGATGAAAAGCAGAGCAGTCACCGTTACAAAAATAGTATTGACTGTCCATTCGTAAATTCTAACATTACTTGGCCATTCTTAAGTCGACATTAAAACCACTTTGATATCAGACAAATGGAATAAACAAATAAAGTTGGATTCGAACCCGTAACATATAAAAGCACATTCCAGGGCACTACCAACTGTGCTATCCTACAACTTGAAATTCCAGACGAAGGACTCCGAGTTGGTCTTGTTTTAAAAATCAAACGGTTATTTGGGATTCTGTTTATAAATTGTGTCAATTAAAAGACTTTAACTTAAAACTTTATTTGTAGTTCCCTAGCTATTATATATAGCTCGGAAACTATTGGTTTTTTTTTGGCTTTGGGCGTCTGTCGTCTTTCCGTCCGTCCAGCGTCAGGAGGTGACATTTGCGCACTTTCCTCTGAAACTAACTGACGGTTATCTTTGAAACTTGTTATTTATTTAGGAAATAGTGAACCACACTAAACAGATTTTCAACCTCAGAATAATTTGCGATAAAAACCTACAGCACCAACACCATCAATATCATGTGTTTGTAGACTTCAAGAAAGCCTTTGACCAAGTCTGGCATGCAGCTCTGTGGCAACCCTGAGAGTGTACATCAGCCCCTAAAATTATTGAAGTCATCAAAAGCCTTTATGACAAGGCTACCAGTGCAATCCTCCACAATAGCGCCATCGGGAACTGGTTCAGAACAACAATCGGAGTGCGTCAAGAACGCCTACTCTTTCCAACACTCTTTTACATCTTCCTAAAGCGCATCATGTTAGATGCCCTTGCAGATCACGAAGGCACAGTCAGCATAGGGGATAGAGCAATCTGCAACCTCCGTTTTGCGGATGACATTGATGGATTGGCTGGAGAGGAACAGAACTTGAACAGCTTGTACAGTGGCTTGACTCCACCTCCAGAGCTTATGGAATGGAAATAAGTGCAGAAAAGACCAAAATGATGACCAACAACTCCAATGGCATCAACACGGACATCAAAGTCCAAGACCAATCCCTCAACACAGTGCATAGCTTCAAGTATTTAGGAGCCATTTTATCAGACAATGGGTCACGACAGGAAGTCCTCTCCAGGATCGCACAAACAACTGCCGCCCTGACAAGGTTAAAGCCCATTTGGAAAGACAAGACCATTCAGTCTACATTCCAAGGTAAGGCTATTGCGCTCCCTTGTCATCTCCATCTTCCTATATGTTTGCCAAACATGGACCCTCACAGCAGATCTACAACGAAGAATACAAAGCATGGAGATGAGGTGCTTTAAAAGACTTCTAGGCATTTCCTATACCCATCACATCACCAAAAACGAAGCCCGACAGACTATCACACAAGCCATTGGACAACACGATGACTTACTCACAGTGGTGAAGAAACGGAAACTTAGATGGTATGGCCACGTCACCAGAGCGTCAGGCCTTGCAAAAACCACCCTGCAAGGCACGTGCAAGGAGGCAGAAGAAGAGTGAGACAGAGAAAGAGATGGGAGGACACCTTTGAGAATGGACTGGTTTGACACTGAACGAAGCCACGAGGGTTGCTGGGAACAGAGAAAGGTGGCGTTCGCTGGTTGAACGATCATCTGTTGTGCCCCAACGACCTTTGAGTTACGGGATAACATAGGATAGGATAGTGAACCCCTACCAGACGACGAAAAATTATGCATGTTGGGTGAAGTCATTATGGTGATGTCATAATTTGTTGTGTTTTTTGTATTCATATTTTCTCTCAAACTACTGGAGTGATTTGGTTCAAGTTTGGTATTTGCTTAGACTTCACATGTGCCTGCCTCCAAGGTTTTTTGATTGATTGATTGTTGCTTTAGGTCCAGCGGACTCTTCCGAGCCAAATCAGGACCGGCCGCCTCCAAGGTAAAACCAAACTTTGTAAATTGTGTGAAGTAATCATCGTCGGTGTGAGTTCGATTCTAATGTTGTGGTTATTTGATTTTTTTATTATTCGATGAAAACAAACACCACCACCAACAACAACAACCACCAAAAAACAAAAATAAGTTAAATGACATAAATAATCGAAAACTTCAGGATTCGACCCATTAACATGTAAGACACCATTGCCTTACCAGCTGTGCTATCCAGCCCTGTTAGCATTCCAGACGAGGAACCGAGTTGGCCTTGTTTCACATATACAGTGGCCTTGATAAACTGGATGCGAATAGCTTCAAAGGTCTATAATCAAATGTCTGGCTCCCCCTGCCGCCACGAAGCGATAGTTATTAGCCTAGTTTTGTGTAGTGAGTCATGCTTACATAGCCATAGTTATTTGTGATTATTCGGGTATTTAGATAGATGTCACTCGGCACAAAACATCCTGTCAGTCATTCTTTGTTTACTGTATTTGGTTGTGTATGTATTTTTAAGACGCGGTCGAGAAGGAAATAACACAAACACGCACACCCAAACCCACACACGCCTGCGCGCACACGCGCGTGACAATACGTATGCACACACACTCGCACTCATCACGTTGGTTCAATGGGCTGCTCCGATGAAGATGGTCAGTAAAACGATGGTGGCGATAATGATAACAAGGTATGTCATGTGACATCTCTCTCTCTCTCTCTCTCTCTCTCTCTCTCTCTCTCTCTCTCTCTCTCTCTCTCTCTCTCTCTCTCTTTCTCTCTCTCTCTCTCTCTCACTCTCTCTCTCTCTTTCTCTCTCTCTTTCTCTCTCACTCTCACTCTCTCACTCTCTCTCTCTCTCACTCAGACAGCCACCCTTACATTTAGACATGTACACACATCTTGGTTTTACGCCAAAATGTGAGTCATTCAAGATTGCACATTACATGCGGTAAAAAGCAGAAGACTTTCAATATAAAAAAGAAGTAATAATGTGGAAACCCGAAAGCGACTGCGGAGGAGGAAGTGGGGATGGCCATAGAAAAATGGGTGGAGGGTAAGAGGAGGAGGTGGCTGTGAAAAATACAATGTTAGCTGGGAGTGGGTGGTTTTGGTAGGTAAAATTCAATTTCAGGTAAACGTTTTTGCAGTCATTCTGATTCAGATGCTGTCTACGATATTTTCAACAACAACAACAACAACAACAACATCAACAGTTGCAGCAGCAGCAACAACAATCACAACAATAACAGCAACAACACACGCAAAACAGCAATAATAGCAGCAACAGCGACAATGATGACGACGACGACAATGATGATGATGATAATGATGATGATGATGATGGATGATGGTGTTATACGGTATTTTTCAATAATCGATTCACGTCCCGATGCTTGAATCTTGATATGTGTAACTCGAATTCGTTTATCCACGCAGCCTGTTCACTCAGCAACAAGGCAGGAGTCGTCGTATAAAGTTTTCCAACTTTATTCAGCAAACATCAACAACTGCATGCATGATCGCTTTCCAAAAATCACTACAAAGATCATCCCTAAAATCAGACAGTGCATTACCTCTATAGCTTTTCTGCAGTCGAGAACAAATTCGAACATTCCAGCATGACGCAATAACACCCATTCAAAATTTAACTCGTCACCGGAACTATGCACTGTCTCAAGTCTCATAATGTTTACAAATCTACATGATGCGATCAGCTGTTACCCGTAAGATCTGGAAGCTCCTATCCATACTAAATAAACAAGTAATTCCAGAAAATTCTCAACAATATCAATCGACGAAAATTATAAACATTATGCAAAGTTTCTTCTAGCAACAGCTCAATATCAAATCAAAGGTAAATACATGCTACCATTGCATGCTTTGCCAAACAAAATAATCGGATCTACCGTGCCCGTCTCAATCGTAACGTTACCCCCTACACAAGAAGAAATTTACTTAATTTCTATCAAGGAACGTTGAGACGCAATGCACAAACAATATCCTGAAATTTATTTCAGTCTGTCTGGGTGCTGTCGGTATTCTTTACTCACACACTCTGCTGAGAAAATCCGCACCAACCTTGTCTGATCCTTTAAGAGATTATACTTCCATGTCAAAGTCCTGCAAGTACATAGCCCATCTCGTAATGCGACTGTTCACAAACTTGGCAGAGTTCGAGTAGGTTAGCGGCTTGTGATCAATCTTTAACACGAACTTCACTCCTTGAAGGTATAATTCGAATGTCCGGATTCCCCATAGGACGGCAGGGCAATATTTTTCTATGGTTGAGTAATTCTTTTAAGCTCTTGAAATCGTCTTGCTGGCATAACTGATCGGAAATAGTTTCCCTTCGTGTTCTTGCATCAGTATGGTGCCGATGCCCTCGTCTGCTGCCTCTTTTCTTAGGACGACTTCCTTGGAAGTGTCGGGCAGTCGTAGCACCGGATCCTTCGAAAGAAGATCGCGCACAGTCTGGTATGCCTTCTATTGAGCTGGTCCCCATTGCACTTGGTTAGGACAGCCTTTCGTAATTCTCATGTAAGTTTCTGGTATTTGTGCGTGTGCATGTATCGGGTCCATTGCTATAAACGTAAGCTTGAATAAATGCTTTGACTGTATTCTCTCACCATTTTTGTTGTTGGTTCATTTAAATAGGTGTACTTTGCTCCGAAAAAAGGGTGCTGTTCTTGAGCTGTTTTTGATTTCAGATGTAAAATGGCGGACGAGTTTGTGGTTCCGATTGAGATTTTTAGCTTAAGTGTTTCATTATATCTAGGTTTTAGGTGTCTCCTGTGGGCATGGTAAAGATGTAAAATCACTTTTCTGAGGTATTATTATGAATGTGCAGGAACAGCCCTTGGTTTATATGAGCCCTATACTACTAGGTTCGTAGGCCTACACGGGCTAGTTAGTAGGCTAGCGTAGGCAATGAACACAAGTTGGGACTATAGAAGCTCTCTAATTTGTGTGGTAAAAAAAAGGAGAAGAAAAAAAATTACCAATGCTCTATCCTAAACTTCAACTAAATTTCCGTTGGGAGAAGTATTTGTTTTAGCCCGTGATGAGCAGGTCAGTCGTGCGTTTTCGACGAAAACAACCTACGCAAATTAAAGAGTTATGACTGGTTTGTGTCGTATGTGCAGGATCGCTTTCAGTCAGTTCTGGTTGATGGTGTTTTATCATCACCCGACTCACTTGTATTTGGTGTCCCTCAGGGTTCTGTGTTGGGGCCTGTGTTATTTACATTGTATTCTCAGCCACTTTCAGACGTCATCACAGACCATGAATGTAATTTCCATAAATATGCAGACGATACTGAACTGTCCAAGAGTTCTCAGCCATCAGACTTTAAGACTGTGCAGTCAGACATTCAAACTTGCGTCCATGATGTTCTTTCCTGGATGGATAGCAATAAGCTTAAATTGAACACTGAAAAAAATGAAATCATGCCTGTAGGCAAAGCCTCGTGTCTCAGGCAGGTCGGCAGCGACTCCCTAGTTGTAAATGGCAGCAGCATTCCGTACCAAGACTCCGTGCGCTATCTTGGAGTCAAAATTGACCAAACTTTGTCAATGCAAGATCAAATTGGTACTATTTGTCGTGCTACTTTTCTCGAGATGAGGCGCATTGCCTCTATTCGACCGTTTTTAACCGAGTCAGCGTGTGCAGCTCTTGTCAATGCTTTTGTGACAACACGGCTTGACTTCTGCAATTCTGTTCTGGTGGGTCTTCCAAACTGAACAAATAAATCGCCTTCAACGCGTACAAAACAACGCAGCGCGTCTTATTTTGAAACGGAAGAAAAGGGATCACACCACTCCCTTACTATGCAAGCTTCACTGGATGCCGGTGTTTCGCATTCAATTCAAGGTCAGCGTTTTGGCTTTTCGGTTCTTTGAAGGCACACTACCATCCTACCTAGCCAATGCACTTGTAGCCTATAAACCAACTCGGGCACTACGTTCTTCGTCTGAACGTCTTTTGACAGCGCCACTCCGAAATATGAAAACTTTCGGAGAACGTGCATTTTCTTTTGCTGCGCCCACTCTCTGGAATTCGCTGCCGGCAAACATGAGAGGCGTACCTGACTTGGCAACATTCAAATCGCAACTGAAAACGTATTTGTTCAAGCTTGCATTCAAATAATAATAATTATTATTATTGTTTTTATTTCATTGTATGGGGTGTCGGATAGTGCAGTGGTTGGAGCACTCGCTACTGTGTCGAAAGTGAAGCACCGTCCGGTGCGGTTAGCACTTGGATGGGTGACCGCTAAGGTGTGAAGCGACAAACAACAACGCCCCCAGTTGACTCAACTGTGATTGAGTACCTACTCTCTTGAGGGTGGGGAAGGTAAAGCAGCGAGGGAGAGAGTTGGGCATCACCCTCATTACGCTGGCCCAAGATAAGTGTGATCTCCAACATCACGCTCCCCTACGGCCACAAGGCTATGGGACTACCTTTACCTTTACCTTTTTTTTCATTGTAATATTATGCCATTTGTGTTGTAATGACAGGATGTAAAATGGATGAATGCGAGTGGGTGCGCAATGAGTCACAATGTGAGATTTGCGCGATATAAGTACCATTCATTATTATTATTATTATTATTATTATTATTATTATTATTATTATTATTATGATTATGATTATGATTATTATGGCATTTACATCCCCTGATTAAGGACAAACACAATTTTGTCTTCAACTATAGGCGCTGCCGTTTCTAAAACGCAGACACGAAGAAAGGTTCGCTGGGATTTCCCGCCTGAATAACCGGAAACGAAAGGGATCACTACGAACAAAGTTTCGCTGGTCAAACTAAAGTTCTCTATTTTCTGAGACATTTTCGTCTTGGCATAATGATCTTCCCGCCTTTTACAGCACATAATTGATTTTAATGGTGAAGGAATGTTTGGTGTGTATGTATGTAAAGGTGTGTGCTACGAGGGAGCGTATATGTGATGGTTACAGATTACCGCGCTTTGATTATTATTATTATTATTATTATTATTATTATTATTATTATTATTATTATTATTATTATTAGTAGTAGTAGTAGTAGTAGTAGTAGTAGTAGTTGTAGTAGTAGTAGTAGTAGTAGTAGTAGTAGTAGTAGTAGTAGTAGTATTAGTATTAGTAGTATTATTAGTATTATTAGTAGTATTATTAGTATTAGTATCCGCTACTGTGTCGCAAGTTAAGCACCGTCCAGTGCGGTTAGCACTTGGATGGGTGACCGCAAAACGTGAAGCGACCAATAGCAACGCCCCCAGTTGACTCAACTGTGACCGAGTACCTACTCTCGTAAGGGTGGGGAAGGTAAAGTAGCGAGGGAGAGAGATGGGCATCACCCTCATTACGCTGGCCCAAGATAAGTGTGATCTCCAACATCACGCTCCCCTACGGCCACAAAGCTGTGGGACCACCTTTACCACCTTATTATTATTATTATTATTATTATTATTATTATTATTATTATTATTATTATTATTATTATTATTATTATTATTATTATTATTATTGTTGTTGTTGTTGTTGTTGTTGTTATTATTATTATTATTATTACACGCATACACCAATGATGCGGTTTAGGAAACAAGTACGGGGAGCCGTGAGTAGATCCTTATCGGCCAATGCCTAGAGCAGCTCCTGGGCTGGAAAGGCGCGCTATTTAAGAACATTGAAATATATAAATAACAAATAAATAAACATACGTACTGACAAATAAATAACCACGACTATCCGCAATTTCAGGACTGAGAAGAAGTACACAAGTTAGTTAGTTAGTTAGTTATTCATTGCTTACAGGGTCCAGCGGACTGCAAAGAACCGAATCAGGACCACAAAATCAAGAAAGAAAGAAGACTCACCCCTGATCCGTATAAAATATCTGCTGAAACAAAACCCGTGGTAATACTGAAGGCATGGCTCTCCACCAGCCGGTCACTGTACAATAAAGGCATCCCACTCAGGGGACGCTGAGGCTATACTTTAATTTATTGAACCCCCCGTTTACAAACATTATGAAATATCAACAAAATACATACATATAAAATGCCTACATTACTAAATAATAATATCATAGGAAGCTCTAGTGACCATTTGGCAGAAAGCGTCCAATATTCCCAAGCTGACCCAACAGACCTCACACACAAATGAAAAGTTTTGTCCCGGAAGAGTTTTCAAGAAAAAAGGTAGGTGACTGGTTTAGTGAAGAGGTAAATAGTATAGTAGATCGATAGAACAGAGTAGGAATGAGAAAGACAGCGGCAGTGGGAATTTAAAGCACTAAATTTCCAGAAAGTGATGATACTATTTATACAGAACCCCCCGGCACCTCCACTGGGGTAAGTACAAAAGTTGACGTTATAAGCCTACATTGCCAATGTTGTTGAAGCGAGGGCTTATCGCTCAGACAGCTGACCCTATAGCTAGCAAGAAGCACTGTACTCCCTGAAATAAAACCACCTCTAAATCCTTGAACCAGCTGTACCCCAACTCATCGTCTGCAATCTACCCCGCCCAGTCTATGAAAAGACGATGATCTCATCCTCGTACCCAGACTCTCAGAGAACCGATGACTGTGCTACGGTCTCTGAGCTTTTTTGTTTGTTTGTTTCTTTTTCTTTTTTTTCTCTTTTTTTTTACAATCCCTCCTCCCTCCTTTCTTTATGAAACTGCTTAAGTGCAAATGTTGATAAAATGGTGAGACTGCCGTTGAAATTTAATAAAGTTTTCGAGAAGAGAGTGACTGTTGGCGAGTATGATCAAGGGGGACAATTACTTCCTAAACCTTTTCTCTCCCTTGAAATGTATTGTTGTTATAATGTATAATGCCAAAAGGATGACCAACACCAATGGCATCAACACAGACAGTCCAAGGCCAATCCTTGAACACGGTGCACAGCTTCAAATATTTAGAAGCAATTGTATCATCAGACAATGTGACCCGACAGGAAGTCCTCTCCAAAATAGCTCAAACAACTGCTGCCCTGACAAGGCTGAAGCCCATTCGGAAAGACAGTCTACACTCCAAGGTAAGGTTGCTGCGCTCCCTTGTCATCTCCATCTTCCTGTACTCTTGCAACACACGGACCCTCACAACCGACCTACAACGAAGAAATACAAAGCATGGATATAATAAGGTGCTACATAATGTAAGAGTTCTGGGCATTTCCTATACTCAGCACATCACTAACGACGAAATCTGACAGACCATCACACAAGCCATTGGACAACACGATGTCTTGGTCACAGTGGTGAAGAAACGGATATTCCGATTGTATGGCCACATCACCAGAGCATCAGGCTTCGCAAAAACTATCCTGAAAGGCACGGTGCAAGGATGCAGAAGAAGATGGAGAAAAAAAAAAGAGGTGGAAGACAACATTCGAGAATGGACTGGCTTGACACTGAGCGAAGCCATGAGGGCTGCTGGGGACAGAAAAAGATGGAGTAAGCTGGCTAAACGATCATCTGTGGTGCTCCAAGGACTTTCGAGTTACCGGACAAAATAGGATAAGAATGTATAGCACACTTTGCAAGCTCGAATATTCTGCTTTTCAGAGCGATTGCCGACGTCATGATCTAAACTGAAACCCGCTCAAGATGCCAAATTGCAGCAGCGAGCACACAGTCAAGCGCCCTGCACAAATGAGCCACCCTGCTCGACCTAAGGGTATGGCACACTGTACTAAATATTAATACTACACGACTTCCAGTTATAGCTTAGGCTGTTATTTGTGTAGACCTTCGCTATTGCAGGAGTTCTTCATTATCGCAGGCCCTAAATGTTCCGGCAAAGCTAACCCTTCCGATGAAGACAGACATTATTTATTATTTTATTTCATAGCATGTTTTTCATTTTCCTTTCTCACATTTTATCGCTTTGACAACTGTAGGAAGATATCATTATTTATTATTTTATTTTATATTTCCTTGCATGTCCTCTCTTTCATCGGATACATAATTATGTCGGCGAGCATTTAATTTTCATTACTTTTATAATTTTATTTTATGTCTGGTGTTTTTTTCTGTCAACGCATATACAAATGGCGGTCTCAGTCATAAACCAGAAGTCAAGACTACTACTGATGATGATGATTGATGATGATGATGATGATGATGAGGAAGGACGAGGAGATGATGAAGATGACGGCAATAGGATGGATAGATGTTGATGGTGGTGGTGGTGGTGATGATGATGCTGATGCTGATGCTGATGATGATGATGATGATGACGACGACGACAACGCATCTTCAACGTCTGCTGCTACTAGTCCCGACTGCTGACTTGTGGAGCGCAGTATCACACATCCAGATCCTACTCAAGGCGTGCACTAAAACAGTCAACGGCATAGTTCACCGACAACCTGTTAGCGTTACTCTCTCTCTAGGCCTTATCTCTTCAAGACGAGCAGTTCCGTTGGCAAAGAACCTCCATAACCTCTCGCAGGCTCCTTCAAAAACCCACGGTGGTCGGGAGCTACAGGAGATAAACACCCCATCTTTTTTGCAAAATTGTCTCAGGTCTTTTTTATAGGCCCAAATTCCTCCGACGGAAGCTGTACCGAGACCCCAACTGACCTTCGGCGTTTGTCGAAGTTCGTATTAGATGACATACAATATAGGGCCACCTTTTTGAAAACAGTTGTCCGTGGTTTTTGCGTTTGTAATGATTGGTTTTTAGATGATTAGGTCGTTATCAGGTAAGGTCCTGTAGGAAGAGATGGGGATGGGTGGAGTGTGGGGGGGGGAGTTAAGAGTGTTTTAATTGTGGTTGCCTACCTGTGAAGAAGAAGAAGAACGGCCAGCTCTGTGAGAGCATTGACTTTTGCTTTATCATTGTTTCAGAAGACAGGATAAGAGAAGAAAAAGGAGATAAAACCCAGCACACACACACACACACACACACACACACACACACACACACACAAACACATTTAAAAAAACACACAAGAAACCCCAAATGTGTTTTGAGTGTTAAAGGTCAGCTGAGATATTGTCACGAACTGGCTAGCTTTAACTCTGCACATTGACTATTTAGCATGTGTAGTCATTGTACCCTTAGAGAGTCAGTAAGCTACACAGCAGCAATTAAGATTACACAGCAGGCCACACACGGCGAGCGAGCCACCCACATCGCAGTGAGTCAGCACTTGAGTTTTGAATCGGACCGTTTAACCAATGACCAGCAGGCTAAGTGGGTAGAGCAGTTTTGACTGTGTCAGAGCCTAACACAGTTTGAATCAGTCGTGTGTGAGACGAGGAAGAAGTAACATCTCCTTAGCTAGCAGAGAACTATCTTCACTCATAGACCAGGAAGCAGGACTTAGAATCTCAGAATTCTATTTAGTCAACACGGGCCTGAACTTGTCAAACAGGTAAATGAACACACTTCTGTTTCATCGTGATATATTTATATTATTGTTGAAATTATGTTTGTGGAATTTGCTATGCATAAATGTGAATTGTTAATCCGAATTTGCGGGACCACGTGGAACAGCCGAACATGTGGCGAAACACGACCGGTTGCGCCGCCATGTTGTATCCCGTACGGAACCACTGTTGTTTAACTTATATGTATGTTTGCAGACCAGTGGCTGTACCACTGAATGTTTATATTATTATTAATTCTGTATGTGTATAGATAGACACGATTGATATTTATGTATGTATAGGAATTTAGAGTGAGATTACAGCGGACCCCGGAAGTAGCAGAATGTTCGTCGCTTATGTATAGAGATGTGGAGCTATCACTGAGGGCTACTTTGGCTTTCAGTGAGACGCTCTGCACAAACCGATTATTCAGGGTTGTGCAGAATTTCGTCTCTTATATTACAGACGAGCAGGCGAGCTATCCCGAGCTATCCCGAGCTATCCTGTGCACCCCACTCCACAGAAACGACTAGTTGGTTGAGGAGACTCTACCGCACAAGTCGGAAAGAGCTACCTTGAAAAACACCCTGTCAGACCCCACAGCGTGGCAAGGGAACCCAACTACACAACGACAAAGATGTACCAGAAGCTACCTCACAGAAGGACTTCGACCGCACCATCAGAAAGTTAAGTGTAATCTCCGAAAGTGCACTTAAACTGATCATAACAGGACCACAGAAGTCCAACTCTTCAGAAACTGTAAAACGGACCACAGTAGTCCAAATCTACATGAGATATTATAGCAAGTGCCCGATGAAGATATAACAGCTGCCTAGACTATCAGCGATCGAACTATTAGCAGTGATTGAGACATTTTAAGTTAGATTAGTACTTAGAGAATCTTGTATAGAGTAGAAGAAATAAATGTGTGATTTTAACTGTTATCAAGTGGCTGGACTACATATGATTCATAGCCGTGTGAAAGCTAGTGTGACAGTAATCTTTTACCATTTTTCTATCTATTTCTGTACCCCAACCTTAACACAGAACGAGCTAAACAAATAAATTTATTAAAGTAATTCATAGGGTGACCTACTAGCAGTTCCCACCGAATAAACGTGAGGGTCCATAATTCCATTGTGCAGAGCCCATAAACCCCACGTGACAGATATAGAATCCAACATCACAGGTCTTAGAGCAATGATTTCGCCAGTGAACATTATTTCATGTAGGCTAATTACGACGTTTTGTTGCCTGATCTTGATTGTGGTTGCTTATTAAGAAGAAGAAGAAGACGATTGAAACGGGTGTTAACCCGCAAGATCACAGAGGTCTCCCCACATAAGTCTTGCCTCGGGTCACTGACCCTACAGTATCGACTGGGGAACTAGTTTTTTCTTCTTCAGGGGGTTCGGACTATATCCACTGTAGGTTTTACTAAGCACTCTTAAGGTGCAACTATCAAAACAAAGCTCGTCGTGTTCCTGACTCGCTTCTTTAAGGTGCCGCTAAAAACACACACAAAAGGAAAGATACAATTTGAAACGTGTTTACAAATAGTCGACTCCCATAAAGAAAATAAATATCCTTCACCCGACGCTAATCGATCCCGTGCTCCCTTGCGCGCCATTTTACCCAGAAAATTACATTCCAGCATCGTCAGAAAAGAACCTTGCATGCCGGCACAAAGTCTAAAACTAAAAAATTGTAAAAAAAAAAGTGTAGTTTTTTATATCAGCTTGAAACTGATATTGCCCCTTTCTGTCATATCATTGGCTGGCCTCTATCGGCTGTAGCCAGCTGAGTAGACTGTAAGATGTACACTGTAGCTAAATGTCCTATTTCGAGCCCTGCTAGGTTTTCGCCCTAAACTTCAGATAGCCGTGATGATAGCGAAGGTTGCACAGGAAGAAGGCGAATAAGGAGGAGAATGGGGGAGGACGAAGAGAAGGGTGAGGAAGAAGAAAAAAAGGGTTGGGGTGGGAGGGTGTGGGGGAAGAAGAATGAGGAGGGGGAGGAGGAGGACCAACAAAATAAGCGTGCTTACTGTGTTTGATGCAGGTTTCGAACGAAGGCTGGAAGATAGTGAAGGTTCTACAGGAAAAGGAAGAACATCTTCGTTGTTGATTTTCAGAGTTATTCGAATAAGATTAAACCCTTATACCATCGCCATACTGCTTCACTGTCTCGCAGGCCAACCTAAACGGCAATAGTGGAAAGCCCGCCGTTCGATGCTAAAAGTTGAAGGTTATAAAGGGATCTTTATCGACCGTAAGGGAGAGACGTTAAGGACATATCTTTACACTGGGCCAGCTTAATGATGGGGGCCCACATCTCCTGTTCCTTACTGCTTTACTATGCGTAGCTATCAAGAGAGCCACGATGAGGCTGCTCACATCCGGGATGGAATGGGATTTTGTGCGATATTTTAGTTTAGTTTCTCAATACCTTGGATGGTTCAGTTGTCTATAGCGTTAGGCAGTGCGCTTGCTGCTGCAAGTTGGTGACATTGGGCGATTGGAGTCCGATACTGATGTCGGCAAGCGTCTTGAGCAGCTCTCTGAGCTAGTAAGACCTTTAATAATTATTATAACAGTAACCTTTCTCCCATCCAAGTGTTGAGCTGGTTTTTTACTTATATATTACATGTCTGGCATTTTATTTTATTATTTTTTTAAATTAATATTTTGTAATCTCTGTAATTATGGGAATGTCATCCACATCTTCCTCATTTTCTTAGAACAAATTACATTACATTACATGGTTATTGCTTTAGGTCCAGCAGACTCTTCCGAGCCAAATCAGGACCAGATCTGAGAAGTGAAAGAGGACTCACCCCTCATCTGCAAAAAAGATCTGCCGAAACAACCCTAGTGGTACCAGCCGGTCACTTTACAATAAAGACATTCCATGCAGGGAACGCTGAGGCTATACTCTAATTTATCGAATCCCCGTTTACAAAAACAAAATAAAATACAAACATCATCACACAATATCAACAAAACACATACATATAAAATGACTACATTGCCCCAGTGACCATTTGGCAGAAAGCATCCAATATTCCCAGGCTGATCCAACAAACCTCACACACAAATGAGGAGTTTAGTCCCGGAAGAGTTTTCAAGAAAAAAGGTAGGTGACTGGTCTAGCGAAGAAGAAGAAGATAGTATAGTAGATTAATAGAACAGAATAGGAATGAGAAAGAACACAGAAGAAAGACAGTGACAGTGGGAATTTAAAGCACTAAATTTCCAGAAAGTGGGGATACTATTTATACTGAAATCCCCGGCACCCTCACGGGGGTTAGAATAAATAATTGTTGACTTTAATTAACCATTCCAAATAGTACCTTGGCATTTAACCATTGCGCTCCCGTGACACCCTAGCCATATGTACTGGTTCACATCTGAAAGGTGGGATGGTAAATATGGGAGAGGAAGAAAGGGGGGGGGAGGGAAGGGGAGGTGCTTGCTGAACCCTTTACAGACCTCTAGATGTAAATACTATGATTTGACAGATCGCCGATTTCCAAAAGCCATCTCCCCAGGGGTTTCTGTGGAGGAGCGCCGTTTCTTAAGGTACTTAAAGCTAAATTCTTTCCTTTAGTCCTTCTTTTCAGACATGTACTTTAATTGTATTTCTTAGTTATTCTTTATTTGCCGTCATTTCTGCTTTCTGTCTTTCTTTGTTTCTTCCTTTCTTCCTTCCAGCCTCTGCCTCTTCCTTAATATTAAAGATTCAAAGGTCATCTTAATTTGTCTTCAGCGTTTTCTTAATTCTCTTTCTCTCTCTCATTCACCTCACATTAGCTCTCCTCATCCTCCTCCTCCAGCTGATCATCCTCCTCCCACATCTTTTTTTAATTGTTGTTGTTGCTGTTGTTGTTGTTGTTGTTGTTGTTGTTGTTGTTCTACTTCTTCTTCCTCTTCTTCTTCTCTGTCTCTCTCACTGTTCTCCTTTTCCCTTGTGTCCATGCCTAAAGCGAAAGTAGTGCTTTTACGTTACACTCGCCACAACATCCAAAACACAACAACAATGCACGATGGTGCGTGTGAAACGCGCGCGATAGATCTGATAGTTTTATTTTGCAAAGCATGCAGTAGTAGAGTGTATTTACCTTTGATTTGATTTTGCGTTGTTGTTAGAAGAAGCTTTGTATAACGTTGGTAATTTTAGTTGATCGATATTATTGGAGAATTCTCTAGAGTTGGTTGTTTACTATCGATCAAAGCTTCGCGATAAATGTAGTAACAGCTGAGAAGTTCTTTTATGATGAAGAATGTTGTATGACGTAAGACAGTGATGCCGAAGTTTAGTTTGATTGGTTGTGGTGCGTCACGCTGGAGTGTTCTCAATTTTTCTGGAGTATAGAGAGACTATATATGTACCGCACTGTTTCGAGAGGGAGTTAGTCTCCTATATGCTTAAGTGTTGGGGACTCTATTTATCAAACGAAACGAAACGAGAGGGAGTTGAAAGTAGAGAGAATTGTAAAGTGGAAAGAGTGGAAAAAGCGATTGAATGCAGTTCATGTTCGCTGAATAAAGTTTGAAAACTTCATACGACGACTTCTGCCTTGTTGCTGAGTGAATGGGTTGCGTGGATAAACGAATCTGAGGTACACTTATCAGGATTCAAGCATTGGGGCTGAATCAACTACTGATAGAAACAAAACCAACAACGAGTGTAACAAACAACAACAACAACAACAACAACAACAACAACAACAACAACAACAACAACAACAACAGAGTCAATCATTATACTTCAGTGTCCTTCACTGTATTCTGAATCAAATCTCAAGGGTTAACAAAGATCCTCGGCAGCCCTGTTTCCTCTGGATGACATCTGGTAGGCTTTACCGTTGTTGCTGTTGCTGAATTGACATAGGCCAAGCTTTAGTGGCTGCTCCTTTTGTGGGAGAAATACGTAAAAAGAACCTGTTGCTACAAGGAGATGTTTTTGTTATTTTAACCCATTTTGTGCCGAAAGTGCTTTGACCTCTAAAATGGATTTAGTATTCGCTGATTCAGGCCATGCTAAAAAAAAAAAAAAAGGTAGAAGACAGTCGGGTTCATTGTACTTACTAATGACAAAGTTAAGACAGGTAAAGGAGCCGACTTCCTGTTTAATGACTATTCATACGGTGGTTCGCCTCCACTCGCGTCATCATCCATTTCCCCGTATCGCCTCATAGTTTCTCGCAGGAGGCGAGTCTCTGTTATGACTCGCTAAAAGGCTGGTTTGCCCTCTTCCCTTGTCACCCTAGCAGCACGTTAAAAACCCGGTCAGAATGGCCAATTAGCAGGCACACAACCACGACTAGAGTGGCTCAGTTGTCTTCGGAGGAGAGAGAGAGATAGGAAGGGAGAGAGAGGAAGGGAGAGAGAGAGGAGGAGGAAAGAGAGAAAGAGAGAGAGAGCGAGAGAAAAAGAGAAGAAGGGAGGGAGAGACAGACAGATGGAGACAGACTGACAGTGAGATAACATATATATCTTTCATAACATATTAATTAGAAACTTTCAAGAGATAGATAGATAGATAGATAGATAGATAGATAGATAGATAGATAGATAGATAGATAGATAGATAGATAGATAGATAGATAGATAGATAGATAGATAGATAGATAGATAGATAGATAGATAGATAGATAGATAGATAGATAGATAGATAGATAGATAGATAGATAGATAGATAGATAGATAGATAGATAGATAGATAGATAGATAGATAGATAGATAGATAGATAGGCAGATAGATAGATAGGCAGACAGGCAGACAGACAGACAGATATAAATATATATATAGTTAATGAAAAAGAGAACAAGAAGTTTGAGAAAAATATAAGAAAATAAGTAAAAGTAGCTTGCAGATTTGCACACAAAAAAGACGAAGAACCATCGATAGGATAAATAATTACCTGAAATTTAAAAAAAAAAAAGGTAATCAATATGAAAAGATATAAAATGATAATAATAAAAAAAATAATAAAGATATAAAATTGGAAATAAGAAAATGATTAAAATAAATAAATAAATAAATTAATAATAATAATAATAATAATAATAATAATAATAATAATAATAATAATAATAATAATAATAATAATAATAATAATGTGAAAGATTAGGCCGGCAGAATGGTACACAAATAAAACACATGTTTACACATAAATACATTAAAAAAATTAAATCCTTTATTACTATAGGACCTTGAGGAACGTCCTCCTACAAACAAAACTACATCGTACAAAACCGCGATGGTGTCGGGAACGTTGCTGTGGTCAAAGTCGACGAGATGATTTCAGTCTGAAAATTATAAAGAATCAATCAGTTAAATGAATTCATTAATCAATGATTCATTAACCAGTCAACCAATGACTTGATCTACCAATGAGTCAAGGACTTCATCTATTAGTGAATAGACAGATTTTTTCCGTTAGTGATAATACTAGTTCTGCGTGCATCCCTAATATCCAATTAGCTGTTGTTGTGTCACGTGGTTTTATCTTTTGTCTTGCAAACATAGGAATCGTCAATTCAGACGTTTACTGGTGTGTGTGTATGTTTGTGTGTGTGTGTGTGTGTGTGTTTGTGTGTGTGTGTGTTTGTGTGTGTGTGTGTGTGGGTGTGTGTGTGTGTGTGTGTGTGTTTTTTAACGCAAAAATACCTGACGAGGATTGATGTTATAGAAAATGGAAATACGACTCCAAGTATTATTCATCGGTAGTCGTCCCCTGTCCTAACACCCCACCTCCCATCTCTTTGTTAAAAAAAGCGGTTTGGTTTGAGTCTTCGGTGGATTAAGTCTTGCAATAGGCAGCATTATCTCACTGATTGGCCCAACATACACAACATTCATTGTGTAAGGTGGTATTCGCTGTAAAGCTCCTTACATAAAATTATTTTCCTCAATGCCTACAACAGAGAATACTGCTGTATTCAATGTCGTGAAACTTACCTTTGGGCTTAACCGAGGAAATAGCCCTTGCCGTATCCAAGACCCCCGTATCCGAATGGGCCGATTCCGATGCCACCGTATCCGAGGCCACCATATCCTAGACCACCGAATCTGAAACCTCCATAACCGCCCAAGGGGAAGCCGAAGCCTCCGAAGCCGATGCCGAGAGGGAATCCATATCCGTATCCGTACCCGAAGCTGGCTGAGGCCGCGGCGACCATCACCACCAGAAGGGCGAGAACTGCAACCTTGTTCATGTTGATAGTCTGAAATGACAGAAAGAGCATGTTTGTAATGGTTAGTTACATCAGGATGATGATGATGATGATGATGATGATGATGATGATGATGATGATGATGATGATGATGATGATGATGATTATGAAGGAAAAGAAGAAGGCAGTGTAGGAGGGTGGATGAGAGGAAGGAAAAGAAAAAGGAAAGATTCTGCTGCTGCTGCAACTGCTGCTTTGATGATGATGTTGATGAATAATAAGAAGAGGAAGATTGGAAGAAGAAGAAAAAAAAGGAGGGATGATGATGATGATGATGATGATGATGATGATGATGATGATGATGATGATGATGATGATGTTGATGATGACGCTGCTTCTAATGAGGATGATGAAGGAGGAGAAGGAAGACAAGGAGGAGGTTGAGAACAACAACAATGAGGAAGAGGAGGAGAGAGAGGATGAGGAAAAGAAGATGAAGTGGGAGGTTGAGGAAGAAGACAAAAAAATGATGATGAGAAGAAGAAGAAGAAGAAGAAGAGATGATAACGGCGGTGATGATTGTGATAATTATGATGGTGCTGCGATGATGATTTTGATAATTATAATGGTGCTGATCATGACTATGACAATGGCATGATGGCCACCTATTATCTGTTGTGCTGAAGGTCCATGTTTTCTTTGTGTGCATACCATGTTTTTGTATTAAGCCTCTTTTTCCATGGAGATTACAACTAATCAGGAGAAAGCGGACTTTCGCTATTAAAGAAAGGTTAAAAAAATAATTAAACAAAATATTAAGAGCGTGTTCTAGCGGAAAAATAGATAGACTTGCGATGAGAATGTTAAAAGTTCAATGGATTCGAGATCAAACTTTGCAAAAAAATCCTAATGAAATCTCTCCTTCACGCTCACCAATGACTATCTTCTTAATTTAAATATAAATTTATATTCATACACTATTTTATGTGTCTAATATATGCGAAATTGGAATCTCAAAGGTCCTAGGGTTCAAAATATCGTCTATCGTAAACAGTGACGCGTTTCCTTTAGAGAAGGGCTTTGCTATGGCTGTTCTGGCTGCTCTGTGCGACTGGTTTTGTACCGGTTGTATCGGTTGACGCTTAATGACCCTATAGACGGTCGCTTCACTAAACTCGAATACTGACGTTATCTGGGTGATTTTGTTTTTAAAGCCGCTTACACGTCCAGAGCCGCTGCCAATACAGAAACACGAAATAGAGCAGGCAGTGCACAGTATGAAGATTGGAAAAGCTCCAGGTCCTGACAACATTGCAGGAGAGCTGCTGAAGCATGGCGGGGAGGAGATGACGCGAGTCTTTTTTGGGCATCTGCCAAAAAATCGGGGGAAAGAAAGGGTGACCACTCGAGTAGACTCGATCACTGATAATTCCACTCCCCCCCAAAAAAAAAGAAACATGAAGCAGTGCAAGAATTACAGGACAATCAGCCTTATTAGCCATCCCAGCAAGACCATGCTGAAAGTTATATTGAACAGACTGAAGAACCAGCCATGAGAAATACTCGCAGAAGAGCAGGCAGGTTTCATACCAGGAAGGAGCAAAGTTGAACAAAATCTGCAACTGCCGTATCATGATCGAAAAACACCTTCAACACCCAAAAGACCTTTACCACAGCTTCATCGATTTTAAAAAGTCCTTTGATAGGGTCTCTGTCACAAAGGTTTTTGGCACGTTCTGCGAATGGGCTCGTCAATATTGAAGTAGGCTTGGTCCAAACAATCGAAATACTTTACAACAATGCCAGCAGTGCAGTCCTGTTTAATAGAAAGACTGGATAAGACTTCCAGACCGCAGTGGGTGTTCACCAAGGCTGCAAACTGTCTCCTCTCCTCTTCAACCTCTTCATTGAAAACATCATGGAAGAAACCCTCCAAACTATCATCTCCATTGGAGGAAGGCTATTGTGCAACCTTTGCTTCGCTGGTGACATTGACCTAATGGGAGGCAGCGATCAGGAACTCCAAGACCTGACAGACAGGCTTGTTGACCGGGCAGGTGCTTATGGCATGGAAGTTAGCTCAAAAGAGGTTAGCTTCGCGGAGAAGCTGGATGAGGTGTAATCATTTAAGTATCTTGGAAACATCTTAACAAAGGACGGCAGATCTTCCACAAAGGTCAAGACCAGACTGGCAGTGACCATGTCAACCTCGCCAGACATGAATAAAATCTGGAAAAGTATAGGTATTCGTTTCTGCACAAGGTAAAACTCTCCAGGTCTCTGGTCTTGGCCGTTCTGGTGTACGGCTACGAAAGCTGGACAGTAACAGCAGGATTGAAAAAAACCGCATCCAGGCATTTAAATGAAATGCTACCGCAGATTGCTTAATATTGCCTGGCATGAACGGGGATTAAATACCTGGTCACGTCATTTGCAGGCCCTCAAGAATCACTCCGTGCCATTGCGAAGAAGAAGAAGCTGGCTTGGTGGTTTGGCCATTTCATGCGGCGTGACATCCTTGCAAAAACTACCCTGCAATGAACAGTGGAATGAAGCAGGTGCAGAGGATGACAAAGTAAGAGCTAGACATATGATGTTAAAACATGGACGGCGCTAGATATGCCGCGCCTCCTGACCAAACTGCAGACAGGTGGAAATGACGACAACTCACTTCGTCGGCGTACTTCATGTCTTCCCAACGGCTTGTGCGGCTGTGTTTATCAGTACAACTTATGTTAATCTGATGAATAAAATTTGATACAACAACAACAAAGCGGCTGTGGGACTGAGCTGAACTGACTATAGGTCAATGGAAGAGCGTACACCTCAATATATTTGGATTATTTTAACAAACTCTTCTTTAATCATGCTGTCTGGACTAAAGTTTTGAAAAAAAAAATGACAGCAGGTTCACTTTAAATAGAAGAAATACAGACTTAATGCTAACCTTGCGTGTGGATTTACTACGGCCTAAAATATGGATAGAAGACATTTAAACTTAATCATATACTGGCATTGCAAAAACAAATAAATAAATAAACTGTAACTTTAGACCGAAAGTTCAATAGCAAAGGCAGAACTACGCCAAATGGAAAAAACCCTGCTACTTTAAACTGAAAAAATGTATAGAAAGAAGACAGGCTTAAACTAAAACTTTTGACAGGCAAGAAATGCAAACTTAAACTGAAGCGTATACAGAAGAAAGAGAGATTTCACCTCAAACTTATCTAGGGAAAACTGGTCCTGATTTGGCTCAGAAGAGTCCGCTGGACCTAAAGCAATAACCTTGTATTGTATTGTATCTAGGGAAAAGGCATATTTAAACTAAAACTTATAATTATGTAAAAGACCAGGAGATTTTACCTGAAACTTAAACATAAGAAAGACAAACTTAAACTGAAACTTTCTACAGAATCTGAATCTGAATCTATAGAAAAAAGGCAGACTTAAACTCAAACTTATATATATGAGAGGCAGATTTAAAGTTGAAATTCAAACTTTTAAAGAGAAAATGCAGATTTAAACTGAACCTTACATATGAGAAAGGCAGACTTAAACTGAATCTTAAATAGAAGAACGGCAGACGTAAACTCAAACTTACATATATGAAAGACAGAGTTAAACTGACAGTTTTGCAGAAGAAAGGCAGGTTAAAACTTAAACTTATTTACAGAGGAAAGTCAGACTTTAACTGAAACCAATGTATATAATTGTACGCAAAAACTTAAAGAGAAGGCAGACATTACCTGAAACTAATGTGTATACCAATTATATACAAACAGCAGACTTAAAGTGCAAGGTAAAGAACAGAAATGCGTACTCACATTATGAAGTCGGAAGAGATCGTCGTTCCTTCTGGTCTGTGAGGATGATGTTGTCAGTCTGGTGTTGGGGACTGAGTGACGATCAGTTCGAATCTCTCCCCCTTTTTATTCTGTGCAAGACCGGGAAGTTCCCTTCTGGCGTCGAAGATGATAAATCACTCAATTAGTGCAAGCAATTTCGATTTTATAACTATGGGGTTTCCAATGCACCCAACATTGAAAGCTGTATGTTTGTTGCACCAGAAATTAAAAGTTATATGTTAATTGATTTTCTCAATTAATGCGTCAGAAATGTGATTTTGGTGCCTCGGGGTAGCTCCTTAAACAGCGATTTAGTTGTAAATTACTCAATCGGACAGCCAAGTAAGGCGCCGTGATTAAACTATTTACTATTCAGAGATCGGTTACAGTGGGGGGGCAGTGAGGTCTGGTGCTGGACGTCCCGCTCACCAAGGGGAGTGATGTTCAATTAATTACCTCTCACTCTCCAGATGTAGTGATAGCCGCGGAACCACTGTCTGGCCAAGCTGGCAGGAGGTGACTTGCATATGGCCTCTCCTACATTAATGTGTCCATAGCAGCACCCACTACTGGTCTACCAGTTTGGTGCCCCTGTTACCACCAAGCCTGCTATGGGGGCGACTGAGTACCTTGCAGGATAACCAGGCGGGGCTGGATGAGATGGGCCACATCCAGTCTTGTGCACGGCCTCGAGAAGGAAAACTCGCTAAAACCGAATGTCCCAACGAAGACGGAGTGCTGCTGACTATACCCCCTGGGTATTGTGTGGGAGTCCAAACGAGCGCACACGCTACCAGAAAAATGGACAATGCCTCAGATGGATACATCTGAGGCCCCATTTGGAGGAACGCAGAAGAAGAAGGTTACAGTGGGTAGCTTTAATTAAAGTGGGCGTGAACCCTTTTATCTGAAAGCGATAACGCAAATACGATGTCTAATTGACACTAAGAGAGGATAATTTGCTGATAATAATAGTCATGTATTTTTAGTATGTCTAATATTGGCGAAATTTGACTCAAAACTTTGGAGAAAATAAACTGCAATGGGTTGGTTGGTTTGAGTTATTAACATCTTTTTTCATCAAGATGATAAAGACAGAAACTGGGTCTCAGTGTTGCCAATGGATGAATATTTCCCATTGAAATGGACAGAGAACACACTGCTTTATACTCCCCCCCCCTCTCCCCCTTGGTCCAGAAACACTCCCGGAGAGTATTTCTAGGATGACCTAGATTTACTCACTGGAGTAGTTCTGACTAATAAAAAAAAAGTCCCCCCTCCCACCCACCCATTAAAAAAACAACAACTAGGGGAGAGGATGGGGCGAGGAGGGGTTCTTCTGGTTCAGCCTTGCTGTCCCGAAACTACTCTCTTGGAGCACTCATAGGACATTAGGGGAGTACTTTTGGGATATCCCAAACCCATAAGAACTCCCCTCCCAATTTTTTTAAAATAATATATTTGTCTCTAATAATGTGTGTACATGTGAGATATTTCAAAGTGCTCCCCACTAATTATTTTCTTCTTTTTTTTCGCACGGACGGGGTGTGTTGTGGCGGGGGAGGGGGAGGTGTTGGGGTGAGAGGGAGGGAGAGTACATTTTTATTGCACAGTGGTACAATACACAATGCAACTTCTTTTCTTTAAGCCAACAAATATGGTTCAGAACAACAATCGGTGTGCGTCAAGGATGCCTACTCTCTCCAACAATCTCCAACATCTTCCTAGAGCGCATCATGTCAGATGCTCTTGCAGATCATGAAGGCACAGTCAGCATAGGGGGTAGGGCAATCTCCAATCTTCGTTTTGCGGATGCCATTGATGGATTGGCTGGAGAGGAACAAAAACTTGAACAGCTGGTACAGATGCTTGACACCACCTTCAGAGCTTATGGAATGGAAATAAGTGCAGAGAAGACCAAAATGATGACCAACAACACCAATGGCATCAACACGGACATCAAAGTCCAAGGCCAATCCCTCAACACAGCGCATAGCTTCAAATTTTTAGGAGCCATTGTATCAGACAATGGGTCACGACAGGAAGTCCTCTCCAGGATCGCACAAACAACTGCTGCCCTGACAAGGTTGAAGCCCATTTGGAGAGACAGGACCATCAGTCTACATTCCAAAGTAAGACGGCTGCGCTCCCTTGTCATCTCCATCTTTCTATATGCTTGCGAAGCATGGACCCTCACAGCAGATCTCCAACGAAGAATACAAAGCATGGAGATGAGGTGCTACAGAAGACTTCTGGGCATTTCCTATACCCAACACATCACCAACGACGAAGTTCGACAGACCATCACACAAGCTATTGGACAACACGATGACCTGCTCACAGTGGTGAAGAAACGGAAACTCCGATGTTATGGCCACGTCACCAGATCATCAGGCCTTGCAAAGACTATTCTTCAAGGCACAGTGCAAGGAGGTAGAAGAAGAGGGAGACCGAAAAAGGGGTGGGAGGACAACATTCTAGAATGGACTGGTTTGACACTGAGCGAAGCCATCAGGGCTGCTGAGGACAGAGAAAGATGGAGTATGCTGGTTAAACGATCATCTGTGGTGCCCCTACGACCTCCGGGTTACCGGACAGGATAGGACAGGGATAGGATAGGATAGGAACAAATATGTGTATTTAATGTAAAAACCGACAAACAAATTACATGACGATAAGAGAGAAACTACGTTTTGCAATTAGGGGCGTGGCTACGACGTGCATCGAAGTAGCTTCATTCGCCTGGTAGAGACAATGACGCCACGCCCTCTCCAGGTATATATTCAAATTTCTTGGGTATGACACAGGCGAGTTCTGTTTCGTGAATTGGAGACTTGTGATGAGGTAAGCACAGTCAGCATAGGGGATAGAGCAATCTCCAACCTCCGTTTTGCAAAGGACATTGATGGATTGGCTGGAGAGGAACAAGAACTTGAACAGCTGGTACAGAGGCTTGAAACCACCTCCAGAGCCTTTGGAATGAAAATAAATGCAGAGAAGACCGAAATAAAAACCACCAATACCAATGACACCAACGCATACATAAAGTCCAAGGCCAATCCCTTAGCACGGTGCATAGCTTCAAATATTTAGGATCCATTATTTCAGACAATGGGTTCCAACATGAAGTCCTCTCCAGGATCGCATAAACAACCTTACAATGTTGAAACCCATTTGGAAAGACAGGACCATCAGTCTACACTTTAAAGTAACGCTGCTGCGCTCCCTTGTCATCTCCGTCTTTTTATACGCTTGCAAAACATGGACTCCCACAGCAGACCTACAACGAAGAATACAAAGGATTGAGATGAGGTGCTACAGAAGACTTCTGGGCATTTCCTATACCCAGCACATCACCAACAACGAAATCCGACAGACCATCACACAAGCTATTGGACAACACGGTGACCTGCTCACAGTGGTGAAGAAACGGAAACTCCGATGGTATGGCCACGTCACCAGATCATCAGGCATTGCAAAGACTATTCTTCAAGGCACAGTGGAAGGAGGTAGAAGAAGAGGGAGACCGAAAAAGAGGTGGGAGGACAACATTTGAGAATGGACTGGTTTGACACTGAGCGTCACCAAAGCCTTGCAAAGACCATCCTGCAAGGCACCGTGCAGAGAGGTGGAAGAAGACGGAGACCAAAAAAGAGGTGGAAGGACAACATTCGAGAATGGCCTGGCTTGACACTGAGCGAAGCTGTGAGGGTTGCTGAGGTCAGAGAAAGATGGAGTACGCTTGTTAAATGATCATCTGTTGTGCCCCAGCGACTTTCAAGTTACGGGATAGGATAGTATAGGGTATGATATAATAGTATGAGGTTACAAAAAAATTGTGTTTTTACGGTAGCCTGGATCCCAAATTAGGGTGGACAGATTAATGTGGATAAGTTAAGGTGGATAGATTTAGGTGGATCGGTTAAGGTGGATAGGTTAAGGTGGAAAGGTTAAGGTGGATAGGTTGGACATGTTTTGTTTGTTTGTTTTGTGATTCTGCTGTTTGTTTTATGTACATGTGGAAGTGTACAAATGTTCAAAAAAAAGTTTCAAAACAAATGAAGCCAACGAACACAGAGAGAGATAAAGAATCAAGAATTATGAAGGATCATGAAGAATCAAGAACGGGCTATTGGGCAGAAAGTTGTGAGTAGGGGGAGGGAGGGGGGGAGGGAGGGTGGAGGTATATCATAGAAATGCCCCCTTAAGCGAGAAGAACGTGGGGGGGGATAGAGTATATCTGTGGATATCCCAAACGTACTCCCCCTTGTGAAAACATGTACCATAATTATATAAATAAACATTGCAAAGAGGGAATATTTCTGGGATATCCCAGAAGTACTCCCCCTTGTGAATAGACGGAACCATACATAAACAATTAATGGGGGGAACATTTCTTGGAAATGGGGTGGTTCGGGGTGGTGGTAGTAGTTCTAGGATATCCCAAAACCACTCCCCTGGGGAGTACTTTTTAATGTGGGGGAGGGGGAGGGGTGAGTACATCTGAAGCTCTACACCGGGAAGCAACTGAAAGCACAATAGTAGGTATGCAAATAAATGCTATTTGGTCTATTGCGCATTTTCCTTAAAACCTATTTTTAGTCATTCAGCAATGCAGAAAATTTGGTATAAAAAGGGGTGGGGTAGGGGTGGAGAGGGCGCAAGGGGGGGAGAGGGGAGTGGAAAAAAGATGAAGAGGGTGCGGAAGGTGTGTAGGGATTGCATGAAATTACTACACGTGTTACTTGATGTCATCAAAATCCACGTGTGAAACAGTAAAAGCTCTTTAAATTCTCCGGTTTTTCGTGAAATCCCTGATTTCAAGAATTGTTGTAACGTGTATAACGCTAATTCATGCCCACACCACCATGGAATTACAAATGCGGTTTTACGATTGGTAGATTGTTCCTGTGGGTAGAGTTAACCGCGGGTGGGTTTTCAATATAATGTCGACCTTGAGGCATAATCTATGCTAATTATAATATGCTCAATGGCGAAATATGTTGTCCTTTTTGCTGACGCGATGCCTAACATTGGCAGCACAATTTGACAACAATCATGTCTGCTAATTAGAAGTAATCATGCATGATTTAGTCGGTAATGGCGTACCGCATGCCTCTTATTACGATAAATTGGTCTGAGTCACGAGTATCATTTCTGTCGCAGGTTTTCCGCTGTTTTGTTATTGTTGACGATAATGTGACGCTGATGCTTTCAGTAATACAGAATACATTATTTATTCAGTCAAATGACAACGGAACATGACAAATGGAAATCGTTGTTGAGTAAATAGTCTTCATGGTCTCATATAGCGCGTTGCCAGCTCCAGAGCTGGTCAAGGCGTTGGCCGTAACAGGGTGTAACATACCTCAAGCCGCCCAAGGCAACAACCTGCAGCTTAAAGCGCAGCGTGTAACACCACAGACAACTGACCATTCTTGTACGACCGAAGGTGAATGAGAGGACCTAGTGCTTGCGTTATGTGTGTGTGTATGTGTGTGTGTTCGTGTGGGTGTGTATATGTGTGTGTTTGTGGCCCTACTCTGCCTAGGACATGAGCATCAGGTTTTTTTAAAAGCCGTGCTATGAAATGCTTGCGTGCAGACAATAGACATTGGTTAATACTCTTATTCAAACACTATCTGGGAAATTCGAACCACTGCCGCGCCTGCATCTCTGTCTCTCTGTCTCTGTCTCTGTCTCTGTCTCTGTCTCTCTCTCTCTCTCTCTCTCTCTCTCTCTCTCTCTCTCTCTCTCTCTCTCTGCTCGCTTACACTGTTCTTACCTTCATGTCCATGTCATGTAAATTTTAATGAATGAATGAATGAATGATGATGATGATGATGATGATGATGATGATGATGATGATGATGATGATGATGATGATGATGATTTTGGTGGTGGTCGTGGTGTGGTGGTGGTGGTGACAACGACGACGATGACTTGTTACTTATATACCACAAATATCCACATTGTTTTAGCCCAGACTTGCAGTGGCCTTCTTACTGCTGCTATCATCTGGTGGTTATTTCAGCTTATTGAAGGCGGGGTTTTAGGGTAGGTTTCAGTTAGGATAGTTTGCTGGGCTTATTTTCCCCTTTGATCGTAGTGGCGCTGCCTTGCATTTGCTATGCTTTTGCTGAGAAAGCAAAACCAGAGAGAGAGAGAGAGAGAGAGAGAGAGAGAGAGAAAGAGAGAGAGAGAGAGAGAGAGAGAGGAGGAGGGGTGCTAATGCGGTACTTGCTCGTGGTAAACGGACAACAAATAATTGTAATTATCAATTATACTAATTATTCGTATTCATAAAAAGAATTGCGGTGCGGTGGCTTAGCTTAGTTCTTCCTGAATGAAATACTTTGCATTCCAAATGACGTGGCTGAGTGGAGACGAAAGTGTCAACCGATCCAGTCAAAAGCTGCTATTGTCGAACACACATTAATAATTGCGAGTTTTGTAGAGTTCATAGACCGACAGACAGACATGGTGACTCATCGTCCTGCACAAGGAATAACGAAGCTTAACACACTATTGCATGAGCGTTTAGGACGAATCACCACGTCGCTACCTTGATAACAATGATCATCATCATCATCATCATCATCATCATCATCATCATCATCATCATCATCATCATCATCATCATCATCATCATCATCATCATCATCATCATCATCATCAAAGAACCATTTTTGCACAAGGGCGGACAGACATGATGGTAATGCTATGATAGCATGCTCAATGCGGCTCTTTAAAACTGCACAAGAACAGGCAGACATGCAGTTTAACAAGAGCCGCATTGAGCATGCTATCATAGCATAACTTTCCCGCAAAGGGCGAACGTATGTGACTTAGGTACGAGACTATTGAGGTCACCGAGGGTTTTCTCCGGGCACTCCGGTTTCCTCCCTCCCTTCAATAATGGTACAGGATGCAGTCAATATAAAAAATTTCAAAAATAAAAATTCGATTTTCTTTACGTCTTCTAATAGCGATCTCCCTGCCTTTACACCACCTGTTTGAGTGATGGATGTGTTTGGTGTGTGTGAGGGTGGATGAGACAGGTGAGCGTGTATGTTGGTATAGATCGCCGCGCTTTGAGCCTGAATGTTTTGGGGAAAGGCGCGTATAGCATCCTGTATTATTATTATTATTATTATTATTATTATTATTATTATTATTATTATTATTATTATTATTATTATTATTTGTGGTATACCGGATTCAATTAATTAATTGTTTGCTTTTGGACAGCTGAAATACCTTACGTGCGTTGTAGGTTACAATCATTAGTATTAATTAACCGTTCTTGAAATCAGATTACTCATTAGATTAAATAAATTAAAGCTACCTATGTCAATCTCAAGTATTGTATATGTGACGGTGGGTCTATTGTTGCTGGGCTCTGCACAATGGAATGCTATTACCCACTCGTCTATTGTCGATGGGGATCGCTAGTAAATCTCCCTGTGACTCAACTTAATACATTTATAAGTTTAGCTCGGTCTGTGTTTAGGCTGGGGCACAGAGATAGAAAGAAAAAATGGTAAAAGATCACTGTCACACTAGCTCTCACACGGCTATGAAACATAGGTAGTCCAGCCACTTGTTAACAGTAAATATCACACATTTATTTCCTCTACTCTATACATGATCTGCTAAGTACATACTAACTTAAAAGTTCAAATGTCAATTCAAATGGTTCGCTTCTTGATAGTTCTAGGCAGCTACTGTATCTTCATAAGGCACTGGATGCTTTCTGCCCTAAGGGTCAGAGTTCTGGAAGAGTGGACTACTGTGGTCCTTTGATACAGGTTTGGTGCACTGTTACCAAACCCACTTAACTGAATGCTCGAAGAGCTGTGTTGTGGTTGCTTCCTTCATAAGCTGTGTTGTTGTGGATTCTTCTCCTTGTTGCTAGACTGGTGGGCTCTCGTCACACATTGCTAGAGATGCCTCGGCAGGCCAACTTTCAGCGACGACTTGTTCTTGTCTTTCGCCTGGTTGGGTTCACGATACGATGCCTGCTCGTTTGTAACACACGAGACGAAATTCTGCACAACCCTGTATACTAGATGTGTGCAGAGCGTCTTACTGAAGGCCGAAGTAGCCCTCAGTGATTAGCTCCACATCTCTATATATAAGCGACGAACAATCTGCTAAGTCCGTGGTCCACTGGAATCTCCACTCTAATTTCCTATACATATGTAAATATAAATCATGGCTAACTGTACACATAGAGAAATAATTAATATTATACACATTCTCTGGTACAGCCACTGGTCTGCAAGCATACATATAGGTTAAACAACAGTGGGTCCGTAAGGTATACAACATGGCGTCAAAACCGGTCGTGTTCGCCACGTGGTCACGCAACGTTGGACTATTAATTCAAGTCTAAGCATAACAAATTTCACAAACATAATTCAACAATAATATCAATACATCATGATGAAACAAAAAGTATTTCATTTACCTTTTTGACAATGTCAGGCCGTGGCTAACTTGATTGATTAGAGTTTTCAACAAGTCCTGCTTCCCTAGTTTTTCAGTGGAGAGATTTCTGTTAGAGCCGAACTCTGTCCACTAGGCAGTTTGAACGCAGAATGACTACTCTACCTGTCTCTGCCTAACCAGGTAGAACTGGTCTCCCTAATCTCTCTCTGTCCCGATTGGCTATAACTATGCTCTAACGTAAGCTGGATGATGTCACTATATTGCGCTCGCGTCAATCTAGCAGAGTGTAGCACACATCAGTAACTTCTGTCGTCTGCTTCAGCGTAACATTAACCTACTATACAGCTGACTAAACAAGGCAAAAGCTTAAAATGTGCTGTGTAAAACTGGCGTCTTGTTACAGTATATCCAGAAGAACATTCTGATTGGTCATTGAGCTTAATGCTCATAGATTTAATTAGAAGTCATGAATTATTCAATTTCTTCTAATTTTTTTGTTTGTTTGTTGTTTTAACTTCTAACAATTAGTCTAGCAATTTTTAAGAAATTCTGTGTACCTAATTTCTTTAATTAAGCAATATTTTTTAATTATTTATTTTGGGATGGAAAAAGGAGTGAACGGGGAGAATAATTATTAATTTGTTTTAATTTTAATTTTTTTCTTTTTCTTTTATTTTTTTAATGGGTTTTGGGGAAGGGTGGAGGAGGTAGGGCCTGAAGGCCCAACTTCAACTTGCTGTAAGACGCAAATTGACATTTATAACTACTTCGTTCTTCACAGGTGAATTTGAAAGTTCCACTTTTTTATATTTATTTATTTATTTATTTATTTATTTATTTATTTATTTATCTCTTTTTTTAATGTGAACTAATTGTTATAAGGGAATGTATGTTGTTAAAAGTGTATGTGTATGTCAGTAGTATGATGATATTTACGGTTAGATAACACTATGTTACACAATTTTTGTTCCTGGCTTCTAAGTGTTATATTTCAATTGCTTATGTCTAAAGTACGTGAAAAAATGACTTCATTAAGCACAAACTTTGCTTACACGACAACAGCACGAAGAAAACTCGTTTTTTGGTGAAAATTGAACGATTTTTTTCATTTTCGTCATTATGATCAGGTAAAAACAAATATTGCACAAGGAATAGACAAACACAGTCGGAAACCACTCAACAAGGTTCAGAAATGTGTAGATTTTCTAGATTGACGATTGTACTGTGAATCTCTCAGGTCAGTTTATAAATTTATAGTCCCCAACACAGTATGCGTATAGGAGACTTTGATATTATGATGTCCATTGATATAAGGGGTCGTGCTGCAGTAAGAGGTCATATGAAGAGGGAGCGCGGGACGCTGCTACGACGTCCGGAAGAAAACGGAGATGGATCGATGGCAGGCATGAGGGGAAGGAGTACGAACGAACGGCGGCAGGGGTAGGACCGGGGTGCCAGGGAGGCCGCCAAGGCCAAGGGATGGCAAGCACAGAGGGGGAAGGGTGGAGGGCCTAGCAGTTACCAGGAGGGTGGGGGAAGGAGAACGTACCTAAATTAGATAAAAATCCTTCAGGACCATATTAAAAGTCGAGGAGGGCCGGGTAAAAGCTATAAACAATCAAGGATGGGCCCATAAAACAAGGAAGGAAAAAAAAGGTACAGATCGTGAGGTAGGGAAAGTCAATCAAGAAAACGGATACCCAGGACACAGGGGTCGACTGAAGGTATGAGCCATGTGGTATGGGATGTCGATCATGAAAACGAATACCCAGGATCCAAGGGATCAACTGAGGTATAAGTCATGTGGTGGGAAATGTTAGTAGTGGTATCTAATACCCAGGACACAAGGATCAACTGAAGGCATGAGTCATGTGAGGGGGGTGGTCAGTCATGGAAACGGATACCCAGGACCCATTGGGTCGAGTATGAGAGTAGTATGAGAGCAAGGTAGCTGAGTGGTATAAGTCAGTACCTGGTAGTAATACCCAGGACCCAATGGGTCATCTGAGGGTACAATCCATGTAGTAGTAGCTGAGTGGGAACATGTCACTTAAGTAGAGCATACCCAGGACCCGAGAAGGTAGAGTCGAACCCAAGGCCCATGGGCCAGGTGGGGGAATAAGTTACAAACAGGTAACTGAGTGGGGATAGTCATCATTAGTAGTTGTAAGACAAAGGAACCCAAGACGAGTTCCGGGGAGAGAACCGGCCAGGCGGTTGGGTCTAAAGGTGTACAGACACTCGTGAGCGGTAGGTGCACACCGCGGTCATGAACAGCAGTCCAAAGTTAGTCGACAAGGAGTAGGCTACCAGGTCGGCCATGGAGTTCAGGTGCATGTCGCGGCAGGCAATCCTAACCGTGGAGAAGTCAGGCTCCAGGGCCAGACACCCAAGGACACAGTAGTCGTGTGTTTTGATACTTGTACAGCTACTTTTGGAACGTTCAAGAACGTTCTAGAAAGTTCTGAGAGTTTCTCGAAAGTTCTGGAAGTTTCTTGAACGTTCTAGAGTGTTCAGGAGAATTGTAGAAACATGTGGACAGCTCTAGCAGTTCAGGGAGGAAGCTCGGCATTGAAAGCAAATCGATAATTTTCTCGAACACACGCGATTTTCCAAATTTCATTGTCCCGGTCACAGAAGCAAAGTTTTTCTGGAATAACAGCGATTTCCTTTCTGTTCTAGACCTAACGGGTTAGGAAAACACACTTTCAACCCAGGAACAGAACAAAAGTAAAAATTTGTTACATAGTGTAATTTGACAAATATCTATGATGTGCGCATGGTAGATTTCGTAAATTGTTTATGTTACATCAGTACAACTTATGTTAATCTGGTGAATAAAAATTGATACAACAACAACAACAACAACAAAAACTTAAAATCAGAACATTCGTGGAATATAAAAAAAAAATCTTTGGGATTTCAAAAAAGAGAAGATTTTCTGTATAAATAGTATCCACACTTTCTGGAAATGTAATGCTTTAAATTCCTGCTGTGTTCTATCAATTTACTATACTATCTTCTTCTTCGCTAGACCAGTCACTAACTTTTTCAGGAAAACCCTTCCGGGACAAAACTCATCATTTGTGTGTGAGATCTGTTGTATCAGCTTGGGAATAGTGGACGCTTTCTGCCCAATGGTCAATAGGGTAGGATCATAAGGTAGTCCAGCCACTTGTTAACAGTAAATATCACACATTTATTTCCTCTACTCTATACATAATTCTCTAAACACTCTATTAACTTAAATGTCCAGATTCACTTCGACTAGTTCGCTCCTTGATGGGTCTATGCTTCTGTCTCATCATTGGGCTATTTGTTCTGGTTTGCCTAATGTTTGTTTTCAGGAGAGTGGATTACCGCACAGTCCTTCTAGATCAGTGTTAGTGCAATTCTTCTTGCTCTTAGCTGATGTGGTGATGGTGTCTCCTCCTTGGTTGTTGACTATTGGACTATCGTAGCTCAGTGCTAGATGCTCCACTGCAGGCCAAATGTCAGGGTTGACTCTTAGTGGTCTATCCCTGCCTCGGACCAACTAGTCTACTCGTCTTTTTGACAATGTCAGGCTGTGGCTATACTGCGATGAATGATTTTCACCCGTCACCTGCTTTAGTTTTTCTGAGAGAGATTTTTCCACGTGTCCGTCTCGGGTGAGCGTTAGACATAGAATGACCACCTAGCCTTGTGGTCAGCCAGAGCCCGCGAAAATCTCGTGAGATCTGAGCGCCGTCTATCGAGAGGGTGAGAGTGGGGGAGTGGCTATACGTCAGCGGGATGAGGTCACTGCTTACACATGCTTAGCACACAACTGACTTTTGTTGTCTGCTAGGTAGCGACTTTACGTTACCCAGGCCAAAGCAGGCTGAACTAGTACAGGCAAGAAGCCTTAGTGCAGGGTCTAAATAGCCTCTTGTGACAGTGATAACAATGCCAACTTTAGGGTAATCCCGTTTTCGACAAAGGTAACGAAACTTTGGAATTGGGCCTTTTATTTTCTTAAAGGTAACACATTAAAACTCTTTTCCATTTACTAAATAAGATAAGTTTGCTGGATATGTCTTCTTCTTCTACTTCTTCTTCTACTTCTTCTTCTTCTTCTTCTTCTTCTTCTTCTTCTTCTTCTTCTTCTTCTTCTTCTTCTTTTTCTTGTTCTTGTTCTTCTTCTTCTTCTTCTTCTTCTTCTTCTTCTTCTTCTTCTTCTTCTTCTTCTTCTTCTTCTTCTTCTTCTTCTTCTTCTTCTTCTTCTTCTTCTTCTTCTTCTTCTCCTTCTTCTTCTTCAAGTACAAGATTTACAACATATTTCTTAATAATTTCAAAAATCATACATTCTAGCATGCATCAATTGATTTTTCTCTTTCATCCCCCCCCCCCCCTCTCTTCCCACTCAGTCCGTCAAGCCTCTCTCTCTTTATTAAATTAAATGGTTCCAGTTAAATGTGTTATATTTAGTATTGTTAGTTTCCTTGTTACGAAGTTAGCTTGTTTATTCCTTTAATTTAAAATCAATGTTTGTCTTTGCATGAATGCGGATGAATGATTAAAGTAAATGTGTGAGTGATTGAAAGGACTGATTGTAAGATTAGCAAATTAATGCTAAAATCATTTTCTTCTTGTAATAAAATGTTGAATCTTCTTCCACGTCACCAGATCATCAGGCCTTGCAAAGACTATTCTGCAAGGCACAGTGCAAGGAGGTAGAAGAAGAGGGAGATCGAAAAAGAGGTAGGAGGACAACATTCGAGAATAGACTGGTTTGACACTAAGCGAAGCCATCAGGGCTGCTGAGGACAGAGAAAGATGGAGTATGCTGGTTAAACGATCATCTGTGGTGCCCCTACGACCTCCGGGTTACGGGACAGGATAGGATAGGATAGGATATGAATCTTCTTCTTCTTCTGCAAGCTTCTTTTCTGAATTTTTTCTGTCTGTTTGTAGTTTGTTTTTCTGCCAGTAGATGATAGTAGCGGTTTACCATAAATAACAATTATTCCTTAAAGCTGGGACAAGAACAGTCCTCGTTCATGCGCAAACAGGAGAGAATTTTAACGTGGCCTTTATTACCACTGAAGCCCAACAGAAAAACAAAACACTATTGATCGGTGCTTTCCGCTAGTAGTAGCAGTACAAACATGCCATTAGAAAAAACACACTAAGGGGGTAAAATGGAATAGGACGGAGAAGAGAGACAGACAGACAGACAGACAGACAGACAGACAGGGGTTGTGGGTGAGTGGGGGATGGTTTGTGGGGTTGAGGGTGGAATGGAGGGTGGGAGCTGTGTTTGGTGGATTTCTGTCGATGTTATCTCCATTTGCTGACATGTATACCGCTGCCATACACAACATCCAAAGCTTATAAAGTATGAACAACTGACAACTCCGTCTTCCCACAACCGCGCTGAACCATAAAAAGGGAACTGTCTTCCATCTGTCCACTGGCCCACCGCCGTAGCTCAATTGGTAGAGCGTTCGCCTGGCACACCGATGACCCAGGTTCGAATCCCGTGGTGGGCGATATAAAATGTGGCCATTTTTACTGTCCATTTTAGCAGTATGATTGCTTTGGTGGTTCAGTGTTGATTCTGATTCAGGTCCCTACCCCTCTTTCCCTGGGACGGTTATCCCCGTCTGCCATATCGCCAATGGTGGGTGTAGACGTTAAACCTCAATGTTCATTCACTCTGTCCACTAACCAACCGAACACGCCTATAGTCTAGTGTTTATTTCTTTATTTATTCGTTCATTTATAGCGCATATCGAACGCAAGAACGGCTTAAGGCGCTGGCCGATAGAGGATCTAATTCAAGCCGACCGAAACGTCTGCCATAGTACGCGTTATCATTGTAGTATTATATATCATGCTGACATCTTGACTTTCGCAAATCATTTTGCCATTAAGTATTTTGTTCCTTTATTTGTCTTAAATGTCTTTTTCATCGAGGTGATCAGAGGAAAATAAATAAAATAATTAAAATAAATAAAATGCGTAAATAAATGAAATAAATAAATAAATAAATTATCAGACACTATCAGTTATCATACAAACTGACCATTGGGCGAACCGATGCACATTCTCCGTCCTAAGGATTCGCACCCATTCGATTCATAGTGGAGAAATAAGCAGCATTGGAAATCCTCCGGAGAGCTTTGTCAACAACTAGGTTTCGTCTGTACAATGGAGGAGCTAGCCTATGTTCTTAAAGTCATACATCTTTGTTGCCGCCAGCAGCTACTATGTCGTATTTTGACTTTCCCAAGGCTCTGCACACAACCTTACTGCTCCGACAGTCTGTATTGCCTATACTCCAACCCTCAACTACAGCCCCACCATGTATTGATTTACCCCATCCACCACACTCCAGCCTCCAATTCCCATCATCCCCTTCACCACCCTTTCATCCCTCTCTGTCCAGTTACTTCTTTTATTCAGCGTAATTCCTTTGAATGTTCTTAGTATCTTCTTCGTGAGTAGACGATGACGTCTGTCGTACTATTTTGCTGGCATTGTGCAAGTGGTAGTACGCAGATGTGTGTGTGTGTGTGTGTGTGTGTGTGTGTGTGTGTGTATGTATATATATATATATATATATATATATGATATTTAAATACCGTTTTAAATATAACATGTATTATTTAATAGATAGATGTTTAATGTTTAGAGGGTCCAGCAGACTGCTAGGAGCCGAATCAGGATCAACATCTATGTATTTTTTTTTATGTTTTCTTATTCGTTATTGTTAATGTGTTTTTTATGTTTATCTCTATTTTGTAAGCCTATATTAACGAAGTTTAAATTTTTATTATTATCTATATAATAAATCCTTTAGAATTTTATCATGAATACGTGCGCAGGTGTGTATAAATAGAATGTGTGCTTGTGTTTTTTTAATTTAAATAGTATCCCAACTTTCTGGAAATTTAGTGCTTTAAATTCCCACCGTCGTTACCTTTCTCCTTTGTTCTTTATGCAGGGATAGCTCAGTGGTCAGAGCGCACGACTTGTGTGAGTGCGTCTTGGGCGACGTGGGTTCAAATCCTGACTTCAGCAAACTATTTTGTAATTGCTGGATATTACGGGCCAGCGCCTTGAGAAGCTCTCTGAGCTTGTAAGTGCGCTATATAAGAAAAATCTCTTTTAAATCTCTTTCTTTTCTTTCTCATACCTACTCTATTCTGTCAGTCTACTATACTATCTTCTTTGCTAGACCAGTCACCTACTTTTTTTCTTGAAAACTCTTCCAAAACTCCTTATTTGTGTATGAGATCTGGTGGGTCAGCTAATATTGGACGCTTTCTGCCAAATGGTCACTAGGGCTTCCTATGATAGTATTATTTAGCAATGTATTTATTTTATATGTATATGTTTTGTTGATATTTTATAATAATGTTTATATTATATTGTCTTTTTTTGTAAATGGGGGTTCGATAATTTAGAGTATAGGTTCAGCGTCCTCTGCGTGGGATGCTTTATTGTAAAGTGACCGGCTGGTGGAGTGCCTTCAGTGTTATCACTAGGGTTGTTTCAGCAGATCTTTTATACGGATCAGGGGTGAGTCCTTTTTCAACTAAGTTGTGGTCCTGATTTTGGGGTAATGATTGGGCTCTTTGCAGTCCGCTGGGCCCTGTAAGCAGTGAAACTAACTAAATATATAGATATATATATATAGTCATTCAAATAATATTTCGATATTATTTAGGTACTAGATTTTAGAACCATGAAAATTCAAGATCCCGAAGCCTGACTAAGGGACAGACGGAAAGATTAGACTTTTTAAATTGGGTTAAATTCTTAATCCCTAATGATAGAAAAGCGCCCCAAACTCTCTCTCTCTCTCTCTCTCTCTCTCTCTCTCTCTCTCTCTCTGTTTAACATATATTGATATGGAAGTTTAAATATTAATTCATAATTCTGCAATAAATTGTAGGGCTGGACGGTTTTACCGATACGTAACTGTATTCAGGTTCGGAAACGCGAGTACGGTACGGTATTCACACTTTTCTGCTATCCTATGCACCAACCGGAATCCCCTCTATGAAAAATACTTCCGGTTTTTTTTTCTCCGCGTGTTTTAGTGAGTTATTTCCAAATATTCAAGAATAATAACATGTGTCACTGGCCACCTGTATCGTACCCTCACATATTTTTATTTTTTTTTGCTGCAGTTTATTATCCCTTTCTATCGCCAGTGGCGCGCCTAAACCCTACCTACCTAACATTATTTGTGAATTTTTGAAAAATATTCGGAAAAAACATAACGCCTAGATGCTGGCTCGAACCCACACCTGTCAGGCGCCATTGGTTTCTGGCTTGTGGACAAGGCAAGTTAGTCCCGCATTAGCCCACTTGGCCACAACGCTAGCCCAACATATTCAGTTACTTCGTGTTTTGTGAAGGTTGCGACGGCGAAGCTATGGGAAACTACAAGAGTTTTCAGGTCCCGTTTCACTTTCTGTCGATGATCGACGCACCTCGACAAGGCAAGTTAGTCCCGCATTAGCCCACTTGGCCACAACGCTAGCCCAACATATTCAGTTACTTCGTGTTTTGTGAAGGTTGCGACGGCGAAGCTATGGGAAACTACAAGAGTTTTCAGGTCCCGTTTCACTTTCTGTCGATGATCGACGCACCTCCGAAGTCGCCACAAATACAGGCCTCTACGATTGTTTTTTGCATTCTTTCACTGAGCATGTACTTCCTCCACCGTTTTTATACTTATCCCACTCGTTTTCTGGCTCTAACAATCGTCGTTTTTTAGCAATTTGCCATATTTAAAAGTCACGCATCAAGCTTTGATAAAAGCAAAACAAGCAAAACCGGAACTTGGTTTCATATAACCTCGTTTTAATTTATAATGGCGATACCCACGAGTTTTTATGAGAGGTGCCGGAAAGTTGTGAATACCGGTGCGGGTGTCCAGGGTCCGGTTTACTGGGAAATCTCGACAACACATAACGCGACAGTGGGCGACATCTTGTCTGCCCACAGAGCGAGCCTAAAGCCCAAACACGTGGGTAGGCAGCTGCTCTTGAAGAAGAACATTAGAACAGCAGCTTATCCACGTGTTTGAGCATGGTACCAGTCGCCAATCCTTCTGAACTCTTAAAGTTCTTAAAGACCTTTCCCGTTGAATGTTTTGTTTTACTTTGATATTGTGGTTTAAAGTTGGCTGATTTTCTAAACAGTGAGTTATGATAATTTGTTTTGAAGGCGTTCAAGCAATAATAAAGCTTCAGTTTGTATGGAAATGGGGTTCTTTGAAACTGTTTTGAAGTGTATGGCAATCTATCTTTTGCGTCGGTCACTGCTGTCAGTGCCATATCCCATTTGATTGTAACACTTAAAATCGCGGTATACCGGTACGAAATACCGATACGACCTAAAAATACCGCGGTAATAGGCTTACCGGTACGAGTTTGACCCACGGTACCCAGCTCTAATAAATAGGTTAGAATAAAACAGGAATAAAACAAAGAAGCAATTAGGCCTAACACTTTATTGCCCTATAGTCCTATTGCACATTTCATATTCAAATTCAATCTCTCCCTCGCTTGCTCGCTCTCTTTCTCTCGCTCTCTCTGTTGCTCTCTCTCTTTCTCACTCACTCACGCTCTCACACACACACACACACACACACACACACACACACACACACACACACACACACACACACACACACACACACACACACATATGTGTATTCATGTTTAAATGGGGTCCTTTGACCTAATTCGCCGCCTAAGAGGCAAATTTCTTCAAAAAAGACACCTTTTTGCCAGAAGTTTGACCTAATTCCTCGCTCCTAAGAGACGAAGTAGGTCAAGTTTCTTGAAAAAAGCACCCTTTTCGCAAAAAGTTTGACCTAATTCCTCGCCTATAAGGGACAAAGTAGGTCAAGTTTGTTCAAAAACACAGCTAGGATAAGGAACTTTCCTCGACGATTAGGGTAAGGCAGTGCCTCGACGATTAGGGTAAGGCAGTGCCTCGACGATTAGGGTAAGGCACCCGTTCCAGAAAAGGGTTAGGGTCAGGGCTAGTTGCAGCGCTGCAACTAGCCCTGACCCTAACCCTTTTCGAGGCACTGCCTTACCCTAATCGTCGAGGCACTGCCTTACCCTAATCGTCGAGGCACTGCCTTACCCTAATCGTCGAGGAAAGTTCCGTCTAAATAGTTGACCTAGTTCGTCTCCTAGGAGCGACGAAATAGGTCAAACTTTCTTCAAAATTTTTCCGAAAATTGACTGGATTTTCTCCGTCCCGGATAGTGCACTCCTCTGTACTTAAAACACTCCCATGCACTACAACTGCACTCCCATGCACTAAAAGAGCACTCCCGCGCACTTTGGAAAAAGTGGGGCCCTGGAAAAAAGTGGGGTCCGAGCAAAAGACCCCATTTATGACTAAAAAAACAAAGTCGAGTTCCCACTTTGACATAAATACACGTTCACACACACACACACGCATATATACATTCTTTCTCTCTCGCTCCTTGTCACCACAAATGCTCTCTCAGAATCTGTCTGTCACTCCATCTTTTTGTCTTTCTGCCTCTCTCTGTCAGGCTATCTCTCCCAAACACAAACCCATCCATTGGAACACACACGCCTCTAGAATACAAACGCCAGCGACATTGATTGCACTGCGGACCGCGAAGCTCAATTAACTCGGTTACTTCCCTTGAACCGTTTACTGCTCATTTCTCTCTCTCTCTCTCTCTCTCTCTCTCTCTCTCTCTCTCTCTCTCTCTCTCTCTCTCTCTCTCTCTCTCTCTCTCTCTTCCCCCTCTCTCTCCCTCTCTTTCTATCTCTCTCTCCCTCTCTCTCCAGCTCTCTCTCTCTATCTCTCTCACACACACACATACGCACAAAAACACAAACACACACGTCATCGGTTTCTCTGTTTGTCTGTCTCTCTCTGTGTCTCTCTCTCTGTGTCTCTCTCTCTGTGTCTCTCTCTCTGTGTCTCTGTCTTTGTGTCTCTCTCTGTCTCTCTCTCTCTTTCTCTCTCCAACTCTCATAGTTTATATCTTTCCTCCCACATTGCAATTGTTAAATTACATTTCAGAACTATATATAGTTTAGATTTTTTTTATCACAATTATTTTGTCATCCGTGCGAGCGAAATTTGGGTTGCGTTCTTCTCAGCCGACTGCACGGCAGCCGTCTGAGCAGCTCCACCTAGAACCAGAGGGAACAGTACCTAGGTCAATGCTGGATGTGTCTATGTTTCTTGCACTCAATCGTCCAGTGCTAAGATATGTAAAGACTTTGCCAATAGAATGCGTGCGCACTCTAGACTAGATAGACCTCGGTTTGGCTTCCCATCTTTGCGTGAGAATGAGACGGTAGTCCTAATCCCATGTCAGTGAGCCGAGGTTAAAATAAATTATTTAATTCAAATTGCATTGATGTGATTGCTCTATTTAGCCTTAATTAAGGAGGACTCGTTTGAACCATCATTACATGAGCAGTGGCGAGTTAGTTTTATGTAACAGCCGGAGGACATATTTAGTGCTTTGACGGGGAGGGGATGGAAAAGCCAGGTAAGGCGGGAGGGTGAATTTGACTTGGGTGTGTGTTTGCGCGCGCGCGTGTGTGTGTTTGTGAGTGAGTGTGTGTGTGAGTGGGTGTGTATGTGTGTGTGTATCTGTGTGTGTCTTTGTGTGTGTGTGTCTTTTTATGTGTGTGTCTTTTTATGTGTGTGTGTGTGTTTGGAAGCGATAGGCAGACAGACTTTAAAACTTTTAAGCTATTTTTTAATATCAGGGATTGAAACAACAGATTAAGTGCAGTAATCAGAGAGGAAGACAGAGACAAAGAGAGAGAGAGACCGAGAGAGAGACGGAGAAAGTCAGCCAGAGAGAGAGAAAGAACAAGCCAGAGAAGTCAGCCAGAGAGAGAGAGAGAGTGAGTGACTGAGGCAGACTGAGAGACAGAGAGAGCGAGCAAGCTAGAGAAAGTCAGCCAGAGAGAGAGAGACAGAAAGAGAGAGAGAGACAGAGAGAGAGAGAACGTACACTTAGGCTTACATAGTGTTAAAAAATTAAATTGACAGCTTTTTTTATTTTTTTTTATTTGGCGAGATGTAGTGTTAAAGGTTCCGTGAAATGGCATCGACACGGACGTCAAAGTCCAAGGCCAATCCCTCAACACAGTGAATAGCTTCAAATTTGTAGGAGCCATTTTATCAGACAATGGGTCATAACAGGAAGTCCTCTCCAGGATCGCACAAACAACTGCTGCACTGACAAGGTTGAAGCCTATTTGGAAAGACAGGACCATCAGTCTACATTCCAAGGTAAGACTGCTGCGCACCCTTGTTATCTCCATCTTCCTTTAGGTTTCCGAATCATGGAACCTCACAGCAGACGTACAAAGAAGAATACAAAGCATGGAGATTAGGTGCTACAGAAGACTTCTGGGCACTTTCTATACCCAGCAAATCACCAACGACGAAGTCCGACAGACCATCACACAAGCCATTGGACAACATGATGACATGTTCACAGCATCGGGTCTTGCAAAGACCATCCTGCAAGGCACGCGCAAGGAGGCAGAAGAAGAGGGAGACAGAAAAAAGATGTGGGAGGACAACATTCTAAAATGGACTGGCTTGACACTGAGCGAAGCCATGAGGGTTGCTGAGGACAGAGAAAGATGGAATACGTTGGTTAAACGATCATCTGTGGTGCCCCAACGACTTCCTAGTTACGAGATAGGATAGAATAGGATAGTGTTAAAGAAATTATTTACCTGTTCATTGTATAATAGTACAGATTGCATTGACATCTAGGCTTGCTTTTGTTTTCCAAACGTCGTGAATATAACGTTTTGCCGATAATTTTTCGGTCTTAGTGGAGAGGGTGTTTGGGTTGTTTGTTTAGCAATGTTTCGCGTCTAATCAGGTTTATAAGCACAACTTATGTTAATCTGATAAATAAAACTTGATACAACAACAACAAAAAGCGTCTAATGTCTCAGTTAAAATAGTAGATGGAAGGAAAATATTACGCCCAACATCAATTTTACCAAAATATTTCAGAGATTTCATCACCTCCTTCCGTTTTGATTCCGAGCATATAAACTAGTCGCGTAACTACCTGAAACGCTACCTGTCAATGTAATAGTTTACTTCACCCGTTACGTCACACCCATTTTTTTTTCTTTTTACACAAGTACTTTTTTTTTTAAAAAAGAACAGGCAAATCAATAAACATTAACAACATTATAATGTTTTTTTTTTTTTAAGTCCTCAAAACAATCAGGACTACAACTTTGCACAATTTGCAATTAAAAAAACAACAACAACTATGTTTACCAATTTACAACACTATAACAAAGCTTTTAATGATGCCACCCTTAACCCCTGCGACTTCATGAACAACTAAACTATCGGAAATGCCTCCGATATCTTTTTTTCTTTTGTCAAGTCCTAAACACTTCTCATGTCTTTCTCACGCTATCCTTTTGTTGTTGTTGTTGTTGCTATTGTTGTTGTTGCTGTTGTTCATGAAGAATAAGATAAGATAAGATAAGATAAGATAAGATAAGATAAGATAAGATAAGATAAGATAAGATAAGAATATTTATTCACCAAGTAAAACCGTTACAAGGATTTTGGTGCGGCATGGCGACAATGAAACACACCCTTTCTTGCACAGTCACACATGCATTCATCGTGTCATACACTTCATTGGCATTCAACATGCATACAGCACTAAAGCATAGGTAAACACAGTGTGAACCATACATCAGTCAAGAATGTGTCCATTTTTAAAAAAAGTTTGTATTTGTCATGCTCTGTTAAGGAGAGTATTGCGCTGTTCAGGATTTTACTACCGGTTCGTTACATGTAGTCTAGGTCTTGGTGCAATAAAGTTTATAGGTCGAAGGAAATAGGTCGGAAATGGGAGCAATAGTGGTCAATAAATCCATGGCCGAAGTACGACAAATGACGACAGGTTTGTGACCACTAGGGCCATTGGGAATGTGTGGGAGGAGACGAGAGTGGAGGGGCAAAAGAGAATGGAGAGTGGGGCTGGTGAAGCGGGTTGGGGTGGAGGGAGGAAGGAAGGGAGGGAGGGAGGTGGAAGTGTCTTCATTGATGACCCGTTGTTAAAGTGAAAGTAAAGGGCAACGAGAGCATGTTTATGTTCTTTCAGCTCTATATTGTAAGGGTTCGGGTTATGTTTGCTGAAGCACCGTTGCTACCCGTGCTTCGTGTTCTCTGTGTTCCCCTAGCTCTATGTTTACCGGCTTTATGTTCCCACACCCTGAATTCTCATGTTAATGTTCTCCACCTCTGTGACCCAACAGCTGTATTGTTTTAATTTTTTTTCTTCACAGCTCTATCTCCCGTTCCCGCCTCCCTTTTCCTCCTTACCCCTCCTCCTACGCTTCTTTGCCTCAGCTTTAGTTTATGTTCCCCCAGCTCTATGTTTCTTTTTCTCAGTGGGCCCCAAACACCTCTGTTCCACAACTTATAGGTACGACACTTTTCATGTCACCGAGGGTTTTCACCGGGTACTCTGGTTTCCTCCATCCCTTCCAATAAAAATATTAGATGCCTTCACTCTAAATTTCAAAAGAGCATTTCTCTTCCGCCTTCTGTAATAACTAATATCGATCTCTTCAGAACGCTGCGCTTTGAGTTCGATTGCAGAAAAAGCACGTAATGGCATCGCGTATTATAACTCAATGTCTTCACATGTATCTCTGTGCTCTACATGTATGTCTGTATCAACAAACAACTGTGGGGGAAAACGAGGTGACGAAACATAAAGCTTGTTTAAATGTGTGGGAACTTAGAGCTGTGGGTACATAAGCACTTGAGGAATATAGGGACGATGACTTTAAACTTTAAGGCTGTTATACCCTTCCTGGGCTAGCATGGCATTACAATGAACTGTAAAGTCTTTTATTGAAGGACAGTTGTCCTAAGGAATGGCTTGATTAAAGGGGTGAAGATGATACCTCGTTATTAGCCAATCTCCCTAAAGGATAACGGTCTGTGACGTTAAGATGAGGTTAGCGCCGTCCTGTGTGTGACGTCATGTTTTGTGCACTGTTTCAAGTAGCTCCTAAAGAGCGAACGCTACTCTAAAAACAGTTACAAGTCCTACAGACGATGACTGCAATCCCTTTATGTCAACGGGAGCTTTTGGGGACCTGCTGAGGAACCTCGCAAACGGAAAGAACATTTGTCAAGCTAAGCAAACGTCGAAATGAACTGCATTCCTGCAGCCCAGCAGAACTTGTCCTATACTTTGCGCAGTTGTCAGCTCAAACAGCTGCTCATGCCACGGTCGCAATCAGTATTATATTCCAGCAGCCCAAGAAGTCAGTTTGTCGTAATGTCCGAGAAATGGCACTGTCAAACGCCCGGACAAACTTTTTTTGCAGATCTATCATCATATAGCAAACATATATCTGTAAGCTATAGACAAGTGGAAAGGGGAAGGGGAGGGGAGAGAGAGTTTTGTTTCTTTCTCGAACGCAAATTTTTTTCATGGTTGGCTTGGAAATCCCATAGCTGGCGCTATAGTGCAGGGACGCTATAAAAAAAAAAAAAAGATAAACTCTCCGGATCGCTGCCTTCTTCATCCTTACACCTGTACCAACGCAAGGCGTCATTGATCCGTCATATATAGTCAGGTTAATGGATCTTATTCCTCCCGAGTCTCCCCCAACCCTTCGCGGTGGAGAACCATAGATAACTGAATTCCCTGTAGTTACTAGACTATGCAGTTTAGGGATGTCCTCGGGGAAGATCCAACCCGCTGTGACTTTGCTACGACACCCAATCGACCTTTAAGGGTAAATTATAGAGCGTCGGTCATCGTGTCACCGCTAATGGCTACTGTTTTAAGACGTTGCAACTGTTGGAGGGTTAGTTGTAACGGAGTTTATAACCTAGCGCCATTGTTTACAACATCACAAATTTGCCTTTAATCTCCCGCCTTCCCCCGACAGCCATTTTGTGTCAAAACTTCTCCCGCTTTGTTGTTGTTGTGATTGTCCTTGATTCTTATACAGCTTTATTAACGTTCGTTCCCCCATCATTTTCTGCCAGCTTTCACCGGTACATCTAACCTCCGTTTTTCCATCCCCCTCCCCTTCTTCTTCTTCTTCTTCTTCTTCTTCTTCTTCTTCTTCTTCTGTTTAATACTTACTTGTTAATCTCTTTTCTGGCCTGTTACCAAGAAAATGAGATGAAGGGCGCTGAACTTTACAGTGTTACCTGACGGTAACTCAGTCTTAATCGAGTTACCTCCCCTTGCTCCGACAATCGGGAACTTGTTAAAGCTTTGGTCATTGTGACGTAACATGACTGTGGTTTCCATTAGACCCATGAGGCAAGACTTGTATTTGACGTCAGAGGCGCAGGTGACGCAACAATTGTGTGTTGTTTGTGATGAGGCATGTTTCCAGCAGGGCGCACGTGCGGTCGATGAATTTAGTCAGTAGCAGGGGCATGCATGACAGACAAGACAGTTTATTGTAATTTGAGACTCTTGGGTTGTTTCTGGGGGAGTAGAAGAGAGGGAAGGTCATATCTATGTGTCCCGTAGCATTATGCTCCCACATGTTCCCATATCTCTGTTCCCGCTTGTTCAAACATTTCTATGTTCCCACAGGTTTATGTTTCCACTGCGTAACTTATGGAAAGGCTCTTTACAATCTGTTCTCTTTGCAACACACGGAGCAAGTGCAAAGAGTGTACTATATATACGTAATCATGGTTTTGATTACTGTCTTCACTTCTTTTCTGCTCGCGCAAAGACCTGTTTGTGTGCAAAATTATTGAAATATTTTGTTTATAATGGGAGGTCGCAGGTTTTCACTTTTAGTTTCAGCATTGAAACGGCAACGCGTAATCAAATTCGGAATAGCAGGCCACAAACTCAACAGGGGTTGTCAGCTTTAGCTAAAAGAGACAAGTGTCTGTTGTAAACATTAAATTGTCGTTCTTGGCCATTCCACGTAACTCTACTAGTTGTCCTACGCCACAGGTTTTCTCCCTTGGAGGCACCTTTCTTTCTGTTTGCAGACATCCTTCTTCCTAGGAGGGGAAACAACTTTCCTGTGTATACTCGACGAGGAAATAAAACCTCCTTGTTGATTAAATGACTTTACAACCTCCATCGTTTGTTAATTTTGATGAAACTTCGCTGCTACACAATATGCTTACGCCACAGGGGCCTTGACCCGGTCCTTGACAGCTTCTCTTGTAAGCGACACGCAAGCCACAGGTTGCGGCCCTTCATCAGGCTGGACAACTCCCACTTGTAAACGCCAAACAAGGTACACGTTGTCCCCCCTTTAATCAAGGAAAGGTAATTGCGCGCCCGGCCGATCACTCCGTTCATGCTGTGACCGGAAGCCGCTCACAGTACGTGGTGGACAGGTTCCACGCTCAAAAACTGCAGGCCCCAACGCTAGATCTTGCCAGCCTTACGTCATACAACTGTGCCCTCATTAGTGAGGTTATTAAAGAAGCTAATGACGCGTGTCTGACAGGGCGCATAGCGTCCGAATTTTTCTGATAAAGCTCTAATACTATGATGTTCTCATTAGAGCCTTTCTTTAGCAAAGAGTAGTATATATCGAACGGGTAAAATTCGTTCTATAATGAGCCATATTTCATTTCTTGGCTAAATGAAGCAACCCCATGGGACGATTTTAAAAAAGACACCTACCACAGAGAGATGTCCCTTCAAAATAATATTGGATGCAGTCAAATTAATCTTTAAAAAATACAAAACTATTTAACTTTCAGTTTCCTAATAGCGATCTCCCTGCCTTTACACCACGTGTTTGCCTTGTATACTGTTGTCCTTGTTGTGTGTCTGTAATATATTTGTTGCACGTATAGGTCGCCGCGCTTTGAGTTTGAAATCATTCGAAGTAAAGCGCGTATTAGCATCCGGTATTATTATTATTATTATTATTATTATTATTATTATGTCTTTGATGATTTAACACAACGCAGTGCTATAGGTCTACATTACTTACAAGCCTATATAAAATCCTTTATTTTTATTAGAGAAATTGGTGGGGCCGGGTAGCTCAGTTGGTAAGAGCGTCTTGCTAGTAACCGAAAGGTCGCTGGTTCGAATCCCGGATTGGTCAACGTGTGATCATATTATTTTCCCCTTTACCAACAACTGGCCCGCTGGTGTCAGTATAAATCGGTCCAGTAGTCACCTATATGCGAAAGTGTCGTGTGACTATAATCTACAAACAACAACAACATTAGAGAAATTTAGATCGACCAGCGAAACTTCGTTCTTCGTGGTGATCCCTTTCGTTTCAGGTTATGCAATCGAGAAATCCTTACGAACTTTCTTCGTGCGTGCGGTTCTGAAGCGGCAGCGCCTTTAGTTCCAAACGAAATTTTGTTCGTCATTATCCAGGGGAGGTAAATGCCATCATAATTCTCTAATTTGCGGAGGTTGCTTTCCTCTTTAGATTTGGTTCATCACGGGCTAAAACAGACACTTTTCCCAATGAACGTTTAGTTGAATTTTAGGATAGAACATTGGAACTTTTTTCTTATCTTAAAAAAAAAAAACACACCAACAACACACAAATAAGAGAGCTTCTATAGCCCCAACTTGTGTTCATTGCCTACTCTAGCCTACTGCTTTGAACTGATATTGTTCATTGGGAAAAAAGCGCTATATAAATATTATTATTATTATTATTATTATTATTATTATTATTATTATTATTATTATTATTATTATTATTATTATTATTACTACTACTACTACTACTACTACTACTACTACTACTACTACTACTACTACTACTACTACTACTACTATTAACTAGCCCGTTTAGACCTACTAACATAGTAGTATTGGGTTCATCTAAACCACAGGCTGTGAAGTCTTGTGTTTCGTAGGCCTCTATAGTATGTCATTTTTTTTTCGTAATGCAAATGAGGAGGTAGTGACCTTCCTGAAGCTCAAAAGTAATGACGCAGACAGGGGGTTTTTCCTACGAAAAAGAACTACGAACCAAGTTTCTTTCCTTCCTAATGCTCTCTATTATTATTATTATTATTATTAGTAGTAGTAGTAGTAGTAGTAGTAGTAGTAGTAGTAGTAGTAGTAGTATTTGCAGGGCAGATAATGGTTTTACTTCCTCATTAGGCTCCTCCTCCCCATCCCCTGTCGCTAAGGATTGTGCTCAGTCGTCTGGGCGTCAGACGGGGCGCTCAAAGTCTGCAAGTGGGCGCCTCAGGCGACTTGAGTTAGATTCCGCATTGGCCAACGCCTTGAGCAGCTCTTAAGCTAGAAATGCGCTATGTAAAAACGATTAAATAAATAAACAATAAAAATGAATAAATAAATAAATAAATAAATTAATTAATTAATTAATTAATAAATTAATAAATAAATAAGAGTATACGAGTATCTGTGGTTTATGCAAGAGAGCAACTACAATGAATGAGCAGTGAAACTGAACAATAGGAAGTAAACGACATGATTAATAACATGCGACATTTGTATTCTTTGCAAATAATTATGACGTGATAATTATCTTTGATTGGCGAGTGAGGCTAGTGGGAATTCATAATGACAAGGGGAAGCTACGAGAAGAATAATGTAACAGGAAATTGGTATTCTCTTGCAACATTTGTTAAGTGATTAAAGGCGGGCGGAATTGAAATGATAGATTTGCGTCGATTAAGTTAAGGTAGATTAATTATCAATACGTTAATCGTTGCATTTTAACACGGTGTGAACAGAAGCCCATAGACCTTCCTTTTTACAGTGTTTGAAGGGGATGAGGAGGGGGGTGTGAGGGTACAACGGGCAGGGGGAGGTGCGAAAAGAATAAATAAGCATACCATTATAATTGGTCACAGTCTTACGCCAGTATGTAATCCGTACTCCAATGAACCCAACCACAACCCCATCTTCATCCACATTCCCCTTTCCTCTCCATCCTATCCTATCCTGTCCCGTAACCCGGAGGTCGTAGGGGCACCACAGATGATCGTTTAACCAGAACACTCCATCTTTCTCTGTCCTCAGCAGCTCTGATGGCTTCGCTCAGTGTCAAACCAGTCCATTCTCGAATGTTGTCCTCCCACCTCTTTCTCGGTCTCCCTCTTCTTCTACCTCCTTGCACTGTGCCTTGCAGAATAGTCTTTGCAAGGCCTGATGATCTGGTGACCTGGCCATACCATCGGAGTTTCCGTTTCTTCACCACTGTGAGCAGATCATCGTGTTGTCCAATGGCTTGTGTGATGGTCTGTCGAACTTCGTCGTTGGTGATGTGTTGGTATAGGAAATGCCCAGAAATCTTCTGTAGCACCTCATCTCCATGCTTTGTATTCTTCGTTGGAGATCTGCTGTGAGGGTCCATGCTTCGCAAGCATATAGGAAGACGGAGCTTTCCTGTCCAAGCACACTTCAATAGGCTTACTCTTATTCAGTTTTCTGTTGGGACACACAAAAGGAAAATATCTCCTTGTATATTGGTTGCATGTTCACACCATCCATTATTAACAAATTCACCTCTAACTGCTTCCATTTTATTTAATATAATAATAATAATAATAATAATAATAATAATAATAATAATAATAATAATAATAATAATAATATTATTATTATTATTATTATTATTATTATTATTATTATTATTATTATTATTATTATTATTATTATTATTAACAATATAAATAATAATAATAATAATAATAATAATAATAATAATAATAATAATAATAATAATAATATTAATAATAATAATAATAATAATAATAATAATAATAATAATAATAATAATAATAATAAGAGTATCTATATAGCGCCTTTTTATACTGATATCAGTTCAACGTGCAGTTCTCACGCATTTATACTTAACGTTTACCTTCGAAATACATACGAAAAGAAGTGAAACAAAAACAAGACTGCAAAGAGATAATACAATCATGAAAAAAAATATTTTGAAGTATAATATAAAAGACGAGGGAGGTAGGGGGAGGAGGAGAGCAGCTAAGGAGTAAGCGGGGCTAGGGGCGTGCGGTGTGACGGCGGTGGTCTGAATCAGAAAAGAAGGAATGATGGTGGTAAAGAGATGAGTTCCCTTTTATTTAATAATAATTTATAATAATATTGTATGATTATTATTATTATTATTATTATTATTATTATTATTATTATTATTATTATTATTATTATTATTATTATCATTATTATTATTATTATTATTATTATTATTATTATTATTATTATTATTATTAGAAATAACATTTGTACAGCGCCTTTCCTCATTAGAGCTCATTGCGCTTTACAGCAATGGAAAATAAAGTAAAACCTAAAAATACCAAATCAGAACACACAAGTACACACGCGCGCGATTGCCCACACACATACACACACAATATAACCCACAGATTGAAATAGCAATAAATGTGCTGTTCTGTTCTGTTCCAATACATGATAAAACTCGTAAATGATAAAACACGTGCAACTACACGCTCACGCAAACCAAACACCCCCTCACCCGCAAAACCCACCCACCTGCACACCAGTTGTGACTGTCGTTGTACAGTAGGTACGATGAAAGTTTCAGGATCAAGATTTAACATGTGTGATTTCAGTCCAGCGCCAAAGGAAAGAGATGATTCAACAGAGCGCAGAGTTAGAGAAAAAATAAATAATATCATAATAATACTAATAATGGACATTTATATAGTGCTATTACTTGTCTTTTTATAGACAAGCGCATAGCGCTTTACATGAAAAACAAAACAAAACAAAACAAACCATGAAATAACTTACAATATTGCATGAGAAATTATACAATGAGAAAAAACCCACATGCAAAATCAGACAATACATAACGTTAACCTTCTGCAAACAAGTTATCACAAACACAACAAAATTCACAAGCACAGCCAAAAGCAGATCAAATATGTGTTGAGACTAAGGTCCAAAGAATTAAGGATTTAGTCAGGATAGTAGAGTTTGAAGAGGTGAGATTTAAGAGCTTGCTCGAATGAGGAGTGGTCTGTTTATATCTGATGTTGGCTGGAAGAGTGTTCCATTGTCTGGGTGCACACATAGGATTCTTCCTTTCTCTCTGGTGCACAACAGGTGAATGCTCGTTCTTCGTACATTTTGGTGTTAGTTTTTTGCATGCAGAGTGTGTGAGAATCTTAGGAAGAGCGAAGGGTGCGAGAAGGGACATAGACAGACAGCAGATCTGACAGATATGAAGGGCTGGTTCCGGAGAAGAAATTGTAGCACAGTACGGACAGTTTGTATTTGATGCCGGGCCTCTATGGGTAGCCAATGAAGCTTACGGAATAGTGGAGTGATGTCGCGCTTTACTGTAGGGGCTGACAGGCAGAATAGTTTTGAGAGGATGGTGAGGAGTGGGGTGGAATTGGAGCATTGTAAAGCAAAGCATATGTTTTCATCCATTTTCACATCGTACGTGGCAAGTCACACACCCTCCCTCACAAGTATCAAATCCCCATCCCCTTTGATTTTTTTGTGGGAGGCCAAACACGAATTAAGCTATGTCGAATTACTAAGCTTATTTACTGTGAACCCATTGCTGTGTTTTTTAATTACTGGATAATTATTGAATCTCCCTTAGGGGAATAACCTGTCTAGTCTCGGAAAGAAAATTTAAAAAAAAAGTTTCTCTGCCTTGTTTAGGGGCGACATACACTGATCATCAATGATCGGACGCTTTGGAAATTGCTCAGTTGTGGTGAATATAAGATGTCACGAGGGTAAGGATCGGTTGAACTCAACTGCGTAGCTAGCGTACGCTCAGCTATAAACATGTTCCGAAGCGCGCATTCCCGTGTACTAGGTTGATCGTCCTCTCTCAGTGCGCTTCCGTTGATTGGTGCGCGTTTGTCATTATAGAAATACGCTTTCTTGTTCGGAAATTGTGTTGTCGTCAGGTGGGAAATGTACATTGCGCTATATATCGTTTTGGACACGAACAAGGACTTGAACATTTACATCATAATCAATGATAATGTTGATTAAATTTGTCGCTGCGCTTACCCTCGCTATCAGCAAAGCAGCAGCGTCAATACCAGTAACAACAACAGTAGCAACAGCAGTATCGACTTTGTCGCTGTGCGCCCTTTCCATCATCGTCATTATTGTTATCATCTTCGTCATAATCATCATCGTCTTAATCATCATCGTCATCAGCACCATCATCATCATCACCATCGTCATCATCGTCGTCGTCGTTGTCGTCGTCTCCATCGTCGTAACGTCTTCATCATCACCGTAGCCCACCGCGACCACCGATGGCGACTTTGTTATGCTTCTCAACACCATCATCATCGTAGTCCTCGTCGTTATGATCGTCAGCATCAGGCTGCTGCTGCTGTTGTTTGTATTGTGACGTCGTCTTCTGTATTGCTGTTGTTGTAGTTGCTACTGCTGCTATTGTTCAGTATACGATCTTTCTCTATCAGTTTCATCATCTATCGTCAGACACTTCTCCTCATTTCATCTACCAACCCTTTACAATCCATCTTGTCACATTATTTCAGATGGCACTAGTACTATCACACTCTCTACACAATGGTTTACTGAAATAACTGACTTTGGATTCTTTTTTGGAGAGCATGGGAAGAATAACTACCCGTACCATCCCGTGGCTGACCCTGAGACAAGTAAGGTCCTTAAGTCTTGGTCCGAAAGGTCACGACAAATCTTTGACCTTTACTTGTTGAAGGTACCTCGAATTAATTATAAAATTATTATAAACATCACCCTTATGAAGCCGGCCTTGAGAAAGGCTACTGCAATGTCTATGACCGCAAGGACATTGAAGAGGGTTATCAAGTACAGAAATTAATTCTCTTGCATTATGGGAAAAGATTAGCATCACCTTCATAAGGGTGACTCTGAGAAAGGTCCCTAACCATTCTAAGTGTACGACCAAAAGGTCGTTGGACAGTTTGCCCGGTCCATTCTCACCTCTGTCCCCCTTTGTTATAATTTTGTTTTAGAGTTGAAGCTGAATCAAATTAATAAGCTTGCCTCCTTAGAGTATACAGTAATTGGCCTCGTGAAGATGTCCTTGAGAAAGTAAGGTCGTTAACTCTTCATTCAACGAACTCTTCCAAAGTCTACGACCGCAAGGTCATTGGAAAACCTGGCTCTTGACCTCGCCGAAGCTGGTTATAAGTTGTTTTTTTTTTAAATTAATGAACGATAATCTTACATCGTGAGATGAGACAAGTATCGCCTTCGTGAATGAAGGCCTTCGATAAAGGAAAGTGAGGTAATTAAACTCTACATTCATTCAACTTTTCTCAATGTCTACGACCGCAAGGTCAGTGAAAACAAGTAGGCATATAATATTATATACATTGCGTAGCTGAGACAGGCCGAGTCATACATTGGCTTCTCCACTATTGAAAAGCAATCGGCAATGCTTTGCTAAACTGTGTGGCATATATCGTAACGCCATTGAGGGCCACATTTACCCGAATTAATTATCGTGCCTCTTTGAAGCGGACAGAGACAACTTGAAATATTCCTTAAAAGGGGCCAATGTCCAGTCACTGTGCTGCTAACACTTTCAGTGTACATTTGATTATAGGCTATTTATAAATTAAACCTGTGGAATACTAGTCAGCTGTGCTTAAATTTTGCTTTGATATTTTCCTAACCGTGTGTTGCGCGTTCGTAAAACAACATTAAAAAAAATTCTTTTAATACCTTTTTTTAAATATACAGTGATGGCAATGGGGCATTTTTTGTATTGTGTTTATAATTATAGTAAACGAAATGTTGGTCTTAATTAAATTGATATGTATTTAGAGATGGTTTACCCTGTAAAGACAATAGCGCCATTTTAAAGGGTGGTTATCATTTAAACAAATGGGCATCTCTCTCTCTCTCTCTCTTTCTCTCTCTCTCTCTCTCTCTTTCTCTCTCTCTCTCTCTCTCTCTCTCTCTCTCTCTCTCTCTCTCTATTTCTTCTATATTGGACAGTGGTGACACTATGGCAGTTTCCCCCGTGGGAGTGCCGGGGGTTTCAGTATAAAATAGTATCCCCACTTTCTGGCAATTTAGTGCTTTAAATTCCCACTGTCGCTTTCTTTCTCATTTGTTCTTTCTTATTCCTGCTCTGTTCTAACAATCTACTATACTATCTTCTTCTTTGCTAGATCAGTCAACTACCTTTTTTTCTTGAAAACTCTTCCGGGACAAAACTCCTCATTTGCGTGTGAGGTTTGTTGCATCAGCTCGGGACTATTGGACGCTTTCTGCAAAATGGTCACTGGGGCTTCCTATGATATTATTATTTGGCAATGTAGGCATTTTCTATGTATGTGTTTTGTTGACCTTGTATAATGATGTTTGTATTCTATTTTGTTTTTATAAACGGGGGTTCGATAAATTAGAGTACAGCCTCAGCGTCCCCTGCTTTTATTAAAAAGTGACCGGCTGGTGGAGTGCCTTCAGTGTTACCACTAGGGTTGTTTCGGCAGATCTTTTATGCGGATCAGGGGTGAGTCCTCTTTCAGCCAAGTTGTTGTCTTGATTGTGTGGTCCTGATTCGGCTCTTTGCAGTACGCTGGACCCTGTAAGCAATCAATAACTAACTATAACTAGGGCAGAGCACTGTTTTTTGTCTGCCTCTTTCTCTCTGTCTCTTTCTGTCTGTCTGTGTCTATATATAGACGTCTGTGTGTGTGTGGGTGTGTGTGTGTGTGGCTAGGTAGAAACGCCTTTATACTGACATACACTTGAACCTCTACGTACTTTCTTTTGACGGACCCCGTTATTTTGACGTCAAAAAAGTGTTCCGTTAGGGTTAGGGCTTTGTTAGGTTTAGGGTTAGGTTAAGGGTTAGGTTTGGGTTAGAGTTAGAGTTAGGGTTAGGGTTAGCTTCAAAAAATGGACAAATTTGTAAAAATGTCAAAGTAACGTATGTAGAGCTTCATGAAAGTCATCACAACGGCGTTTCTACACTGTTGTGTGTGTGCGTGTGTGTGTGTGTGCGCGTGTGTGCTTGTGTCTGTATGCTCCAAATGTTTATACGTGTACATAGGCTACATCATTTCAAAAGTGCATGTGAGTCATTCCTGCATGTCTAATGAGGTAGTTCTGGTATTTATAGACCTCAGGGTATACATTTTAAAACAAGTCATCTAGACAGCAATTAGGAGTTTTCTCACACAACCTAGTAATGACAGGAATCAACAGATCTAGATTTGCAAGAGCCGCTGCTGACTATCTGCGTAATTGACGTTTCACTTCCGAAGATCCACTTTAGTTCAGGTTGTTCTTTACGCTTCATTCTCAAGTATGAACATGCAACCTAGACACTTGACAGCAGTCAGCTTGTGTTAGGTCTACGCTGACTATAGGATATAGTTTACAGGATTCCCAAAGGGACAAAACTAGAGACAGAAAGAGATTGGGTCTTGTGAACGCTGAGTTTGATTTTCCAGTAAGTCAATGTAGCAGTACAGTATGAACTATGGTCGAAACATGGCCCTGTGAAATATGGTCCCGTTTACGACACATTTTAATAGGGGTGAAACAGTTTGGTAAAATATTGTCACTGCGACCATATTTCACAAGCATCAATATTTTAAATTACACCCCCTTAGAAATAAAGTCAGATAAACTATTGATTCAAATACTACACGTGGATAAATTCAAACAGCTTGGAACCTAGGATTGATTCGAAGATATTCGATTTTTGAATATCCTGATAATTTTCAACAAAGGCAGAAAACCACTAGGAATACAAAAGGGCTTGAATATAAACTGTATTTTAATAGAAGAGAATTTGAAATAACCCAGCTTTGCTTCATTAGATTGAACGTTGCCGTGAACTAGGTTCAAGGTTTTTAGAAATTGTGTCAATCATTGACTCAATGACTAAAGGCTGTTGACTAAGCAAACTCGAAAGATGGTAAATAGTTTAAATTGTTTTACTGAGAACATCCTCCAAAAAGTCGCTTAGAAACACCAACGCGCGCGCGCCTGCACACGCACACACACAAACGGCGCTCTCGCATACACGCACCAGGAGATCTTTTCCGCCTTAATTAGTTCTGATGACGACAACCATGATGGTTTTGATGATGAGGAGGAAGATGAGGACGAGGATGATAATGATGATGGTGTTGACGACGATGCCCTAGGATGATAATGATGATGACTTTGATGGCGCTTGCTGGCAACGATGTAGGTAACGATGAATTATGCATTACACGGTTACACCCACCTTTTTTGTTGACAATTCACTACTGTCGTCGTGGCAAATCTTATGCGCCGATCGGATACACCTGTCTTAACGTTAGCCACGAGAGTCTACGGCGGAAGAAGCTATGAAAATGGTTTGTTGCATTGCAATATAATCTGCACCTTCTTATTTAGGACGAGGTGTATGACAGTCGCATGCCATTTGCATGTAAAATGTATGGGGGGTCACAATGGAGATCTTTACTTCTCGCAAGACTGCACAGCAAAAATTCCTAAAGCCACGGGCCAGCACCCAGACCGACCTTGACCTTGACCTTAACTGTCCATTACATGACCATAACTTAAAGGCCCCAAATCGAATGCTTTGTTTACTTTTGGCAAAAACAGGTTTACCCTAAAATTCGTATTGTTATTACATTAAACAATGATAAAGCGGACTTTCCTTGCTCATTACATTACATTACATGATTATTGCTTTAGGTCCAGCGGACTCTTCCGAGCCACATCAGGACCAATATCCTTGCTCAAACCAACCGCTACAGTGTAAATTATTTATTTTCCCCTTTTTTAACGGTACAGCGTTGTGAACTTTGACCCTATTTGTGAGTGAGCAAGGCAGCTTGAAGCGTGCGTCTTTGGTGTCTGGGTTAGAGTAGGGTGTATTTTATAAACTTAAAACAAAAAAAAACTTACGAGCAATTGTTTTTACGGGTTCTATCTCTTATCGGCTTAGGTAGCTGCTATTTTTAGCTCCAGGTTGTTGGCTATCTGTTGCTATTAATAGGCACAACAAACTACGGAATGTATTCATTTAACAAATAACTATACTTTCGAAAGAAGTTTTTTTTTTGACAGTTTTTTTTTTCTCAGTGGAGCAATCCTCACTGTGAATATTAAAAGGATTTGTTTAGGGGGCGTGGTCAAAGCGGGTCTCTTTAAGTTATTGACGGAAAAATGGTCAAGTGCAAGAACATCTTATGTATATATTTTTTGGTAACGCTTTCTTGTCCCTTTTTATCGGGAAATTCCGGGCCGCCTCCCATGGCGAAGGCGTAGTCCCAGCCTGTGGCGCGCCCAAACCCAACCTACCTAACATTAGTTGTGTTTTTGGAAATTTTGCTGGGGGATCAAACCGGAGTACCCGGAGAAAACCCCCGAGACGTTATTCGGAGAAACATAACGCCCAGACGCTGGATCGATCCCACACCTGTCAGGTGCCATTGGTTTCTGGCCTGTGAACAGGCAGGTTAGTCCCGCCTTAGCCCACTTGGCCACAACGCTCGTATTGGTGCCTATACCTACTACAGACTTGGGGCACCTGGCTCAGTGGTATACACAGTGTACTCACATAGTAACCGATAACATTGTTGCCTGCACTGACGGTGGTTCAAACCCCGTTGACGGTCTGGAGTATAACAACCAAACATTACCCTGAGACTCTGCGCCCCTACTCCTTCAGTGAGTTGTGCTCAGTCGTCTGGGCGCCAGACAGTGCGCCAAAAGGTGGGCAAGTGGGCGCCTCGGGAGTTAGATCCTGTTTCGGTCAGCGCCTTGAGCAGCTCTTGAGCTAGGAAAAACGGGATATAAGAACGATGAAATAAAAAAATTTAAAATACAATAAATGAAATAAATAAGTAAATAAAATATTGTACTGGCTTGCATATCACACTGGACACGCTTCTTTCCTTCGCCTTCCCCCCTCTTCTCTGTTATTGTGTGTCTCTCTCTCTCTCTCTCTCTCTCTCTCTCTCTCTCTCTCTCTCTCTCTCTCTCTCTCTCTCTCTCTCTCTCGCTTATATTATGTGGGTTTTTGTTTGTTGGTCGCCTCCGTGCTGCAGGAGGCTCCTCGAATAATAGTGATGAATGAGATTTTATTCTATTATCCAATATAATAATATTTATTTATTTCCTGTCCTACCCTATCCTATCCCATAACACGGAGGTCGTAGGGGCACCACAGATGTTCGTTTAACCAGCGTACTTATTTATTTATTTATTGTTTATTCTATTATCCAATATATGCTATTATCCAATTAAAGGTTTCGACTTCGACTTCTCTCTCTCTCTCTCTCTCTCTCTCTCTCTCTCTCTCTCTCTCTCTCTCTCTCTCTCTTATATTATGTGGGGTTTTGTTTGTTGGTCGCCTCCGTGCTGCAGGAGGCTCCTCGAATAATAATGATGAATGAGATTTTATACACCGCTGCATCTCACGCCGCATGCAAGCTGCGGTACATTGCCTCCTCGCGGTGATGCGATGACTTTTAATAAGGAAACAATTTGTCTCCCCCCAAAGGGAAATTTAAATCAATTTTATGCTCTGCGTTCGAACTGCAGTTCATTTTCACATGCCCTGTTTTGATCCTGGATCACTCGGAGGCTACCACCGCGGAATCTAATTACTGACATAAAACAAACGTCCTCGTGGCTAAAAAGCTGCATATTAAATGCGAGATTTCATTTTTTTACGACCCTGTGACGCTTGAGCCATAATCGCGTACTTGGTGGGAAGTGTGTTTCATGTTTGATTTTTATGTTGTGATATATTAAAGAATGTGTCTAGTTAGCGAATCCGAGAGCGTGGGATGAGAAATGGCCGGCTTATTGAAGAGTGCAACTGCAGTTTTAATGACTATCGGCTGTACTAAAACAGTTTCGGTAGGAGTATGTTTTTACAGACACACCCACCCACCCACCCACACACACACACACACACACACACACACGCACGCACGCACGCACACACACACCCACACACACCACAGAACAAACACACCATATACACACAAACCCCACACACAACACACCCAGGCACAGGAAGAACAAACAAGCTTAGTTAGGGCTTAGAACCGCTGTGGTCCAGAAAGACTCAAAGAGTTAATTAACTCATTGAAGCCTACACGGCGTTCCTTATTAACCCTAATTCTTCCCATCTTATCGATTAGTCCCTTGCAATGTAGCGAGCGCCTGCCACACTAGACATCACTAGACATTGGACTTAATTAGAGTATTGCGTCAACAGACTAACATCCTTCACTTCCGATCAATCTAGGTAACAGAAATGCCGGGAATTAAACCACGCACATATCCTTCACATTGTCTGTTAACACACTGCTTTCTGTTGAGAAGTACGCCACTTTGGCAGCGAATTACCTGCCTTGTTTAGTTTGGTTTGAAGTCCCCGATGACTCAGCATCTCATCTCGAACGATTTTCTTTGATAATAGCACATAGCTTTGACAGTAGCAGTACTGCCTCGATAGTAGCAGCGATGCAATCCTATTAGTAGTAGCCCTTTGATAAATGGTGGCAGTACTTGACTGTAGGACTGCATCTTTAATAACTACAACAGCGCCCCCTTCAGGGCGAAAGTTCCGTTACATCGCCTTGCTTAACAGCAGGGGAGTTCGGGCAGTTTTTGCAAAAGGGCATTAATCGGTTTAACTCCCTTGTCGGTGTTGCCGATGGCGGGAATTGAACCACCGCTATTGCGCAGGCAATAGCGAAAGAGAGGTAAGTTCACGGAGGCAGAATCATGGAGAAGCAACTAAGGAGGAGAGGAACCAAAGCTCTCTTGCTGTATACCAATGTAGTTGCTTCTCTATGATTCTGCCTCCGCGAACCTACCTCACTTTCGCTGTCGCCTGCGCAATGGCGGTGGTTCAATTCCCGCCATCGGCAACACCGGTGTAACATCGCAGCTGGACCAAGTATCGTGGCTCGGTCGGGCGCCTTTGCGCATGCGCCAGGTCAAGTCGGTCCGGCCTAACCCTAACCCTAACCCAACCTTTTCCCGATTATCGGCTATATTCTTACTAAACAGCGACATTTTCTACTACCAGATTTGAATCAATGAAGCAGTGCTCGGTCGGACTACGATAGCACTGTACGCATGCGTCGAATTTTGTAATGCGTTTTAAATTTCGACCAATCAGAATGCTCCCAGTTGCTCCCAGTCCGCTGGGGATACCCGGCCGTTTGACAATGTCACATCGGCAAGGTAGTTAAACCGATTAATATATAGGCGGTATGCTGAATTCTTTTTGTCCGTCATTCTGTGTCTCTTGCCTAGAGACCCTAGTTCGCAACGATTTAATCCTATGAAACAGGATTTTTTTAAACATAGGAGACGAACGGAGTGGAATTCCACATTTTTATTTATTTTTTCGTTGGAAAATAACAACAAAGCTTCAGCATGTTTTATAACCTCAAATTCAACACTTCTATCTTCAGTGCTGTCCGTGCGACCTTCTTTTACTTTCTGCGCTGTCCAAATATCACTGCCATTGCCTTGCCGAAGTGCAACAAAACACCGCTTGTATAACGTCACGCAAAATGGCTGACCGTAGACGTACTCCATACTGTATGAAAACCGAAAGAAGGTTAATATATGAAGGAGTAAAGGTAGAAGTGTTGAATTTGGGGTTATAAAGCATGCTGATGGGGTGTCGGGTAGCGCAGTGGTTGGAGCACTCGCTATTGTGTCGCAAGTTAAGCACCGTCCAGTGCGGTTAGCACTTGGATGGGTGACCGCAAACCGTGAAGCGACAAATAACAACGCCCCCAGTTGACTCAACTGTGACTGAGTACCTACTCTCTTAAGGTGGGGAAGGTCAAGCAGCGAGGGAGAGAGATGGGCATCACCTTGAGCCGTTTTATAGGGATTATTTTTTCACTTTTCCAGTAGTGACGCACAGTTCTCTTTTAATTTTATGTCAATCTTCTATTTTCTTGTTTGGACGAATATTGAATCAAAGAGCAGGTTGCTAAAATTAAGCCGCTTTATTGCAGTTTGAGTTATGTCACTATTTATATATTGTGCATTCCCTTTTGTCTTATTTCGTGAACCATGCAATGCTGTACATTTTTCTTTCCATGTTGACTCAACATAAAACTTTAAACGAGTGTTTGTCATTTCAGAGGTTTATCTGGTGATGCCTATGGAGCAGCTTTTTTTGTGCCGTTCATTGTTTTTTAATGTAATTCCCCATCCCCCCTTTTCCCCTTTTTTGGCTAAAATGCCCCCTGGGCTATGAGCCTTGTTTCATGCTTTGATTATATGTGATTTTGCTAATAAAAGGACAAAGTTCCAAAGTTCCTTCATTACGCTGGCCCAAGATAAGTGTGATCTCCAACATCACGCTCCCCTACGGTCACAAGGCTATGCGACCACCTTTACCACCACCTTTACCAAAGCATGCTGATACATTTAAAATCTAGGCCATTTTGTCCACAAAGAAAAAAATGAATAAAGAGAAAAACTAAACCAAAAAAAAAAAACCACAAATTAAAACCAAAACAGATGACAAGCTGTACATTTTGGTAATTTAGGGTCGCTCAGAACTTCATCCAGGGCGTTTGATAGTGCGCATGAGGAAGATCCAGTGTTCGGCCATCGCCTTGAGCAGCTTTATACGTAGATAGGCGCGCTATATAAAGAAAGATTTAGTTTTATTTTGTTTATTTTTAGATTTGTATTCATAAATATATATATATATATATATTATATATATATATATATATATATATATATATATATATATATATATATATATATATATATATATATATATATATATATATATATATATATATATATATATATATATATATATATATATATATATATATATATATATAATTTTTGTACCCTGGCAAGCCAGGGTACACAGGTTGCTGTTTAAAATGTAGACAGAGAGACAACTGTTGTCTGCGAGTTTCATTTGGACGATGATACCTCCCCATATCCCCCTTGATACCTCACCATACCCCCCCCCCTCTGATATCTCCCCGTCCCCCCCATGATGCCTCATCATACCCCCTTGATACCTCCCCGAACCCACTTGATACCTCCCCATAACCCCTTGATACCTTTCGTACCCCCCTTGTAACCTACCTGTACCCTCCTTGATACTTCCCCGTTGATCGTTTCGCAGGTATGGATGAAAGGAATCGACCATCACCATACCCCCTTATATATACCCGTATCCCCGTTATGCATACCCATGCCCCTTTAAACGTACCCGTAGCCCCATTTTACCTACACGTACCACCCCATTCCGATCCTTGATAATAATAATAACAATAATAATAATAATAATAATAATAATAATAATAATAATAATAATAATAATAATAATAATAATAATAATAATAATATTGAATAATACAAATAGAAATCATAAAAAACACCAAGGTTTTAAAATAAAATTTGATATAAGATATTATAATTATAATAATAATAATAAGTATTATTAGTTTATAAATAATAATAATAATAATAATAATAATAATAATAATAATAATAATAATAATAATAATAATAATAATAATAACAACGTACCACCCCATCCCGATCCTTGGTAATAATAATAATAATAATAATAATAATAATAATAATAATAATAATAATAATAATAATAATAATAATAATATTGAATATAGAATAATACAAATAGAAATGATAAACACCAAGGTTTTAAAAGAAAATTTGATATAAGATATAATATTATAAATAATAATAATAATAATAATAATAATAATAATAATAATAATAATAATAATAATAATAATAATAATAATAATAATAATAATAATAATAATAATAAAGGTAAAAAGCCTAAATTAAAAAGAAAAAAATCCATATTGTAGTGGGGGAAAAAAAAAACAGAAAAAAAAAATATGGCCCGCGTCGGATTCGAACTTGGGTCGTTCTAAACGGGAGGCGAAAGCGTTACCAACTAAGCTATCAATGCTTTGTACAAACACAATCAATTTTTTGGTCTATATGGGAAAACATGCTGAAACTTCAATTTGATTTTTAATGGAAGCGCGCGGAATGAGGCTATTGCAGTTTGTGGACATTTTGTTTATTTCTTTATCTCAGAAACGGTTACATGTTCGGTAAGGAAATGTCGGCTATAACGATTTCGTGGGTTTTGAGCACACAGTAGGCCGATTCGCGGCCTCCAGCACCTGCCCAGATCAGCGTCCATAGGGGACAAACTTTATAGTAGAGGCGAAGAAGGACTTCCGGCTAAGCAATTTATATATATAGATATATATCAGGGATGCTGCTAGGAATTTTTTTCTTCGGCGATTTGGCCGAAACAGCCGTGAAACTTTCGGCTTTTTACAGAAAGTTTCGGCTCTCTCTTCCAAAGCAGTCTCACAAGTTTTTTTTACTAGATTCACTACGTTAACGTGCACCCTCCACCTCCATATTTTAAAGGTGTTATGTGGATGCATATCTTTGTAATAAAACATGATTTTAAGAGTAGAATAAGAACATTGGAATGAATTTTTTTTTCTTACATTTTAGACACACAAAAACAATAAAAAGTTTAGACTGTCCCTTGACAGACCACAATACTGTCAGAGTTTCTGGGTTTAACCTTAGTAATTATCGAATCCTCACCTAAACTGCAAGCAGCAGCACAGGAATATCGCAAAAATGGACTGATTGATTGATTGATTTATTGTTGCTTTAGGTCCAGCGGACTCTTCCGAGCCAAATCAGGACCCCCGATCCGCATAAAAGATCTGCTGAAACAACCCCAGTGGGAAAATTGAATGCCCTCCACCGGCCAGTCACTTTATAATAAAGACATCCCACGCGGGGGACGGCTGAGGGTTGACCTCAACTACGCGAACCCCCGGTTACAAAAACAAAATAGAATACAAACATCATTATAAATCATCAACAAAACACATACATATAAAATGCCTATAGTGCTAAATAGTACAATCATAGGAAGCCCTAATGACCACCCGGCAGAAAGCGTCCAACACTCCCAAGCTGATCCAACAGACCTCATACACAAACAAGGAGTCTTGTCCAGGAAGAGTTTTCAAGAAAAAAGGTAGGTCATTGATCTAGCGAAGAAGAAGATAGTATAGCAGAGTGAAGGATAGAGCAGGAATGGGAAAGAGTAAATGAGGAAGACAGCGACAGTGGGAATTTAAAGCACTAAATTTCCATAAAGTGGGGATACTATTTATACTGAAAACCCCCGGCACTCCAACGGGGGTACTGTTGCCGCAGTGAATCTGTCTTGCCTATAAAGGAAAAACAGGTTTTCAACTGTGGCTTTCACTTTTCCCTTTATAGGTTTGAACAATCTACAGTGGCAAGATTGCTCATGACCGCAAGGGGTGCAAAAATGGACAAAATGTCGGCTCGCCGAGCCGAAGTTTTCACGGGTGAATCGGCTCAATTTTGCAAAAATGGACAAAATTGAGCCGATTCACCCGTGAAAACTTCGGCTCGGCGAGCCGACATGACGGACAGTTTATCGGCTTTTTAATTAAAATTTCGGCTAAAAGCCGAAGATCCGACCCAAACGACATCCCTGATATATATATATATATATATATATATATATATATATATATATATATATATATATATATATATATATATATATATATATATATATATGTATATATATATATATATATATATATATATATATATATATATATATATATATATATATATATATTATATATATATATATATATATATATATATATTATATATATATATATATATATATATATATATATATATATTATATATATATATATATATATATATCGCTTGCTCGGAAAGTGAGTTGTAGGTCTCGTATATTTAGGTCTGTGTGTAATGCGATGTAGAGATGGCGTTATGGTTAATGCTGACGCGGAGGATGCCGCGAGTGATAGAGCTTCGTAATATTCGCAGTATCAGTCGCAATACGTCAACGCAATCCTCGTACCTCCCGGTAAAGACCTAGGTCACGTCTTTACGATTGCCCAGCGTGACGTTTTTCGCTGGCGGGGGAGGGTCTGTCCCGCCGCAGTTTCACTTTGATGTTCATCCTAACGGGGCCTACCTTCGCTGCTGCGCACTTTGTTCCTAGGGTGGAGTTTTTGGGAGTTGGGGAGGGCGGCGGGGGATGGAGTGTAGAGCGCAATTGAGAGGGAGACGAGGGCTTATGAAGACACAGAGAAAAGCTAGAAGGAGCAGAACGAGACTAGACAAGTAGGGAGATGAAGAAGACGAGGGAGTTCTCTACCTCTTGGAAACTCAAGAATTCCAAATTTTAGTTAAATTTCCAATATTAATATAACTGCATTATTCTGACTGATGATGGAGTTCGCCCATTTAATCATATATTAATTCATTCATTTTTGCATTAATGAAATGCCGACTAATTTATTCATTTAATATTAACTTCATGTAAAATAAACATCTTTTAGGCGCTTTGTTATTAATAATCTCCTTTGCATCGTCTGTAATATTTAACAGTATTATGCTTTTGCACAAAAACCTGAACCTGTTTTCACTATCGTTACCTGAACGGGTCGGTTAGGAAAGATAACTCGTGATTACTCAACGGATAACTCTTCCTTTGTTCTCGAGGAAGGGAAAGGAGATAAGGCCTGTACTTCCGGTCAACCAGAACATCGGGGTCTCTTTTGAATGTAATTGCTTTGAGCAGCTCTTTGAGTTGGTTAAGTCCCCTATACGCTAGGTTTCCGGGGACGTTCATCTAACAACGTAACGTTGAGTTGGTGAATTCGTTGTGTTCACTCTTTTCTTATCTTCTTCCACCTTTTGATCTTCACCCATCATTATAAAACTCATCCTCAAAGGATTAGAGAATAGAAAGAGAGAGAGAGAGAGAGAGAGAGAGAGAGAGAGAGAGAGAGAGAGAGAGAGAGAGAGAGAGAGAGAGAGCTTGTAGTGCCAGAATGTCAGAATACCTCTAGGAATGCTGTTTTTCCTGCTTCCAGCTTATCGACGGTTAATACGCTGCTTCCTCTATAGAGATTGCTCTAGACTAAAAAAAAAAAATGAAGCCCCCCTAATCTTCCGTTGGGATTGCAAGTCCAAGCGTTAATGGAGGTGATTCGATTACGTTGTGACCTCAGTCTTACACAATCATGTAGTCCTGCTTGTGCGTGCCCAACGCCGAATCTCAGTGGAATAGACCTCGCTTGTAGCAGGTTCCAATCCCGCAATTTGGCAAGCTAACAATGGCCGGCTGTGACTGTCAAGTCAAGTCAAGTCAAAAGCGCTTTATTCCATAAAACCCCATGAGGCACGTGGATACAACAAAAAAGAATAAAAATAAACATAGAATAACCATGAAAATCATAAAATACAATATAAAATAACTATGTACATATATTACAAAAATAAAAGTTAATCTTTTACATTCGCGTTCTAAGACACATAAACATTTTACAAAATATACATTCATTATTATTACACAACACAAGCATACTAGGAGAAAAAGAATGCGCAAAGAGTCGGGGTAGGAAGGTGGGGACGATTTGATTATGCTGTCACTTTTATGAATCTTAGTTTGTTGTTTTTCCTCTTACGTCCGAGTATAAAAGGTATGCTCTACAACCTTACCTTAATCATTGATAAGGAGAAGAAAGAGAAGGATAATGGTGATGATGATGATGATGATGATGATGATGATGATGATGATGATGATGATGATGATGATGATGATGATGATGATGATGATGATGATGATGACTTTTGTTTGTGGTTTTTTTAGTGGAGGTGGGAGAGGGAGAGGGTTGTGTGATGGATGGTTGGGTTGGATGACGATGTTGATGACGACGAGGATTAAAATATTTATGTTCTCTTTCAAAGTTCACAAAGTTGGATCGGTAAGGCTCTAGTTCAACGCTGCCATCCGTTTTACTGTGTAAACAATATAAACTTTGCACCCTAACCTTGCACGCTGTCTTGTCATTGTGTCGTACGAAGCAGATGATCAAAGACATTGTACAAGATCCCAATTATGTTACAAACGACGTTGTCTTGTCAGTGCTTGACCGTGTTACACACGCGAGTCCTATCCTATCCTACTCTATCCTATCCTATCCCGTAACTCGGAGGTCGTAGGGGCACCACATATAATCGTTTAACCAACGTACTCCATCTTTCCCTGTCCTCAGCTACCCTGATTGCTTCGCTCAGTGTCAAACCAGTCCATTCTCGAATGTTGTCCTCCCACCTCTTTTTCGGTCTCCCTCTTTTTCTATCTCCTTGCACTGCGCCTTGCAGGATGGTCTTTGCAAGGCCTGATGATCTGGTGACGTGGCTATACCATCGGAGTTTCCGTTTTTTCACCACTGTGAGCAGGTCATCGTGTTGTCCAATGGCTTGTGTGATGGTCTTTCGGACTTCGTCGTTGGTGATGTGCAGGGTATAGGAAAACACACCCGAGTAGTGTTTTTAAAAAAAAAAAGAGTCATGTATGCTCGCTCGCACGCATGCATGTGCGCGCATACGCACACACTCACATGCACATACTCACACACACACCCGCATACACACACACACACACACACACACACACACAAACATACACACTCCCTCTCTATCTCTCTCACCATTCAAAGACACGTACGCGCGCACCATCACAGTAATTTGAAGCTGAATACTTGAGACTTTCCTCAGGACATTCTTGTTAAGAAGATGAAGTTTATTCAATTACCACTTAACACAGTTAAGTCACGTTTACTGTCATTCATAATATGCCCACTTTCATTCCCTCCGTCACTCCCTTACCCTACTTTCACGCCCCCTCTCACCTCCCACCCCCACTCCCTTTACATGTAAAAACAATATCATAAACTAAAAGAGGTCAGCGCACAACAACAATATAATTATGTAACGGGGTCACTAAGTGTTTGAGTATTGTCTTCGGTGGTAACTGGGTCAGCTTGGATGTGGAGAGAGCTTGTGTTGTCAGACGATGTTATAATTACAGTACCAGTGTTGTTTCTTTTCTGTTCTTTCACATGTGTAACATTACAAGGATGAATGGGTTGGGACCAGCCCGCTGTCCTCCCAGATCTATTTTCCCTTCAAGCCTGCGTCCCCACGGGTCTATCTTGTCCTCAATGCTGTTAGATCTATGTTACGCGAGGTTTGTCATCCCTCTCACACACACCCACTCCATTTCTTCATCCGGTCTGTTCCTCCTGACATTACCCCTTTGGTCTGTATTCGCGCAGGTCTATGTTCCATTCCCCCACGTATGTTTTGTGACAGACTGGGAAAACATAGACCTAATCTGGAGGATGGGGGTGGTGGGATAGACCTTGAGTAACATGAATCTAAAAGTCCAGGGGGATAGACCTGATGGAATATAGACCTGAGAAAACAAAGACCTGGGGAAATATACACTTAAAGGAACATAAAAGCTTGGAAACTTAGAGCTTGGGGAACATAGACCTGAAAAGACCTATGGAAACAGGTTGAGGAATATGAAATGGTGTGTGTGTTGCGGGGGATAGATGTGTGTTTGGGGGGGGGGGAGGATAGACCTGGTTTAATATAGTCCTGGGTAACATAGTCCTGGGGTATATAGCCCTGGGAGAACATAGATATGAGGGAACATTGACATGCTCCAGTATGGGTCATGAGGGTCTAAGGGTCACACGGGTCAAAAGATACAAAGAGCGACAACTCTTTTTTTTGCAACTTTTCAGCGGCACAAAACAAATGGCCAGGTGTGTTTGGGACAAGTTGTGGAACAAGCTGTTTGCAAGACATCAAAGAAGCGTTAACGCTAACTACACTGGTTATTAGCTGAAGACGAACTTCCGCAGCGGTTAACATCATGCAATCTTGGCCTACACACCAACATAATAATTAGACATTGGGCTACAAGGTCTTTAAGGCTAACGCAAATGTGTCGTCGGTTGTCGTCCCCTATATGCTTTGGTGTTGGGGACGTAAATTTAATCCCGAACCGAACCGTCGTCGGTTTTGCGAGAGTCAACGTCGAGCGCATAAGCTGTTGGCGAATAGGGGAGCATTCCATTTCCCTCCAACCACAGGCTGTGAAGTCCGTAGGCCTCGCCTCAATTACATACTATACATAGAAGGTCCTCCACTCGTTCCACGTCCGGTTTACGACTAACCCCCAAAAAACGATTTTTTTACCTTTTGTGCCCACTTCAAACTCAAACGGAGGGGCCTTTCTTTGGTCGCTAAGAATACGCGCTATTAGGCCTAATGAAGGGCGGACTACTCTAAAACTTTATAACCTTTTAACGAATTCGAAAGTCGCCAACGATCTTTTGTTTATATCGCTAGAGTGGTCTGCCCTTCATTAGGCCTAATAGCGCGTACTTTTAGGCGACCAATGAAATATCTTAAAGCAATTGCTATATATATTAGGATCAACGAACGGGGTGGTGTCCAAATTCGAACCAGCTTCTTGTGACTGCGTTTTTGACCAAATTCGCAGTTAATTTGGAGCCGACATCGTTGAAAGTGTAACGAATGTGTTGCTATGAGTGTTTGTGATTCGTCTGGCCCCTCCGTTTGAGTTTGAAGTGGGCACAAAAGGTAGGAAAGTCGTTTTTTGGGGGTCAGTCGTAAACCGGACGTGGAACGAGTGGAGGACCTTCTATGTATAGTATGTAATTGAGGCGAGGCCTACGGACTTCACAGCCTGTGCTCCAACACTCTTCTACAACGTTGAACGACACGTTGTTCATAGGGGTCACTATGTGAAAATTTAAGCAACCACGTATGAATATCATACGTACATTGCTAGGGTTATCAGTTGTTGGTAGATACCTGGTTATGCTTGTAATATTATGTGGAAATGTTGCTGTGCTGAATCGGGTCAAATAAATCTTATTCCTTCTTTCGTTGGTGCTAACTAGCAATTAAGCAGGGACGTAAGATATGACACCTGATTAGTAAGCTTAAGTGCCGTCATTACACCTACGTCGATGGCAAATCCAAGATAAACCATCACTGTGACGGGTCGTCAAAGATGGATTTTCTATCTTTAAACAGTGTATCAGATGATACTCGATAATAATTTGAAAAAGCGCAATCATTACGCTTATGCCAATGGCAAATCATGTTAGATCCATCATTGGAGGTGGCACTCAAATGCGTTCGTACTATCTTTCAGCTTTACTTCAGAGTGATCCATACAGGGTACTTGATTATAAAGTGCAATTAGTACACTAATTTGGAAGGACAATCATCTGTAATGATCTGACTACCTTGGAACTGAGTATTAGAGATCTCAAACTCAGAGAGAAACTTCCTATGCAATGAAGTCTGTAGCAATGTGGTTCAGTGGTTCTACGCTCGAGGAGAAACTCCCTAGATCGAATCTCGGTGCTGACGTGTAATTTTCTGTTGTCACAGGATTCGATTTTTTTGGGTCATTACTCTGCATACTGCGTATTACTTCATATGTTGCCGCAGCGGCAAAATAAAAGAGCTCGTTTGTTGTATTAAAAGCGCAGGTGACATACTCAAATACGCGCCTTTATCTAGGTTGGTTTGGATGGGCAGGAGGTTGTCCTAGGTGTTTGACTAGTGCGCTTGATATTGCTCCAAATCGACGTCTTCAGAGGATCCTGTTGCACCCTGGTTCGGGCCAGCGTCTTAATTAGTTATTTAGTCATTGTTTATAGGGTCCAGCGGACTGCAAAGAGCCGAATCAGGACCATGGTTGAAAGAGGACTCACCTCCTATCGGTATAAAAGATCTTCCGAAACAACTCTAATGGCAACCCCAAAGACACTCCACCAGTCGGTTAATTAACAATAAAGGCATCCCATGCACGGAACGCTGAGGTTTTACTCTAATTTATCGAACCCCCGTTCATAAAAACAAAATAGAATTTTAACATAATTATAAAATATTAACAAAACACATACATATAAAATACCTACATTTATGCTAAATAATAATACCATAGAAAGCCCTCTTAACCATTTGGCAGAAAGCGTTCAATATTCCCAAGCTGACGCAACAGATCTCATACACGAATGAGGAGTTTTGGGAGAGTTTTCAAGAAAGGTGACTGGTCAAGCGAAGAAGATGGTAAATTGATAGAAAATATTAGAACGAGAAAGAACAAAAGAGAATGACAGAAACAGTGGTAATTTAAAGCACTACATTTCCAACAAATTATACAAAACCCCCCGACACCCCACGGGAAAGGGAAGGGGAGGGGCCGGCTTCTTGATCAGCTCTTTGAGTTGGTGAATGGGCCGTATACGAACAGTTACCTTTTACTTTCACTAACTTCACTCGAGCCAATTTGAACAAGCGAGAGCTTTGCAAGATGCATTCGCTATCGGTATATGACACATATGACCTCCTAGTATTATTACAGAAGGTTTGTGGAGTCTTCGGGTCATTTAGCAAATGTCATCAAAGGCACAGCCCCGTGACGATGTCGACTAAGGAAGTGCAATAAATTATGAACCTGTCGCTACTCCGTCCAGTGGTCAAATCATCAACCGTCTCCAAACATGGAAGATAAAGAGGGATGATCATTAGCTGTGGTTTCAAGTTCACTTCAGTCGTCTGTTCTAATTCGTCGACGCAATGCTTTGATGAATGAATCGATTAATGAATGGGAAAATGAATGAAGGGATGTATAAAATAATGATTCAATAAACACATTTTTAGATTAGATTAGAGAAATATCAGACCTTACCATATACCATGTCATAAAATATTATACTACCCAAGAACACACACATCATTTTTTAAGCTATGAAAATGTCAATAACGGGAATCGTTTGTTCTGGCAGTCAGGCGAAGTGGAAGTCCCAATATTATCACCATTAACGACAAGTCAACGACGCAGATACATCTCGGGAAAGTCGATACAAGATGTCTTGTCCTGATGCCCTGAACTCTCTCAAGACAACATATTTCACCATTTAATGATGTGAGACATTCTTTGAAATGCAAAGGTTGTCTTGTGCTGGGCGTCTAAAATGATGATGATTCAACAGCTTGATAATGTAAACCGGTCACTCTAAACCTCCTTGCACTCACAGAAATTTCCGAGACAAAACAGCGGAGAAAGCTTGAAGCGTAGAACATGCCCTAGATGCAATTTCCTCCGAGCAAGTTCCTTAGATGCAATTAACTAATGACAAACACTAGTCGATTCAATCATATAAGGGAACTTGCTGGGAGGAAATTGCATCTAGGACATGTTATACCCTTCAAGAAGAAGAAGAAGAAGATGGTAGATTGATAGAACAGATTAGAATTGTATCTTCTTTGACGAGAAAGACATTACACTTTGGAACACTAATCGACAAGTTGAAAGCATAGCTAACTCTCTAGACTACACGCTGTTTCAACCTCATTGCACAGAAGATCCCGCGAAAAACCGTTGAAAAGCTCAAAAGCAGAGAAAATTAATTCCCTTGACAGTAGGCTAATTTACGAGAAGACAAGCAGAAGACAGTCAAATGAGACGATTCTTTCTTTGACGAGAAAGACATTACACTTTGGAACAACGGTTCTTCAATCGTCTGTGTCCGGCTGTGCAAGATTGAAACAATCGTTCTTCAGTTTAGCTCTGTGTCCAGCATGAAAGATTCGAACAAGCGTTGCGTGTCCGACGGTGCAGATTGAAAGATTGGGAAGAAAGGGGATTTAGGCAAAGCGTTCTTAAGTCATCCTTGTCCGACGTTGCAGACTCGAACAAATGTTCTTCAGTGGTCTATGACCGTCACTGCAGGTTCCAGCTATCTTGGGAAAAGACCTCAGAACTTCAATGGACTCCTGGAGGCGGAGGTCCTTCTGATGCTGCTACCGTGACAAATCTGACTGCAGCGAAGCTTTCTTGTAGCTTTTCTCTCAGGGATCATTGGTCTCGCGTAGCTTTTCTCTCGGGTGCAGCATTTTGAAGGTCGTAGTCATCGTCGTGATAGCTTCTATATCATTGATCGGGGATCTTAGTAAATACTGTATCTTCAGGTTTAGACTTCATAATAACTACTCTCTAAGGGTCAGCTTTCTGAAGGTCGGTGCCACCTTGATCTTCGTACTTCTGTTTGTCTGTCCGTCCGGCTGTATGTCTGTCCGCCTATCTGTCTGTCTGTCTGTCTGTCTGTCTGTCTGTCTGTCTCTCTCTCTCTCTCTCTCTCTCTCTCTCTCTCTCTCTCTCTCTCTCTCTCTCTCTCTCTTTCTGTAGCTTCTCTCAAGAACAGCTTTTTAACAGTCAGTGTCATAGTCATCATGTCTTCTTTCTGCGGTTAGTGTTCTTCAGTGAAGCCTTTTCTTCAGAGGACAGCCTTGTGAAAGACGGCGCCAAAGGGAAATAATTTTGTCATTAAAGTATTTTAGAGGGCTAAATTTAAGCTGTAATAAGTGTACAGAAGATAAAGAAGACGAGTATGACGAGATTAAGCAGAAGGAGGCTGGGGAACAACGGAAGAAGACAGAGAAAATGAGCAGCAGTAGAAGAAAACGAAGTATAAAGAGAACAAAGTCTGTACTGTTTGTGTGTAGGTTAAAGGTAAGTAGTCTGTATTGGGACGTTTCGAAATTATCAACTAATACAATTGTAAGACCTTCATCATTTCAAAGATACCTTTACATGACTTTAAGCCAGAAGAAAACAATTGCAGAGTTCAATTCCATAATACAAAAGTCACTTTCTCAATGTAAAAAGAAAATCTCATCGTTTATAATATAACGAGGCATTTCGCCCCCAACGTTTATCATCCTCCTTCCCTCCTTCCTCCCCACCGCCACATTTTTCTGGATCAAAGGAGGGTCCAGAAGGTCTCTCTTGATGCTGTGATCAGAGGGCTACTGACGGTGATATCAGCAGCCTCTTTCTTCCCTCTGGCCTGGCGAAACACTGGAAGCAGTGAGACGAGTCTTTATCCCTTGTTTTCACACTGTGGTTGAACGATTATAGAATTTTTAGGTGATGCCTTCATCAGCTAATTACAGCCCAGGGAGGGTACTGGCTGGGAATGGTCGCATGATAGGGAGGGTTGGGTTAGTGGTTATGGAGGGAAGAAGGAGAGAGAGAGATGGAGAGAGAGAGTTAAGGATAAAGAAATAGAAGCCCCTATTTACAGTGAGGATTTAAAAGGTTGTTCGAACTACGGCCCATCTTTGCTCAATAACTTTCAATCAAACCTATTTTTGTGTAAAAGCGAGTACAAAGAAATGTCCAAAAATCTGCGTGTCTAATTATAGAGGCAAACTCTGTCTTGTTCGTGCTAATGGAATAATATCGAATAGTTCTTCAATAGAGCGATAATGCAATATGCAAACAGACTCTTTTGCGCTTCAGTTAAATCCCATAGGCGCTCGAACAAACCAAAGAATAAGGAAGTTGACTGCATACTTAATTATAGATTATTTAGTTATTTATTGCTTACAGGGTTCATCGGACTGCAAAGAGCCGAATCAGGACCACAACTTGGTTGAAAGAGAACTGATCCGTATAAAAGGTCTGCCGAAAAACCCTAATGGTAACCCAGCCGGTCACTTTACAATAAAGGCACCCCACGCAGGGGACGCTGAGGTATACTCTAATTTATCGAACCTCCGTTTACAAAAAACAAAAACAAAATAGAATACAAACATCATTATATAATATCAACAAAACACATACATATAAAATGCCTACATTGCTAAATAATAATATCATAGGAAGCCCTAGTGACCATTTGGCAGAAAGCATCCAATACTCCCAAGTTGACTCAACAGACCTCATACACAAATGAGGAGTTTGGGAAGAGTTTTCAAGGAAAAAATGTTAGCTGCTTGCTCTAGCTAAGAAGAAGATAGAATAGTAGATTGATAGAACAGAGCAGGAATGAGAAATAACAAATGAGAAAGACAGCGACTGTGGGAATTTAAAGCGCTATATTTCCAGAAAGTGGGGATACTATTTATACAGAGACAACCCCTGCCTTGTGTGTGCTAATAACATTAGTATGGAACAACTCTTCAATAGCGCGATGTCTCTAAAATTTAACAGACGTAGGGCGCTTCATTTAAATTGTACACTCTCTTGCTGTATACAAACAAGCCAAAAAGAAAGGACATAGCAGCTCTCTTCGTTCCTAATTTCGGAGACAAACCCTGTCTTGTCTGTGCTAAATGGAAACAAACACAAAGAAAAATCTAAAATTTGCACGCTTCATTAACAAGACAAGCTGCCCTTGTCTGTGAAATTCATCATTACAACTTCCTCCAAGCGACTTAACTACGGAAAGCTTTGATCCTCAAGTGCGCGCTGATAACTTTAACAAGCAATTAATTGGGAGCCAAGCAGGCGAAGAAGAGGCAGATTGATCATTAATCAGAAGCTTTGCCTGGTTAGCAAGTTATTGATGGTAGTGAATGGACGCTTCTTCTTCTTCTTCTTCGTGTTGATGACTCACGATCAACGCGTCGATCATTCTGGCCTGTAGGTCATTGAGGGGAGGTTTTCTGCTATTCTGTAATTTGCAGTAGAACCCTCTTCCCTCTGAACTTCGTCGCACTCAGTCGCTTACTACCTACAAGAACACTCTCCAAACCTATCTATTCTCAAAAAGAATATGTCTCTGGCTGGATTCGGTCTCTGGCTGGATGGAATTTAGTTGGTCTGTCAACCTGCGTGCTGGTGGTCAATGCGAAGAGTGGATGGGTTGCCTACTATATGTGCGTGGGGGTGGGGGGGGGGTTGTGTGAGAGAGAGAAAGAGAGAGAGAGTGAGAAAGTGTTTAAATGAGTATGTGATGTAGTTGTGTGTGGGTGGTAGTTGTTGTGTGGTGCTGAATATTAGTTTTAGTATTAACTCTGTATTAGTTTTCGTAGTGTGTGATTGTACAATTTGTCTCTTTATATGACTGTGATACACTTATCGGCTATCCCATTTATTATCTCTCTATGAGTTTATGACCGTATGTGAATGTATATATGTAGTTACGTGTGTGTTACTCATTTACATTTTTTAAATACAGATTTATTGAAATGTATGTACTTGTACATTGCGTGAGAATGAATTAATGTTGCGTTTTGAGCAGACTTCGTGTTTGGTATTGCGCGTAATAGAATATATTATTATTATTATTATTATTATTATTATTATTATTATTATTATTATTATTATTATTATTATTATTATTATTACACAAGCAAGCTTCCAGGCAATCAGCGACTTGCACAAATATAATGTGCACATTTACACTTACTTCCAATATAAAAATGTTTATACAGGTAAATAAACAACGGTGTATAAAATAAAATGGTAATAAAAGAATGCAGCGCTTCTGTGTCTGTACAAGAAATACCTGTATTGCTTGTTTGGTCTTCGTAAGGTATTTGCATGATTTTATGCGGCTGGTGGAGTGCCTTCAGTGTTACCACTGGGGTTGTTTCAGCAGATCTTTTATACGGATCAGGGCTGAGGTGGATCAGGGCTGAGTCCTCTTTCAGCCAAGTTGTGGTCTTGATTTTGTGGTCCTGATTCGGCTCTTTGCAGTCCACTGGACCATGTCGGTAATGAATAACTAACTAACAAATTAATGTCCATTTTTATACTCTGAAACAATAAGGAATAAGGAAATAGCACGCAAAGCAGCTATTTTAAAATATTTCCAATATATTAGTACAATCCTTTTCTTCTTGTTGTATTTTTTTAAAATGTGTACCTTGAAGGTCATATATTACTGGTTGATGTGGATGATATTAAACTTGTGTGACGCTGTTACACTCGTTGTTGTTTTTTATCAGTAGTTGGTTCAGCCCTGATGCTTGAAACCTGGTAAGTGTAACTCAGATTCGTTTATCCACGCAGCCTGCTCACTCAGCAACAAGGCAGAAGTCGTCGTATGTAATTGTCCAACTTTATTCAACGAACATCAACAACTGCATACAATCGCTTTTTCCACTCTCAACTTTTCACTCCCTCAACTCAATCAGTGCGGTACATATATATTGTCTCTCTATACTCCAGAGAAAGAAAGAACATTGGGGCAAGACACAATTATAACCAATCAGAACAAATTTCGTCATCACTGTCTCACGTCATACAACCATATTTAGGATTGAAGCGCCTCTAGTTACCACTAGAAATATCCACACGCTTCGATCGATAGTAAACAACCGACTCTAGAAAATTCTCAAATAATATCGAGCAACTAAAATTATCAACGTTAAACACAGCATCTTCTAACAACAACGCAAAATCAAATCGAAGGTAAATACACTCTATTATTGCATGCTTTGCAAAATAAAACGATCAGATCTATCGCGCGCGTTCCACTCGCACCACCGCGCGCGTCCAACTCGCACCCCCGCGCGCGTCTCAGACGTAACAGACGCGGTAGTGCAGTGGTTTGAGCACACGTAGCAATGTTTTATGTGAAGCAACGTCGGGAAGGGTTAACAATTAGAAGGCAACCCCAAAACGACTCAAAAAAATTTTTAAACAAGCGCACGACACCTCAGTCTACCCCGCTGTGACTGGGTACTTGGATCTGCATAGAACCTGGGAAGGGAAAGTAGGGAGAGGAGATATACACCACGCTCATTAGGCTGGCTTAGAGAAAAAGGGCGTCCCTAACGCTTCCCTTCCCAATGAACGAAAGGTCAGGGCGACACCTTTATCTTTCCACGTACTGGATAAATTTTTAAAATGAAACGGCAAAGTTGCGCTATTACCTATTCGCTCGCGAAACATGGACCCTCACAGCAGATCTACACCGAAGAATGCAAAGCATGGAGATGAGGTACTACAGAAGACTTCTGGGCATTTCCTATACTCAGCACATCACCAACGGCGAAGTCCGACAGACATACAAGCCCATTGGATAACACGATGACATGCTCACAGTGGTGAAGAAACGGAAAAAAACTCCGATGATATGGCCACGTCACCAGAGCATCGGGCCTTGCAAAGACCATACTGCACGGCACAGTGCAAGGAGGCGGAAGATGAGGGAGACAGAAAAAGAGTTGGGAGGACAAAATTCGAGAATGGATTGACTTGACACTGAACGAAGTCATGGGGGTTGCTGAGAACAGAGAAAGATGGAGTACGCTGGTTAAACGATCATTTGTGGTGCCCCAACGACCTTAATTAGAGTTACGGGATAGGATAGGATAAAAAAGATCTTGACAGTTCTTTTTTTTTCTTTTTTTTTAGTTTCTTCATATGATATTTATTTCATATTTATTTCCTTAATATGGGTTAAACCTCATCAAAATATATTCTCTTTTCCTTCATATTTTTACTATCACAGTTGTACGATGAGTTGCTTTTTGGATTGTATTATGGCTGCTTAGACTGACTTGTTAAAGTATTTACACTGTGATCATACATAGCATATCAGTTTAAGAGCAGAATGTGTGACAAAGATCTAAAAAGGAAAGCTGATGCATCATCATCATGCAAATGAGGAGAGAGTGACAACGGACAGACAGACAGGCAGGCAGGGCCTGAAGAGATCAAAGCGACACACAACCTTGTCCAACATTGTCGTTTTTTGTAGCCATCCATTCTTTCCATACTGTGTCCGGGGGATAGTTTTTCATGTTCGACACGCGACGGCGTCTGGAGCGGAAGTCACGTGGGTTTGCGCTCCACCAACCAGCGGCTAGCCCTTTCGTATCAATGACGCTGCTAACCGACCAGGAGCCACTGCCTCGGATCATGTGACTGTTGAGGATGTTTGGACGCGCGGGGGTTTGTATGGGCTGCGCATGACCTAATTCATCACTGTTTTGTCGTCAAAACAAATAAGGCACGAGACTTTGCACAGAAAGAATTTGTTAGTGTGCCGCCGTTCGGAAAGAGAAACCGTGGTGTCGGCTGCTTCTTTGCGGTATTCTCCTAGCCTGTAAAAACCAAACGTAAAGTAATTGTTAATACAGTATTATGTTCCCAGAATCTGGAGTGGTCATTTTGAGTAGGTATTATCTAGCCTCGGATTCTAGGATTTAGTTTGGTATATTCCCCTTCTTCAGCCTTTTTCTTCATTGATCTTACATAGACTCTTACCAGCTTCAAAGAGCTTCTTAAATGAGGCACTGGTCCAGCTCCGGATCGAACTCGGAACACCGAAAGACGACAGCATGCGATCATCATGCGCACTGCAAACGCCAAGGATGGTTTAGCCGCACCAATTTATCTCTTTGTATGTGTGTTTCCTTTAGCTCGTTGCGCCCACCGCCGTAGCTCAATTGGTAGAGCGTTCGCCTGGCACACCGATGACCCAGGTTCGAATCCCGTGGTGGGCGATATAAAACGTGGCCATTTTTACTGTCCATTTTAGCAGTATGATTGCTTTGGTGGTTCAGTGTTGATTCAGGTCCCTACCCCTCTTTCCATGGGATGGTTATCCCCGTCTGCCATATTGCCAATGGTGGGTGTAGACGTTAAACCTTAATGTTCTTCTTCTTCTTCTTCTTCTTCTTCTTCTTCTTCTTCTTCTTCTTCTTCTTCTTCTAGCTCGTTGCCTTTAGAGTACTAGTGAGCAACGGAGGCAATTGTCTTAGGCAGGATTGCATAGATCTGCAAAATGGTTGGAAGGTAGTTCCCTATTAAAAATCACTGAAAATGTTTGGAATTAGTACTGCTTTTGTATGAAACCAAATGGACTGTGACCCTTACCGTAGTAGAATGTCATTGCCGATCTCTGATTTTATGCAAGGATGGGCAAACTACATTTGAAAAGTAGTCCGCTACACTACAGTTACATTAGTCTAAAAAAGTAGTTAGCTACTTTACAATTACATTTTGAAGGAATGTAGTTCGCTACTTTTACGCTACTTTAAAAAAAGTAGCTAACTACTTTTCAAACTACTTTTTAAAAAAACTGTAATCACAACTGGGACGGCTAAGTATTTTTTAAATGTAAGTAAATTTAAAAAAAAAAGACAAGAAAAACAAAACCAATAAAGAAATACTTTTAATGATATATGCTCTTCATCAGATTACACACAAAAAAAGAAGATACAAAATATTTCCTTAGACTACAAAATTTGAGATGAAGCCTTAGATTGGATGCTGTCGTCTTGCTCGCTGAATACTCATTGCATCCGTGCTTGCATTTAAATATAAATGCATTGTCCGTTTCTTCTTTGAAATGAAAAAATTCTACATATGGTTTAAACAAAGTTGGAAGTTTCTCCATCTTCTGCGGACTAAAATTTGTGCGTTCTGTGCTTGATTTGCTCGAACAAAGACTGAGATGATTGACGCGCGCTTTTGAAAGTCACATGGCTGGCTTTTGCTTTCAGCCTATCACAATCATGCTTCCGTTTGCTGAGCGAGCGATCAATCTCGCGCGAGACAGCACTCGCTTCGGCTTGACTGAAAGTGCAAGTCACACGGCAAGGAAAGTAGTAGCGTAGCGAAAAACACATTTTCGCTACTTCGCTACTGACAAATTAGTAGTTCGCTGCTTTACAACTACTTTTTTACAATATGTAGTATGGATCGTTACAAACTACTCCAAATAGTAGCGAAACTACAAAATGTAGTCGCTACTCTCGCTACTTGCCCATCCTTGATTTTATGTCACCTGAAGAGCACAGACCATAATAGCCTGTCGCCTGACTCTTCGTCTTAGGCTTTTTCTTTTGTCTTGCCTCAGCTGAGCTCACCCACGCAGTTTCTGGCAACGGGTCATACAAATAAATCTTTGATCCCTTGGTCCTTTAATTTATCATCGCCACCACCTTTACTCTTCTCCTCTTCTCATTAGTAGTCATCATTATCATCATCATCATCATCATCATCATCATCATCATCATCATCATCATCATCATCATCATCATCATCATCATCATCATCATCATCATCATCATCATCATTTTCAATAGCAGCAGCGTCATAAATGCCATCACTACTGTCTTTGACGTTGATGTTGCTTTCTTTCCCTGTCCTTGAAAAAGTGAAAAAAACAACAGAATAAATAAATAAATAAATATGAACTACAAGGTCCACCAGATCATCAGGTCTTGCAAAGACCATCCTGCAAGGCACAGTACAAGGAGGTAGAAGAAGAGGGAGACCGAAAAAGAGGTGGTAGGACAACATTCGAGAATGGACTGGTTTGACACTGAGCGAAACAATCAGGGTTGCTGAGGACAGGGAAAGATGGAGTACGCTGGTTAAACGATCATCTATGGTGCCCCTACGACCTCCGAGTTACGGGATAGGATAGGATAGGATAGGATAGGATAGGATAGGATAGGATAGGATAGGATAGGATAGGATAGGATAGGACAAGTTCCAACAGTATGTCATTACAGAGCATATTAGTAGCTGACAGAAATGCGTTAAATTCATCATAACTAAAATAAACATTGTAGTACGACTGTGGAACTAGACACTCTAAAGATTTATTTTATTTATTTTGTCATTCTTGCATAGCGCTTTTCCATCTCGAGAGCTGCGCAAGGCGCTGGCCGATAAAAGATCTAACTAAAGCCGCCCCAGGCGCCCACTTGCAGCCGTTGGGCGCAAAGTCTGGCACCCAGACGACTGAGCTCAATCCTGGGCGACCGGAGATGGGGAGAATGGACCTAGTGCTTGCTGGGTGTATTTTTGTAACCGGCACTCGCCCGTCTAGGACATGAGCGTCAGGATCTTTAAAGTCCGCGCTTTGAAATGTGAGCGCGCACAGACTAGACCTCGGTTTATACTCTCACCGAAGGAGTAAAAATTTCATCGTCTTGTTCCTCTTGCGACTTAAGACCGACTCCAAGTCTTAAATACAGCTTGATTCTTTTCAACAAAACCAAAGAACAAGGGAAACGCTTAGAATTGAATAGACTTGAATAGGCCTACATAACCACTATCTGAATTGACTTGAATAGGCCTACATAACCACTATCTGAATTGACTTGAATAGGCCTACATAACCACTATCTAAATTGACTTGTACAGGCCTACATAACCACTATCTGAATAGACTTGAATAGGCCTACATAACCACTATCTGAATTGACTTGAATAGGCCTACATAACCACTATCTGAATTGACTTGAATAGGCCTACATAACCACTATCTGAATTGACTTGAATAGGCCTACATAACCACTATCTGAATTGACTTGAATAGGCCTACATAACCACTATCTGAATTGACTTGAATAGGCCTACATAACCACTATCTGAATTGACTTGAATAGGCCTACATAACCACTATCTGAAGTGACTTGAATAGGCCTACATAACCACTATCTGAATTGACTTGAATAGGCCTACATAACCACTATCTGAATTGAAGCGCACTTCAAATTATCCAATCATCACTGTAATTTTGTGCTCAGTTGTCTTGACGTCAGGCGATGCGCCCAAAGCCTGCAAGCGGGCCTCTCGGGCAACTTGAGATAGATCCTGTATCCGCCATGGCCTTGAGCGGTTCTTGAGCCGGAACAGAGCTATAGAAGAACGATTAAATAATTCAATTAATCATGTCATCAACAACGCTAAAATAATTAACCTGGCGCTTCTTAACTAGTACTACGTGAACAAGAGACGCGCTGGAGACTGAAAAGTAGGTTATTCCCCTTTAACTGTGGCTAGTGAACAAATTCGATGGGCTGGGCTAACTGATGATCCATTTCTTGCAGAACACTTTTATAATTTTAAAAAAACACACAGTAAATATTTTGGTTGCCACATGATACAAAAACACACAAAAACAGCTCAGCAGTCTAATAAAAGGGATTTATAGAGAGCGCGTTTTTGTAGCATGATTTCACAGTTCTTGTATTCTCTTTTACAACAGAGAAATTAAAACTACTGGGATTTCACATTTAATACTGTTGTGTGAGCATGAACGGGTCCACTTGCGGTCATAGAACTCGTTTTTTAAAGAGCGTTGTGAGCTAAAGGCGCTGCGAAAGCGCTACTGCATAATGCAGATGCAGCAATAACAAAGAAACGCACAAGCGGCAATTTCGGCTGTAATTCATGGGAAAGCAAGAAGTAATTTTGAAAGAAAAAAAAACAACAACATCGTTTGAGCTTTTTGAGGACTTTATGCACTACATTATTTAATGTTTTGATAATTTCTTAGCGCACACACACAGGCAAGTGAGCAGCTCGTAGCCAATCAGAACTCACATCATACATTAGAAAATATGATATTGCTATCTATTATCAATACAAACTTTAGATTGAAAGATGTTCCATTATTTCTCGTCTTTTTTTTAAATATCTTATAATAATTTCTGATGTGAGCAACATCTTTTAACCTTCCAAAGCATACATACATACATGCGCCCCACCCACGAAAGACTATTCTTGAACACTCCACAAATATTTCTAGGTCAACCGTTGACCTATTTAAACTAGACTATTTGGACGCAGCCGGTCGACGACCTCGTGCTATCTAAAAGCGCGTTCGTGTACTTTCCACAACCTTGAAGATTCCGTTTTTAACGTGACCGGATATCAGTGTAGAATACGAGATGCGAAATTCGCGTGGTATCTTGGTATGCAATATAATATTATGTATGTTTACTCTCTAATGCGCGATCACTTAAAAAGTCCCGAATTCAAAGGCTTTGTTTACGTTTTGTTAAAAAGGGGTTTACCCTAAAATTCGCCTTGTTATTACATTACACAATGACACAGTGGGCGTTTGTTGCTCAAACCGCTAAAATTTGTATTTTCCATTTCGGTTCTGACAGGGAGTGAGGTCCCCTGTTTTAACGGTACACACGTGTGGCCTTTGACCCTATTTGTGAGAGAGCGGCGCGGCATGAAGTGGTTGTCTTTGGTGTCTAGGGTAAGCTAGGGTCTATTGTACCAAACTAAAGCGAAAAACCTTACGAGCAATTCTTTTTTTTGTTGTTGCGGGTTCTGTCTCTTGCCGGCTTTGGGGGATGCTATTTTTAGCTCCAGAATGTTGGCTAGTCCTTGCTATTAATAGACACAAAACTACGGAATTTATTCATTAAAAAAAAGAATTATACTTTTGAAAGAGTTATTGTTTTGTTGTAAGATTTTTTTTTCAGTAAGGTAAAACTCACTGTGATTGTTAAAGGATCTGTCGAGGTCAAAGTGTGTGCGCCTTTAAAAATGTCAGGCTACGCAAGAGGTTCCTGGTGGTCACAGTGTTGTTTTTGTGTGTGATGACGAGTCTACTTGGGAAACTGCATTATTTTCGCATTACATAACCCTCAATTAGTTGTCGGGTGTAGTTTTGGGGTCGTTCATTGGTTGTTACGGCTCAAACAAAACCTCGGATTTGGGATACTTGGATTATTGCATGCGTCAGTATGTGTTTGGTAAGTCGCTTTTTTGCCATCTTTTATCCCCCACCAAAAAAAACCCTGATGTTAACGTTCTCTCTTCCAAATTGTGGGGGTTGGGGATGAAAAAACGAGGAGGAGAAAGCAGAGAAGGATAAAGAAGGAAGAAGAGGATGAAGTAGACGTGGATGAGGGGAAGGAGGAAGAGGGAAGAGGTCTCCATGAAACTGTGTTGCCTTAATTACTTGCTAATAACAAACTGTATCGCCTTAATAACTTGCTAATAACAAACTGTATTGCCTTAATTACTTGCCAATAACAAACTGTATTGCCTTAATTACTTGCTAATAACAAACCTGTGGACTTACCTCGATTAATTGGGGCAAAGGAGAGGAGAAAAAAGCAAAACGAAAGAAAGGAAGAAGAAGAAGAAGAAGAAGAAGAAGAAGAAGAAGAAGAAGAAGAAGAAGAAGAAGGAGAAATAAGGTGATTAAGGAAATAAAAGAAAGAAAGAAAGAAAGAAAGAAAGAAAGAAGAAGAAGAAGAAGAAGAAGAAGAAGAAGAAGAAGAAGAAGAAGAAGAAGAAGAAGAAGAAGAAGAAGAAGAAGAAGAAGAAGAAATATATGTGATGATGACGAAGGTGGCGACCACGGGGTATAAAAGCACTGCAACAACAACAACAACAACAACAACAACAACAACAACAACCACAGCAACAACAACAACAACACAAAGAGTAACTGTGATAAATATGCAGCCATAACTGTTAACGCCAGATAACTGTGATTTTCTGCAAATATTCTTTGAGATAAATCCGATATAAAATCTTTCTGCGAATTTTTTGTAAAAATTACCTGGAGCATATTCAGCTCGTAGTCCAAACAAGAAAAATTCGCTCTATCTGAAAATAAGCAACCGTGTCAGGTCAAGGGAATGGGAAGGGCGCTAACTCTAGACCGAGGAAGAGCAGTGCTTTCCCTTGTTATGTTTTTTCTGTAGCGGAAGTCGGGCATTAACTAAGCGAACTCGGGCTTGTTATTCTCAGACACCTTAACTTGAATGAGGTAGTCCTGTTTCACTAAGAAGTGTTTACACGCAAAAAAAAAAAAAAAAAAAAAAAAAAAGGGCTTACTTACAGTGATTTGGATTTTGCTAGAAGTAAACTCATTCAAAAAGACACATAAACTTACTATTCTACGGTGTTAACCCTTATAAGGATATCTGACTCTTTCATCCCACGCACACGCACACACACCTACACACACACACACACACAAGCACACACAACACATCCACACACCATGCCTTCCATCCCCCACTCCCTTCTCCGCTCCGTTATCATACCACACAATAAAGCAACAGTCGATGTGCACAGTGGCGATACAAATCTTTACTATTCTGTTTTTTTTTCTATGGGAGGCGAGATATAGCAAACGCGCGAGCATTTGCACGAGCAAATGCGCGAACCTCGCGCACATGCTCGCGCATCTGCTCCTGCAAGTGTTCGAGCAAATGCGCGAGCAAGTGCGCGATCATTTGCTCGAGCGGTTGCCACGCCCGTTGCTATAAGGGTTTTGTTGAAAACTGTCAACGGAAAGGAACTGAAAATGAACACATTTTTTGTTGTTGTAGATCTCCGACCTAGATATTTTGTATTTATCCGCATTAGTTTGATGTTAAATATTTACGTAATATTTGTGGCCCTTAAACTTAATTTCTAAGTAGAATACAATTTAAATAACTGTCTCAATATGTTTTAAGATAGCTTTGATTTTAAAATATTATTAAAGTATTAGTAATTATTATGTAAATATATTATATAAATATAAATCAGTTCTGAATCGTCCTTAATGTTATGATAAAGTTATTTCATGAATGATATTAAGTTTAGTAGTGCTAGTTTCACTAATTATTATTAATATTATTACTAATAAATGCAAGAAATATTTAATTTGTGCACGTCTCAAATTCTGTTACATACACATTCTTTTCCGGGTATAATTTTTACGTTTATGGAGCGGAATATAGCAAACGCACGCGCATTTGCTCGCACACTTGTTGGAGCAAATGCGCAAGCAAGTGCGCGAACCTCGCGCATTAATTTTGCTCGTGGAAATGCTCGCGCAAATGCGCGCGCGTTTGCTATATCTCGCCTCCCATATTTTTTACTCAATATGGCCCCACAATAAGCATGTATATATATATATATATTTTTTTTAATTGGTCTGATGCCTCGGCCTACTTACGCGTGCAATATAAATACATGCTTTTATAATACAAATCTATTCTCTAATTATGTAGCAAACATGCCTACATATGGCAGTTCCGTTAAGCCTTCGCCTTCTACAGTAAAAAAAAAAAAAAAAAAAAAAACAATTTAATGGCATCAACGCCTACACATCTTTTCTGTTTACGTCCAAGTTGGCCTTGGAACCGCTACCGTACCACATCGAAGAGATATTACAGATATAATTTAATTAAGAAATATTAACGATCAATAGATATATAGCTTTGATAATGCCTTCAGTGCTATTGAATTCCAGATCAAACGACACGGGCTTCCAAATCTAAAGATAGAAATGTCCTTTCTACACAACGTCTCTCCTTTTGTCCATGTTGTTCTCGAAATCGGTACTGGGCCACATCGAACATATATTACAGGTATAACTTATCTTTAGAAATTCTAACAATCGATAGCTGTAGAATGGATAACGCATTCAATGACACGAGCTTCCAAATCTAAAGATAGACAACTCCACTTCTTTGACTCTGAAAAAGACTGTCTAAGGGTGAAAAACAGTACAGGTTGTTTCATCGTTATGTTTCAATGTCTTTGCCAGTCTACGCCAATCGATCTAAAATTTGGATATTTCAAAGGCAAGAATAATTATAAAAATAAAAATAAAAAACACATTTTAAGTGTTGTGAAGATGAAAAATTCACGTCTTTGAATATTATACAAAACACTTGCTTTCAGAGTTGACATTCTTTCAAAATGCTAAACTGTGTTCATATAAAAAAAAAAAAAAAAAGGATTACCAGCGTGCGCGATCAAAGCCTAAGGTCATTTTGATGGAATAATGACTATTGACGTTTAAAGCAAAAGGTATTACCGTTCTTCTGGAATTTGCAGACGCGTGAAAAGCATTGAGTCCAATTTTTACCAGAAAATTGATAAATAAGATATTTACCATCTTCGCCCACGCTGTTTCAGAATTCGGCATGTCATCAGAACAGTCGAAGTAGGCTACACTTAAGGGATAACCACACATATCAACGGACTAATGAGAAGCTTAGTTAGTTATTCATTATTTATAGGGTCCAGGGGACAGCAAAGAGCCGAATCAGGACCATAACTTGGTTGAAAGAGAACTCACCCCCGATCCGTATAAAGATCTGCTGAAACAACCCTAATGGCAGTGGGGCCGGGTAGCTCAGTTGGTAAGAGCGTCTTGCTAGTAACCGAAAGGTCGCTGGTTCGAATCCCGGATTGGTCAAAGTGTGATCATATTATTTTCCCCTTTACCAACAACTGGCCCGCTGGTGTCAGTATAAATCGGTCCAGTAGTCACCTATATGCGAAAGTGTCGTGTGACTATAATCCACAAACAAACAAACAAACCCTAATGGCCACACTGATTGATTGATTGATTGATTTATTGTTGCTTTAGGTCCAGCGGACTCTTCCGAGCCAAATCAGGACCGGACAACCCCCGATCCGCATAAAAGATCTGCCGAAACAACCCTAGTGGGAAAATTGAATGCCCTCCACCGGCCAGTCACTTTACAATAAAGACATCCCACGCGGGGGACGGCTGAGGGTTGACCTCAACTACGCGAACACCCCGGTTACAAAAACAAAATAGAATACAACCATCATTATAAATCATCAACAAAACACATACATATAAAATGCCTATAGTGCGAAATAATACAATCATAGGAAGCCCTAGTGACCACCCGGCAGAAAGCGTCCAACACTCCCAAGCTGATCCAACAGACCTCATACACAAACAAGGAGTCTTGTCCAGGAAGAGTTTTCAAGAAAAAAGGTAGGTCATTGATCTAGCGAAGAAGAAGAAAGTATAGCAGAGTGATAGGACAGATCAGGAATGGGAAAGAGCAAATGATGAAGACAGCGACAGTGGGAATTTAAAGCACTAAATTTCCAGAAAGTGGGGATACTATTTATACTGAAACCCCCGGCACTCCAACGGGGGGAACTGTTGCCGCAGTGAATTAGTCATGCCAACAAAGGCAAGACAGGTTTTCAACTGGTGGCCACACTGAAGGCACTCCACCAGCCGGTCACTTTACAATAAAGACATGCCATCTGATGCTGTACTCTAATTTATCGAATCCCCGTTTACAAAAAACAAAATAGAATATAAACATCATTATTAAATATTAATAAAACACATACATATAAAACGCCTACATTGCTAAATAAATAATACCATAGAAAACCTGTGGTCAAAGCTTTCAAGACTAAAGGTAAGTGACTGGTCTAGTGAAGAAGATAGTAGATTGATAGAACAGATCAGAACGAGAAAGAACAAATGACAGAAACATTGGTAATTTAAAGCATTAAATTTCCACAAAGTGGGGATGCTATTTATACAGAAAATCCCGGCACCCCATTAACTGGGGAACGAGAAGCGGTGGTGAACAGATCGTGAACTTGGCTGGTGTACGCGAAGAGGTGAAGCCAGCGTTTTAATCCAGCAGGTTGTTTCAACAGCGTGGAAGAGGTCAGGCTGGTCATCGTGACCCACCGCATTTTATCACGCTTCAAAGACTTTCAACGGTTGACGGTGATACGTGTATTTCAACACTAAAGATTATGGAAAAAAAGATATCGCACATGTACCGACCGTGTCAGGCAAGGAGTCATTACTGGCTACTGTCGTGATTGTCAGATACAATCAGCGATTAGCAGTTACGTTCTACCAGGATTACAATATGTTTTGTTTGCTACTAATGCAGTACTGTTTGCCAAAGTTATAAAGCAGTTTGTTTTTTGTTTTGTTTTTTACTGTTTTGTAAATAGTGGGTTACTTTTCAACCACCTATTACCCTTGTTCGTCGAAGAGAGAGAGAGAGAGAGAGAGAGAGAGAGAGAGAGAGAGAGAGAGAGAGAGAGAGAGAGAGAGAGAGAGACCTAATACTTAACATAAAAATAAACCTGTATCGTCCAAGAATGCATTCAGCGTTATTGATCCTGAGTTCCCAATCCGCCATAAAATCGATGAGCGTGTTTTGTGCTTCTTTTTGAAAGAAAACTAATAAGGAGTGAACGCAGACAAGATTTATCGTATGAATTCAATAGTAACACCAATAATCATAATAGTTTACTCTTTCTTTCTTTTCTTCATGAACGCAAATAATGTGCGAACAACGATGAGATTTCTTATGAAAGATTCCATTTTATAGCGAGATATTTCACCATTTTATAATAAAAGTGTGTGTAGGTGTGTGTGTGTGTGTTGTGTGTGTGTGTGTGTATGTGTGTGTGTGTATTCCTTTAAACATGCCTTTTTATACAATTTAGATGCCGTGTTTGTTATTATTTCTTACAATGTTTCACGTGTTTTATCTCATAATGTTGTACCGTATTATTTCCTACGACGTGTGACTGTTTTATCTCATAATGTTTTAACCACGTTTTTAACAAAAAATATTTATTTACTTGTGGGCGTATGTGTGTGTGTATATATATATATGCGTGCGAGCGCTTCGAGCAAGCTTTAAGTTTGTTTTTGTGCTATTAAAAATGTAATGATGATGATGATGATGATGATGATGATGATGATGATGATTGTTATTTTTGTTAAAATATTATTATTATTATTATTATTATTATTATTATTATTATTATTATTATTATTATTATTATTATAAGCCAATAGGAAAAGGGTGGCGTTGAATGACATCGTTACTAGTTCTACTCTGTAACTATAATGGAAAAATGAGAGTATTCCTTTGATTAAAAGCTTTCACGTAAGGATTTTTTGTGCTGGTATGTCACGCCTTCTTAACAAATCCGAAGAAAGGAGTACACAAGCAAAATCATAGAGAGTTCTATCAACAATCTATACCTATACTTGAAAAATTAATATCTCTCTCTCTCTCTCTCTCTCTGTCTCTCTCTCTCTCTCTCTCTCTCCCTCCCTCTCTCTCTCTCTCTCTCTCTCTCTCTCTCTCTCTCTCTCTCTCTCTCTCTCTCTCTCTTTCCAGGGACTAACTAGACTTACCGTAAGATTCTATTGTATGCTTAGATATTTGCGGCTTTTTGTGAATAAAAATAGAGTTAAAAATATTGGGGGTTTGACATTTATGTATCTATTTATTCATTTATTTAACCACTTTTATATTGCGCTTTTCCAGCTTAAAAGCTGCTCAAGGCGCTGGCGAATGTACATAATCTAACTCAAGTTGCCCGAGGCGTCCACTTGCAACATTTGGGGGCACAGTCTGACTCCCAAACAACTGAGCACAATCCTGGGAGACCGGGGATGGGGAGAAGGGACCTAGTTGTACTTGTGTAGTGGAACTCACCCGTCTAGGACATGAGCGTCAGGTTCTTTAAAGTCCGTAAGATGGACCTTGTCAGCTTTCGTCATTTTCGATTTGAAAATATGTGACTCGTTTTATTTAGGAAAAGGTATTTCAATTTGTACAGCATAATTAATTGCTATTTTAATGGCTTTAAGTGAAATTGCTAGTTTGCCTACTGTTTTTTATAGCATAGCAATGTGTGTGAATTCACAGTCTGCTTCACGGGCTTTGAATACTACAAATAGTAAGGAACGACAATAAATAATTTATAGATCAAACATGTAGTTCATTATAAATGGACCAGAAGTTAATTTCTTTTGGATACCCCCATCTTCTGGTTTTATTTAATGATTGGGCAGATCGAGAGGCAAAGAAATGTGCTTTGAACTTGAATTCAGTTACTGTTCGCATACCTTTATTTACTAAAGAAGCAATCAACAGAATACAAAACGTAGTTTTGAAAAAAATATAATTATTCAACCCAATGTTCGTTACTTACTGCTTTTTTCAAGGCCTGTTGTAACATTAGCATATAGAATTTTCGTAAATTCATTACGAACTAAATTTTGTAAAAATACTTTTTTACTTATAAACTTGTGCTTCTTCACTGGTTCATATTCTGTTTAAATGCAACGATTTTGACTTTTTACTACCAGTGGAAATGAAAAATATCAATATGCTAAGTGACATCACTTTTTCAGTTTGCTTAAACCTTGCCAAATTTTTATTTATTCATTTGTTAGAAGATTTATGTATTTTTTCTTTATTTATTTTTTCTCAATGACTGTTATATGAAGAGCCTATTCCTAATCCTATTCTATCCCGTGACTCGAAGGTCGTAGGGGCACCACAGATGATCGTTTAACCAGCGTACTCCCTCTTACTCCATGAAGATATGAAGAGCCCGTGTGTATAATCATAGAGCTATAGTGAGGGGGAGGGGAGAGGAGAGAGAGAAAGTAATTTTAATTTTTAATTTTGTTCCAGTTATTCTGTAGTTATTGGGTTGATTTCTTATAGTTAGTTATTTAACTGTATTTATGAATACTTTTTTTCAATTTTTAAATCACTGACGTGGATAATAGCCAATAAATGAGTAACACACAGGTAGAATGTAGCGAGTTCTAGCAACAAAAATAAAGTAGGCGTTCAGCACAATCTGGAGAAAAAAAACCTTGAACGCCCCCCCCCCCCCTTCACCGCACTTCCCTCACCATTTTTTTTCTTCCTACTAACTACGCCCCCACATAAAAACAGTATTGAAGTCCAATTTAAAGATCACACATAGACTTTCGTATTAGATTGTCCACCTTTTCTGACGATCAAAAAGACCCCAAAAGGAATGAAAGGAGCATTTTCAAAGATTCTTTACGACGGCTTTGCTACATAGAATGTAAAAGATTAGTATCATTTTTAGGTGTGTGTGTGTGTGTGTGTGTGGGTGTGTGGGTGTGTGTGTAAATGTTAATGTGATTAATATTCTATTGATGCAGTTGTATATATAATTCATGGATTCAACTGAGAGTTTTGAGTGAAGGGTTTGTCGTAGATGAAACGAAATGGCGTTTCCTCATGGGTTGCACGCACACACATACACAAGAATGCACGCACACACACACACAAGAGCGCACGCACGCACGTACCCACACAAACACGTGCTCCCACATACAGACACACCTTTTTTTTTAAACTTTGAGACTCAGACACGCTTTGTCTAACTTGCCAACCTTGTGCCTTGTGGTTGTATACAACAACGCAGGGTATCAATATTTACATAGTTTGGCCAAACAGCGTAAATATTAAACTGAAAAGTTTCCCTTCACAACACTATATATAAATATATGTGTGTAAGTGGATGTTGGGGGGAGTGGTTTGGGAGGGGAAGAGGTCGCGCCTTTCCGTCTTTGACCCTAGCTGAATGTTTTGATTGTCTAATGGTGACTGTTTGATTGTTTGCACCTGTGGATTGACCGGTAAGTAACGGGACGCGGTACCTATCCGATATGTCCGGACAACAGTCCAATCACCTGTTGTATGGACATAGGTGCCGACAACATACACTTGATCGTTTGTCGGCTGCATTCCTCACGTCACGATTTGGGGTGCCCCGATAGTGCAAGTGTAGGGTGCTAATTCTCCAAATGCGTGTAGGTTGTGGTTTCGATCCCCAGCCGGGTCCGAAATATTTTTGCTTAGGTATGTGACTTGTCAGATCATCCAGGGTTTTTTCCGGGTACTCCGGTTTCCTCCCTCTTGGGGAGGAGTAGGCCTAAGTCATTACTGTAAGCATTTCAAACTTAATGGGTAATAAGTATAATACATTACAAAGCGGTCACACAGTCGCAAAAAGTCGTGTACTGTAGCAAAAATTAATGCCTTACTTTGTACAGAAAACTCTTCCATGCCAGTTAAAATAATGGTACTTTCTTGGTGTTTTACATTAAGAGTGTCAATAGTCTGAACTCCCTCTTGCTTAACAATGGTACTGGATGCAGTTAATCTAAATGTCAAAAACTACAAAACTAATGTTGAGATTATTATCTACGGCAGTACTATATGTCCAACATGTCCAGTGCGGCAGGCTGATTTTTGTTTTGAATACAACTAAACTTTTAAAAGGAACTCATAAATGATAACGCAGGCCAACAGAAAGACGTAATGTTTTTTTAATGCCTCATTCTCTAAAGTATCAGCGAACAGCCTAAAAAATATAATAAATAAAAATAATTTAAATTTGAAAAATTATTAAAAAGCAACTAAAATATCCTTGTGTATAATATGATGAGGGCACTGAATTAATGGTATGAATGTTTGTATTCGTAGTCGTCAATACCCCTAGCGAAATGTTTCCATTAAAAATTTAATATATAGCATCATTTAACGTTGAAATAGTTCAGCAAACATGTAACGGGACTTGATTTCAGAATCTTAATGCAGGAAGTCACTCGCACATGCTGCCAGTATCATAATGAAAGTACGGACCCTCCACCTTCTTACTAATTTCACACGTGTGTGAGGATCGCAGTTTCGACGTTACACGATCTTAGAGCTAAACCAAACATTTATGTGTGTTGTTGGGCGTGGCGATTGTTTGTTGTAGCATCTGTGTGTGTGTGTGCGTGTGTGTGTGTGTTTGGTGTATGTGTGTGTAACAATGTAACACTGTGGATCTAGGTAACATTGTTGTTCCCTATCGTAACAAAAGATGACGCAGTCGAGTCCCATCCTATCTTAGTTGTTGTTGTTGTTGCACCAATTTTTATTCATCAGATTAACATAAGTTGTACTGATAAATATACCTATCTTGGTCATCAGATTGGTTTTGTCGTCTTGTTGGTTTGGCCATATTACTGGTCACGTGGGTTTTTGTTGGTTTGGGTTTTACGATCTGACGATCACACTGGCTCAATAACGTGACTTTGAACATCCCTAAGAACAACAAACAATTGCGCAGGCACTTTTAAAGATCCTGACGTCCATGCTGTAGACGAGGGGTGAGGCGGAGGGAGTTAGGGGCGAGTACCAGATACAAGAACCCACAAGCAAGCACTAGGTTCTATTCCCTCTCGTCCTGGATGGCGCTGCTCTGCTGCTGCCGGGCTTTCGCTTTCGCTTCGCTCACGCGGGTGGCGGATATAATTCACAATATTATAAGATAACATGGATTAGACTGAATAACAACAACAACAACAACAACAACAATAACAACAATAACAACAACAGTGCAAAGGTGGTACTTTTGAAAGGAAATGATGAATTCAAATGGTGTGTGTTTGTGGAGTGAGGTGGGTGTAAGATAAGGAGGAATGCGTGTGTGCGCGTGCGTGTATGTGTGTGTGTGTGTGTGTGTGTGTGTGTGTGTGCGGGGTGTATCTACACTCAGGGAATATGACTTTTATTACCATTTAAGACTGATCGCAATTATAATTTCCTCGGAGATGGCTTAACCAAGTTGACAGTCGCTTGTTTGTTTGTTTGTTTTTGCTGGAGCTCTTATCCTATGCTATCCAATCACCTAACTCGAAAGTCGCTGGGGCACCACAGATGATCGTTTAATCAGCGCACTCCATCTTTCTCTGTCCTCAGCAAACCTCATGGCTTCACTCAGTGTCAAGCCAGTCCATTATCGAATGTTGTCTCCCCCACCTCTTTTTCTGTCTCCCTCTTCTTCTGCCGCCTTAAACCGTTACTTATCATATCACCAATGACGCAGTCGGACAGACCATCACACAAGCCATTTGACAACATGCTCACAGTGGTGAAGAAACGGAACTCCGATGGTATGGCCGCGTCACCACAGCAGCAGGCCTTGCAAAGACTATCCTGCAATGCACGGTGCAAGGAGGCAGAAAAGAGGGCGACAGAAAAAGACAACATTCGAGAATGGACGAGCTTGACACTGAGCGAAGCCATGGGGGTTGCTGAGGACAGAAAAAGACGAAGTATGCTGGTTTAACGATCATCTGTGGTGCCCCCACGACTTTTGCATTACGGGATAGGATAGGATAGGATAGGATTAACTGTTAGGGCAGGTGGGAGTCGTTACACAACGTACTATGAAGGCAAGGGAGGACGTGATGCAATACTTCGTCAAAACACAATTAACACTTAAACTCAAGTTTTTTTGGTATTATTTTGGTTTAAACAAAATTTACTTGACGAGGCCTGCAAGCAAAACATGGAATACTTAAAGGGCGCACAAAAGCTTAAATACGTGCCACCCTTGGGACAAATGATAACAATTCAATGTCGCGAGCGAACAAGAACAGATGCAGAGCAACAGCATACAAAATATGTTTGCTCCAAATGGTTACATAGTAATAAAGTGCAAGAGTCAATAAAGTACGACAAAATCGAGAGTCAAGAAATAATACAGAAATAAATAAAAGCACTAAGAGAGAGGCAAAAAGTAATAAAGCTTGAACAAAGTAAGTAAAGAAGTAAGTACATAAATTCACAAATAAATAAAATTGGTATGATGTTACAATTGATAAAAATCCATAACAAAAACCCAGATCATATAAAGAAACACGTCAGATATTTATTTTTGTATTTTGTATTTTTATTTATTTATTTATTTATTTATTTATTTATTTATTTTATTTAATTTTTTTGTGGGGGGAGGATTTTTTAAACTTTTTAAAATTACAGATAAAGATTCTAAACTAATTATAAAGTCTAATCTTTCAATCTGTTCCTTAACAAATTAGCTTAATAAAAAACCTTTAACATTGACTTGGAAATCAAATAACACACACACACACACACACACACACATACACACAAACACATCCCATCATCTTTAAACAATGTTCATAATCCACTTTCCTCCCCATACGTCCTTCTTTAAATATAATAATTATTATTAATATATTATTAATGTTATAAATAAATAATAGTACAAATAATAATAATTACGAAATTGTCATTTAAAAAAATACGTTACATTAATATTTATTTAGTAGATGCTTACATATGTTAACAGAAAATAATGTGTCGCAATGTTTACACTCCAGAAGGACAGAGATACAGACAGACAGACAGAGAGACAGACAGACAATAGATGTTCTCTGTCACAACTTCTTCACTGATTCTTGTCCCTCCTACCTTACTGACCTGCTGTCTGTCTACTCCCCTGCACGCACTTTAAGATCTTCTGCTGAAACTCGCACACTCAAGGTTCCCGTCACCCGCACTAAGACATACGGCCAACGTGCATTCGCCTACGCCGCACCTAAGCAGTGGAATTCCCTTCCCTCCCATATCCGCAACATACAATCAACACAAGCATTCAAAAAGGCCCTCAAAACCCACCTCTTCAAACTGCATTATTCAGACTGATTTGTATCCCGCTGCCATTCTCTCCTCTTTTGTCTCTGTCTGATCCGTAAGTGTATACACGGCTGTACATACTTATACTGTTTTTCCTCTTGGGCTTAACCGGGCATATAAATAGCTGTGGATAGGTTTTTTGCTATTCTATTTATGTCTTTTCCGTCATTTGTGTACATAGTTGTAAATAGTCTACCTCTGTCTTTTTTTATAATTTGTGTACATAGTTGTAAATAGTTGTACCATTACTGTTCTGTCTTTTGGTGTACTGTAGCAAAAGCAATGTTTTATCGAGTGCATGTATTTATATGTAATGATTATGTAAAGCGTGGTGAGTCTGGTCATAGGCTGGAGTACCCGCTATATAAAAACCCGTTATTATTATTATTATTATTATTATTATTATTATTATTATTATTATTATTATTATTATTATTAGATTTGAACTGAATAGACATTTTGCCGCTAGTTATTTCCCTTCATACCTTCGCGAGCGGAAGAGTTCAGTCCCCATAACGTGGGGCTCAAACGGTGCACTGGTTATTATGTTAAGTCTATATGTGCGTGCGCTTTGTCGTCATTGCAATGACCCAGGTTCGAATCCCGTGGTGGGCGAAATAAAAGTGGCCATTTTTCATGTCCATTTTAGCAGTATGATTGCTATTGTGGTTCAGTGTTGGTTTAGGTCCCTATCCATTGTTCCCTGAGATGGTTATCCCCGTCTGCCATATCGCCAATGGTGGGTGTAGACGTTAAACCTTAATGTTCATTCGTCATTGCAGGAGCTTGTGCATAGTGTCGTATTCACTCATAATGTTATATGAATTACCTCTTTTGACAAACGAATACCGCGCTGTTGATTTATAAATGTCTTGTTAGTTAATTATTTGTATAGGAAGAGCCTATTATGTAAGATGCAGCTCGTGTGTGTTTTCTCCACTATCAACTCTGTCATAGGTATGCACTTTTGAAGCTAAAGTGGAGAGAGGGAAACCGAAAGAGAAAGAAATTTAAAAAAAGAAAGAGAGAGGGAGAGAGTATAAATACAACTGAATGATCTGTTCTGAATGTATTGAGTTTACCTTAGTGTTTTTAACAAACGCGCGCGGCAGTGGGGTCGAGATAAATAGACATCCGAGGTTCATCTTTATGCAGTGAATAAAGTGTGGAGACGCCATAAAAACACTGTTTATTCACAATTTCTTCTTCAAATATTCATTGTTTCCAATAAGAAATGCCCCATCAGCAGTTGGATCACCGTACGTAACCTGAAACTGGCTGCGTCCAACGGTCGCTTAAACAGTAGTTCACAGCTCTTGTGCCGTGGCATAACTCTTGACCCTGGGGCCAAGTTGAAGGTCCTTTTAGAGGAAACCGGACTATTGAAGATCAGATTAGAATGACTCATTCAGCCCATCAATACCAGAATTTATTGCTGTTAATTAGTTGGATGATTGATTCACTGCGTGTCTGTTATTTCAGCCCCGTGTAGCTAGGGTGGGCTAAGCAGGACTGACAGATTTATGTTTGAGAGGCATGTTAAAACTAATGTTATCATAAATTAGCCTCCAGACCTTAACATTTGCGCACCTTACTATTGTGCGTGTAATGAGAGAGAGAGAGAGAGGGGGGGAAGGCGGGGGGGGGGGTGTAGAGGGGGGGGAGAGAGAGATTGTAGTTTATGAAGGTCTATGGTATACATGTATGAAATGAATTCTTCTAATGAACATTGAAGTTTAATTGTCTACACCCACCATTGGCGATATGGCAGACGGGTACAGACCTGTGCACACTCAAAATGCTCATCAGTAGCAAACAAACCAAATTTCAGTAGTTTTTAAAAATTTTCAGTAGCGTTTTAAGCACAACTAGTCAAAAACATCTTAAAACAAAAATAAAAGAATTTTTTTTGGGTACAAAAATCGGAATTTCTGAATTTTTATCCGTATTCTGCTCATGAAAATCGGAGAAAATACGGAAAATCCGTAGATGTGCATAGGTCTGCGGGTATAACCATCCCACGGAAAGAGGGGTAGGGACTTGAATCAACACTGAACCACCAGAGCAATCATACTGCTAAAATGGAACAGTGAAAAATGGCCACGTTTTATTTCGCCCACCACGGGATTCGAACCTGGGTCATCGTTGTGCCAGGCGAACGCTCTACCAATTGAGCTACGGCGGCGGGCTTCTTCTAATAAAATTACCGAACTGAATATACGTAGGCCTACACTGTCATTGGAGTGTAGGACGTAAATGTAAGGCAAAGAAAATCGTTATTTATATTCTTATTATTAATCGTGAAAGATCGTAACTGAAAGTTCCTTTGTAGGTAGTTTTAATAATATTTTTGTGTGCATTTTGTGTTAAGATCTAATAAATATATTTTGACACTAGAGCACTTGTGTGGAAAATGTAGGTGTTGTTATTGTGGTATCGAAAGTTCCGTACTTAAATTTGGATGGGGCAAACTATCGCAAAGAATGAAAGAAAGAGTGTGTGTTTGTGTGTGTGTGTGCTTGTGTGTGTTTGTACGTGTGAATGTATGTGTGTGTATGTCTGTAAGAAACTGAGAGAGAGAAAAAAGAGAGAGAAAGAGCCAGAAAGATAGAAAAAAGCGAGAGAGAGAGAGAGAGAGAGAAAGAGAGAGAGCGCGCGAGAAAGAGAGAGAGAGAGAGTGTTGTTGCGTTGTGTATGAGTCTGTTTATTTAATTTCAAGCTTGACTCTGACAACCAGAATCATATCGATACCAAAAATTCGAGTGAGCCCTGTGATGAAAAGACCATATTTTATTGTCAACAGCAACTTTTAATAACTTATGTGGACAGAGGTGTTAAGAAAAAAACAAACAAAGAAAGAACAGAAAAAGAAAAAAAAAGTAAGAGAAATAAATAAATAAATAAAGAATGAATGAATGAATGAATGAATGAACTAAAGACTTTGAAAAAAGGACCGGTTTTGTGTGTATTGTTTGTAATGAAAATGAAGTAGAAGGGGTATTAAATTGTATTACAAGTACTGAAGCAGCAGTCTTCAAGAACGTTGAAAACCAACTTGGTGCTACTCGGTCAGGCCAACAAAATTGAAAACGAAGAAAGTATACACAATAGTAACCATTAAAAAGGGTTTTGGATGAAAGGAAAAAGAAAAAAAGTTCGAAAGAAAATTATTAATGTGCATGTTTAATATATAGGCCACCTCCTTACAGAGAGAAACGTGTTCTACTATTCTACTAAAGGTACAGAAATCACACAACCACACACACACGCTCATCTTAGGTCTTTTCAACTTCAAACTACTCCCGTTAGTCAAAGAGCACATAGGCTTACATTCTTTTCCCAAATAAGCAACGCAATAATATCCGCATTATATCTACGCGAAATGTAATTAATTTTCTCAAAGCTAGAACTAGGTCATCAGACAACAAGCCAGTCATGTTCTTGTTTGCCCGAAAAACGCCGAAATTTAAACAGCTAAATCCAACGAACCAATGAAATCCGAATAAACATCTGTGTGAAAGCTTTTAAGTCCTTTTTAGCATCCAGCTGTGAAAAAAAAAACGTTTCCCACTTTTGTTGATTTAAGCATAACTCATTCCAGACAAACGTACATAATAGTACAGTAGTGTTATTGAAAAGGTCAGATAGCACATAGATCTTTCATTGCATCTGGGTCAGGAGTGTTAAGTGAGTGAGAGCATTGTCAATACTATATCGGCGACCATGGACGAATCGTAAACAATAGATCCATTATGCAATTCTGCTGACGGTGCTTGATCTGGAATCGATCGCGCAAGAATCACATGATAGTATGTTGCTTTACAGCACATACGTAACGACATAGACTATTCCGAAGGAGTTGCTATCCCACTCTAAGAGTCTGACAGTCTGGAAGTACCGAAAAAGCTATTTTCAAATAGGAAAACGCGTGTTCTTGTTGATGGTATATTTAAAGACATCTGTTTCTTCGCCGTTAACTCTGCACTATCAAACGCATTGCGACCATTTTGGATGAGAGTATAAAACTAGGCCTATTGTATGCACGCACGCATTCATTCCATCGCACGGACTTTTAAAGATCCTGACGCTCGTGTTCTAGACGGGTGAGTGCAAGCTACACAAGCACACCCAACAAGCGTTAGGTCTTATCTTATTCACCCACTCCCCTTTTCCTGGATGGTTCTGCCCTGCAGCTGCCGAACTTTCGCCGAGAAAGTAGCTCAAATTTCAGCCGCATGGTTCAAAACTAGTATCAAAAATCCCCATTTTTTATCAGCCCTGTTAAAATCTGTACAGTTAATGTCTCTTCTATCGCTTTAACATCGTGACTATTAAAAGGTACTATGATTTGTTTTCGCATGTCCTGCAATTCTGTCAGCTATGGAACAGTTAGATTGGCGTTGATCGTCGTTAGTCACTCCATTGAAAATATTACCTTAACATAGCTTACCTACATTTTAACCTTTGGAGACCCGTCCAATACCTATCGCTTTATATTTCTTTGCTAGTGCTTTTACTTCTATTACAATCACTTTCAAATTCTGTAGAATCGCTTACACACCTTTAGTATGCCTTTCGAAGGCTTTTGAAGCGTCTCGATCGCTTTAACAATGAAAGGAAGGGATCAATTTTCTGCCTTCAATAACTCGGTGCTCTAAAATTAGACGTTGTTGAATTCTCAGGTGTTGCATTGAAATTCTCACGTTAGTGGCGAAAGGTCAACCACAAGAGATGCGGCAAAAACAAATTGCCGGTTTATTATATTAGGGAGGATCTCGATGTTATCTGAGCTGCACGAATGTTGCCCATGGCTTTGTATTCCTACAGCCTACCAGCTCTACTGATTCACAAACTCAGTGGTTCCACAAATCTTTCTCTGTGATCCCGAAGTTCTTTTGTTCCCACAGTGCTACAGACCCAAGGCTCTATGTTTCCACAGTTGCATGTTCCTCTTTCTCTATGTTGCCCAAACTATTATGTTCTCACAGCTCCTTGTTTCCTAAGCTTATGTTCCTGAAGACAAAGTTCGTGTTCAAGATCGAGCATATTCAGGCTGCTGGAAGAGCGGAATAGGGCTCAATATCTCCGACGTTTTACAATTAATTCCAAATTTTGTGGTGGCCGTGGAAGTGGTAAGGCTGCTGCGATCCCTTGTCATCTCCATCTTCCTATACGCTTGCGAAACATGGACCCTCACAGTAGACCTACAATGAAGAATACAAAGCGTGTAGATGAGGTGCTACAGAAGACTTCTGGGCATTTCCTATACCCAGCACATCACCAACAACGAAGCCCGACAGACCATCACACAAGCCATTGACCAACACGATAACATGCTCACAGTGGTGAAGAAACTGAAACTCCGATGGTATGGCCACGTCACCAGAGCACCAGGCCTTGCAAAAACCATCCTGCAAGGCACAGTGCAAGGAGGCATAAGAAGAGGGAGACAGAAAAAAGAGGTGGGAGGACAACATTCGAGAATGGACTGGTTTGACACTGAACGAAGCCATGAGGGTTGCTGAGAACAGAGAAAGATGGAGTACACTGGTTGGGCGATCATCTGTGGTGCCCCAACGACTTTTGAGTTACGGGATAGGATAGGATAGGATAGGATAAGATTGGATAGTGGAAGTGGCGCGGGAACATTTAGCATCATGAAGCTGTGGGAATATAATTGTAGTTAACTCATTTGTGGAAACATGGACCTATATTAATATTTAGTACAGCTGTGGGAATTTGTAACAACATAGCCGTGGGAAAAATTAGCTGTTTGAACGCGGTATATGAACATTGAACTGTGAAAACACAAAGTTATTGGGTAATTAGATCTAATACGTGTGGGGAAATAAAGCTGTGGGAACCTAGAAGACGACTTATCCTGTGCTATTCTCTTGCTTCTTAGTGGTTTGGTGACTTCGTACTTAATAATTACATAACTGACTTCGATCACGACCCTATTTTATTACATTCTAAATTGTTTTCTTGAACTTGCAAAATTCAAGTCGAAAGCTTTTCTTTCTCGATTTTATGCCTGTCTTTCTTTCGTTCCTTTCTTTCTGCCAGAGATTGAAATTCTTTGCTTCGTCTTTATTTATTTATTTATTTATTTATTTTCTTATCAAAGACCTAACAAGTTAGCTAGAACGATAAGGCTAAATTCCTTCTTACCTAATTATGTTTTAAACATTGAAATTTCTGGCTCCAATAAATAAAAGTTCTTTAATTCATTGTGTAAGAACCGTTATTCAGTATTGGTAACGACCTTTTGTTTTTTAAATAAATTTAGATGGGTTTTATCCTCTGCATTGTAGGTGTGACGGGAGTTTTATTGTTGCTGGGCTCTGCAAAATGGACTGCTATTACCTCCTCGTCTTAGTCTGTGGGGATCGCTAGTAATCTCCCTTTGACTTCACTTAATACATTTATTTGTTTAGCTCGGTCTGTGTTTAGGCTGGGGTACAGAGATAGATAGAAAAATTGTAAAAGATCACTGACACACTAGCTTTCACACGACTATGAATCATAATTATGTAGTCCAGCCACTTGATAACAGTAAAAATCACACATTTATTTCTTCTACTCTATACACGATATTCGAAGTACGAAACTAACTTAAAAGTTCAATTGTCAATGCGAATGGTTCAATCACTGATAATCTAGGCAGCTACTTTTGCATCATTGGGCACTGGCTACTTTCTGCCTTAAGGGTCAGAAGTCTTGAAGAGTGGACTACTGTGGTCCTGTTTATACAGAGTTTTAGTGCACTTAGCGAAGATGCATTTAACTTCGTTGTTGAAGCGCTGCGTTGAGGTCGCTTCCGGGACAATCTGTGTTGTCGTGGCTTGTGTCCAACGGGTGGGCTATCTGCGCACAATGCTGTAGATGCCTCGGCAGCCAACTGTACGCGTCGACGTGGTTGTTGTCGTTTGCTGAGTTGGGCTCACGATATACCGCCTGCTCGTCTGTAACATATAAGACGAAATTCTGCACAACCCTGAATAATAGGTCTGTGCAGAGCGTCTCACTGAAGGCCAAAGTAGCCCTCAGTGATAGCTCCACATCTCTATACATAAGCGACGAACATTCTGCTAAGTCTGTGGTCCACTGGAATCTCCACTCTAATTCCCTATACATATATAAATATAAATCGTGGCTAACTATACACGTAAAGAAATAATAATATTATGAACATTCTCGAGTACAGCCACTGGTCTGCAAGCTTACATATAGATTAAACAACAGTGGTTCCGTCAGGGATACAACATGGCGTCGACCGGTCATGCTTGCCTCGTGGTCGGATTCGTCCACGTGGTCACGCAAAGTCAGACTAACAATTCAATTCTATGCATAGCAAATTCCACAAACATAATTCAACAATAATATAAATACATCACGATGAAACAGAAATATGTTCATTTACCTGTTTGACAATTTCAGGCCGTGGCTACTTGATTGAATTCGGATATTCAACAAATACTGCTGTCTAATCTTCCAAGGAGAGATTCTGTCAGAGAGTGCTGTGTACTCCTCAGCTTTTCAAACTAGACTGACGTTCTCTCTCTCTCTCCTTGAACCAACCAGAACTGGTTCTAACTAACCTTAGCTGTGTTCTCATTGGCTGAACCATCTAAGTGGATATAAAATTCGAAACACGATCGTACGCTGCGATGATGTCACTAACTGTGCTTATATTAAGCTACAACTGTGTTACGCATGATCACTTCTGTCGTCTGCTTTAGACTAACAGTAACCTACTAAGTTTTACTACTGACCAAACAAGCAAAAACTCAAAGTGTACAGGGTAAACAGGTCCTCTTGTTACAGTAGAGAACTGGATGTCAATAAAATTAATGTTCCAATCGATCGAATTTAGGACAGGCGTGGGGGTGGAGGGGGGAGATTAAGACTGACTGACTGACTGACTGATTGGTTTATTGCTTTAGGCCACACTCCTCTCGCAATTGCATATAAGGTATTTACTTATAACTTGAATAATGAACAGAGGCCTAGACGCATCGAGCGAGTTTGAAAACACACACAATAATAAATTGATACAATATACAAGAAGAAAAAGGAAAATAATTAAACAATGAAGTAAAAGAGTCACACACAAAATCAATAAAAAATCAATAATAATAATAATAATAATAATAATAATAATAATAATAATAATAATAATAATAATAATAATAATAATAATAATAATAATAATAATAATGATGATGATGATGATGATAATAATAAGAAGAAGAAGAAGAAGAAGAAGAAGAAGAAGAAGAAGAAGAAGAAGAAGAAGAAGAAGAAGAAGAAGAACAACAACAACAACAACAACAACAACAATAAGAAATTTAGAGAGAGAGAGATTTAGAGAGAGATTGAGAGAGAGAGAGAGAGAGAGAGAGAGAGAGAGAGAGAGAGAGAGAGAGAGAGAGAGAGAGAGAGAGAGAGAAATGCTGATGAGGTACTAATATTGCATCACTATATCACATCGAGAAATTGCTCGATCTTATACTACTGTACTACTAGAGACTACTACATTATATCCCTCCACGATCCACTATCTCCTTCAAACTGTTCCAGATTATCAAACATGACTGTCTACTAAAACTGCCATCTGTACCACCTTCTGCACAAACACCTACTACCCCCTCTAGCGCAGGTGCTCCTCACCTCTATTCGCCGCGCACTTAAAACTTCGCTCTCGGCCTTAAATTTAAGGTTGTAGCCCTCTAATGGCATCCACGGCGCCAATAGACGATAAGGTGTCAATAGGCCCCGTCTAGCGGAGATCAATAACTATTGACTTAGTGACCTACCGCCCTCCAGAACCAACAGACCACTGACCCACCGTCGTAAACTCCACCAGCCTGACTGATTAAGCCGACCTACATTTATCACACCAAAGAGTACAACGGCCAAACGGCTTTCAAAGTAACGTGCCTCGCATAGATCTACTTTAGCAGTAGCAGTTTTTATATTGCTTTGTGCGTTACAATCGGGAAACGGGTTTTAGTTGGGTTTCATAGGTTAAGAGGTACAGATAGTTGGGTTTCATAGGTTAAGAGGTACAGATAGTTGGGTTTCATAAGTGAAGAAGGACAGATAAAAAGACAGTAACTTCTCTTAAACCTGCCCATTGCCAGATTATAGAGCTGCTGCTGAATGAAGGTGATGGTCAAAATCATGATCTGTACTCAAATGAAATTAATTACATCTGTGCCGGTCATCGTCATCATCATCATCATCATCATCATCATCATCATCATCATCATCATCATCATCATCATCATCATCATTATCATCATCATCATAATAATAATAATAATAATAATAATAATAATAATAATAATAATAATAATAATAATACAGGATGCTATACGCGCCTTACCCCAAATCATTCAGGCTCAAAGCGCGGCGACCTATACCAACATACACGCTCACCTGTCTCATCCACCCTCACACATACCAAACACACATCCATCACTCAAACAGGTGGTGTAAAGGCAGGGAGATCGCTATTAGAAGACGGAAAGAAAATCGAATTTTTATTTTTGAAATTTTTATATTGACTGCGTCCTGTACCATTATTGAAGGGAGGGAGGAAACCGGAGTGCCCGGAGAAAACCCTCGGTGACCTCAATAGTCTCGTACCTAAGTCACATACGTTCGCCCCTTGCGGGAATCGAACCCGCGACCTTCGGCGTAGGAAACCGGCGACTTATCCACTGCGCCACGAGGCCACCCTCATCATCATCATCATCATCATCATCATCATCATCGTCGTCGTCATCATCATCATCATCATCATCAACATCATCATCATCATCATCATCATCATCATCATCATCATCATCACTCCCACAGCCGGTCAAGTCGTTGGGGATACATGAGGGATACTGATGCAGAGAGTTTTCGGCACTTCGATCTGTCTGCAGCTGCCGTCTGGAGACGTGACATGTCCAGCGCCGTCCATGTTTTGACATCATCTGTCCAGCTCTCTCTTTGTCGTACTCTGAGTCTTCCTCCTTCCGCTATTCCTTGCAGGATAGTTTTTGCAAAAGTGTCGTGCCGCGTGACATGGCCAAACTACGCCCGCTTTCTTCCTCTCCAATCTGGCAAAGATTGGCTCTTGAAGTGCCTGCAAGTGATGTGACTACGTTTTTGACGTGGTCATTCGTCTTTCGTTCATCCCAGGTGAATTGCAGCAATCTGCGATAGCATTTGATTTCAAATGCCTGGATGCGTTTTTCCAATTCTGCTGTCAATGTATTTAAAAAAAAAAAAGCTTTATTGTCGCTTTTCATCGGGAAATTCTGGGCCGCCTCCCCTGGAGAAGGCGTTGTCGCCGCCTGTGGCGCGCCCAAACCCAACCTACCTAACATTAGTTGTGATTTTGAAATTTTGCTGGGGAAGCAAACCGGAGTACCCGGAGAAAATCCCCGAAACGTTGCCCGAGTCGAAAGTAGATAATATTTGGAAAAACATAACGCCCAGATGCTGGATCGAACCCACACCTGTTAGGCGCCATTGGTTTCTGGCCTGTGGACAAGTCAAGTTAGTCCCGCCTTAGCCAACTTGGCCACAACGCTCGCAACCGTACCACAGAACGGTCAGGATTGGAGACTGAAGAGTTTCAACTTGTGACGGTAATTCAGAGTACATTTGACTAGGAATATGAGTTTCATTAATGAATATGTGAATAATAATTAGTTGTTTTTAAAAGATAATAACTGAGAATTTTCCTTTAAGCCTAGAAGATGAATCCTAACCCAAAGTAAAGAGTAACTGCTGTTACTCACTGTATTTACAAGCGCTGGATAAAATCGGGATAGAACTCAAGCACGCGTCAGACGACTACTTGCTGCATTCTACGCATTGTCTAACTCCACGGTCCATTGAGCCACCATTGTTCATTGGAGTGTGTGTTACGATTGAGACGCGCAAGATAGATCTAATCAATTTGTTTTGCAAAGCATGCAATTATCTATATATATAAATTGCTTAGCCGGAAGTCCTTCTTCGCCTCTACTATAAAGTTTGTCTCCTATGGACGCTGATCTGGGCAGGTGCTGAGCGCTGCTGATCGGCCTGCTGTGTGCTCAAAACCAGCCAAATAGTTATAGCCGACATTTCCTTACCGAACGTTTAACCGTTTCTGAGATAAATAAATAAACAAAATGTCCACAAACTGCAATAGCCTCATTCCGCGCGCTTCCATTAAAAATCAAATGGAGGTTTCAGCATGTTTTCCCATATAGACCAAAAAATTCATGGTTTTTCTACGAAGCCTTGGTAGCTTAGTGGGTTAATCTTTCGCCTACGGTTTCGTGCGACCCAAAATCGATACTCACGCGGGCCATATTTTTTTTTAAGTTTCTTTTTTTTTTTTACACTACAATATGGATATTTTTTTATTTATTTAGACTTTTTACCTTTAATTTATTATTATTATTATTATTATTATTATTATTATTATTATTATTATTATTAGTATTAGTATTAGTATTAGTATTACTAAACTAATAATAATAATAATAATAATAATAATAATAATAATAATAATAATAATAATAATAATAATAATAATAAATTATTATTATTATTATTATTATTATTATTATTATTATTATTATTATTATATCAAATTTTCTTTTAAAACCTTGGTGTTTTTTATGATTTCTATTTGTATTATTCTATATTCAATATTATTATTACTAGTATTAGTATTAGTATTAGTATTAGTATTAGTATTAGTATTAGTATTATTATTATTATTATTATTATTATATATGGATATTTTGTTTTTTAGTTTAGGCTTTTTACCTTTAATTTATTATTATTATTATTATTATTATTATTATTATTATTATTATTATTATTATTATTATTATTATTACCAAGGATCGGGATGGGGTGGTACGTGTAGGTAAAAGGGGGCTACGGGTAGGTTTAAAGGGGCATGGGTAGGCATGTTGTTGTTGTTGTTGTTTGTAGATTATAGTCACACGACACTTTCGCATATAGGTGACTACTGGACCGATTTATACTGACACCAGCGGGCCAGTTGTTGGTAAAGGGGAAAATAATATGATCACACGTTGACCAATCCGGGATTCGAACCAGCGACCTTTCGGTTACTAGCAAGACGCTCTTACCAACTGAGCTACCCGGCCCCACGGGGTAGGCATAACGGGGATACGGGTATATATAAGGGGGTATGGTGATGGTCGATTCCTTTCATCCATACCTGCGAAACGATCAACGGGGAAGTATCAAGGAGGGTACAGGTAGGAACCAAGGGGGTATGGAAGGTATCAAGGGGGTATGGGGAGGTATCAAGTGGGTTCGGGGAGGTATCAAGGGGGTATGATGAGGCATTATGGGGGGACGGGGAGATATCAGGGGGGGGGGTATGGTGAGGTATCAAGGGGGATATGGGGAGGTATCATCGTCCAAATGAAACTCGCAGACAAAAGTTCTCTCTGTCTACATTTTAAACAGCATCATGTGTACCCTGGCTTGCCAGGGTACAAAAACCACTAGTAGAGTATATTTGCCTTTGATTTGAATTTGGGTTGTTGCTAGACGAAGCTTTGTATAATGTTGATAATTTTCGTGGTCAATAGTGTTTAAAATTATTTGGGATTACTTGTTTATTATCGACCGAAGCTTCGAGATAGATCTGGTAATAGCTAAGCGATTCTCCTAGCCTAATGGCGTAAGACAGTGCATAGTTCCGGTTTTGTTTTTATTGGGTGTTATTGCTTCATGCTGGAATGTTCGAATTTTTTCTCGATTACAGAGAGGCTATATAATAATGCACTGTCTGCTTATAGAAGTGATTTATGATGATTTTTGATGATGATCTTTGTAGTGATTTTAGGAAAGCGATCTTGTATGCAGTTGTTGATGTTTGCTGAATAAAGTTGAAAAACTTTATACGACGACTCCTGACTTGTTACTGAGTGAACAGGCTGCGTGGATAAGCGAGTTCGAGCTACACTTATCAAGATTCAAGCATCGGGGCTGAATTAGCTATTGATTAATAACCGTGTTACAGTGTGTATGTCTGACAAAGTAGTCTGGGCTTTTTAACATTCATCTGAGGCTGCATGGGGGTGGAGGTTAGTGGGAGAGGAGTGGGGGAGAGGTCTGTTTTTGTGTGCATGTGTGTGCCCAGCGATATAAAAGTTGTTGTTTTTTAAAATCGACTCTTGTGAGAAACCTCCGCAGTTTACTCTACATAAACAGATTGAAGAAAAGCAATCAATCCTAAATAGATCTTGTAGGACCCAATACCCAGAGCCAGTAACCTACGGTTACCCACTAATATCTGTCCACATCAAGACTGGACATGGGTCATCCTTATGTCCACTCTTGATAGTTCCACTGTTGGTACAATTTTAATTTGAGGCATATTGAACATTGTAAAAGAACGTTTGATCTCTTTGTAATTTTTCTGTTAGTTTAAATTAGTCTTCTAAACTGTTTTCGTCTTTCTCAGAGCCGAATAACACTACAGAGTATCTTTAAATTTGCATTGTGTTCCCCAAAGCTGGAATGCCTTGCCAATCATCTCGAAACGTTAACGGCTCCACTGCGCTTAAATGTTTTTGCGAAGATATTCTGTATAGGTCCTATACTACCAATGTTAAGTCTGTGTGACAAACATTTGACCACACTTCTACCCCTTATTTCAGTCCTGTTCGATATTTGGAAAGTTGAGAGGGGGGGGGGCCCGGGGGGAAGAATGGGGTTGAGGAGGGGTTGAAGGCTGACAAAAGAGACAAAACTTGATCAAACGATGGGATTCCTTAACCATCTGTGGCAACAATTTTCAAAGTTGTGTATCAAAGAGAGCTGGAAGGAGAGAGTTAGGTGTGGAGGTTGGGGGAAGGTGGGGATGGATGACACACAAGAGACACAACACTTGATCAGAAGGATTGGAATTCCCGTACGATCTTTTGGCGACACTGTGGCAACGAGTTCCCCAGGTTGTGTGTTCGGCCCCCTTGAACTGCAAAGCAAACCATCGATGGACTGATGGAGTATCAGAGTAAACACAAAGGCTGTGGAGTCTATCAAGCGATCAAATTCGCCCTATGCTACCCGGTGTTGGAGACGCTGGGTAGGAAGACAGAGTGCAGTGCAATACACCAAACAGTCGGTAGGACACACAGAGAGCGCGGCCCTTTGATATTCCTCCTAACATGAGCAGATTTAGAAGAGGGAGGAAAAGAGAGGAGGGGTTCCAGGACTTCCGGACCCCACCCCCACCCCACTTCCTCCCCCCCCCAAAAAAAAAGAAGAAAATAATGAATAAAATAAAAAGATTTTTTTTATTTTAAAAACCTGTGTTTCGACGTTCACCACAAAAGTCTATGGATGTTTGCGGTCGAAAAATGTATCTTATTACTACTGCATGATTACACCCTTGACGTTGCTTTCACTTCCGCTTATAAGTGTATTTATAGATGAGGTACTACAGAAGACTTCTTGGCATTTCCTATACCCAGCATATCATCAACGACGAAGTCCGACAGACCATCACGCAAGCCATTGGACAACACGATGACCTGCTCACAGTGGTCAAAAAACGGAAACTCCGATGGTATGGCCACGTCACCAGATCATCAGGTCTTGCAAAGACCATCCTGCAAGGCACAGTGCAAGGAGGTAGAGTAGAAGGGAGACCGAGAGAGAGGTGGGAGGACAACATTCGAGAATGGACTGGTTTGACACTGAGCGAAACAATCAAGGTTGCAGGACAGGGAAAGATGGAGTATGCTGGTAAAACGATCATCTGTGGTGCCCCTACGACCTCCGAGTTACGGGAAAGGATAGGTTACGATAGGATTTATTTATTTGTTTCTTTATTTTGTTTTATTTTTTTAAGAAGTGACTACGGGCAGGACGCTGAAGGCAATGAAGGCAAGCGACCCCCACTCTTAAATCTGCCGATGCAGCGGGTACTAAGAAACTGAAGGCTATCTTCTCACCACTGTAAAAACCACGGTAAAAAATCATAAAAGTTATTATTATTATTATTATTATTATTATTATTATTATTATTATTATTATTATTATTATTATTATTATTATTATTATTAGTATTAGTATTAGTATTAGTATTAGTATTATGATATTGCCCTATTTCAGCAGATATTTACTATAGGTAGGTACTCCAAACTCCCTCCCCCCTATTCCTTCCCCCTCCCTCCTCTCCGACCTCCCCTCTCTCTACCTCTTTCCCATCCCCTCCCCGACAAGGCCTTCGCCACTGAAAACTACCAGGGTCTGGACCCTGGCCACAATTTTGACCCCACCCCAACCCTTCTCCCACCCTCCCTACCTTACCCTTCATCCGCCCCTGCCTAAGATGCTAATCAGTGGAATGAGCAATACAAGCAAGAGGTCATTGAAAAACATTACTTGGATAATTCACCAGTATCACAAAATGTTATATCTATTTCAAAATCTTTTCATATTAACAGTTTATTTCACAGAATAAGGCTAAATGCTTGGCGTGCTCGTTTCATAAATCCTCCAGTACTTTGTAATTGTGGTAGCATATTTAATGTAAATCACTTAATATTTGAATGTCAAAAAAATTATAACCATTTTCAGCCTTTACTCATTATATTAAATAAATTAAAACTACCTATCTCAATCTCAAGTATTGTATATCCAGAAGAACATTCTGATTGGTCATTGAGCTTAATGCTCATAGATTTAATTAGAAGTCATGAATTATTCAATTTCTTCTAATGTTTTGTTTGTTTGCGCATAGATTTCTTTAAGTCATGAATTTTTCAATTTCTTCTAATGGTTTGTTTGTGTTTGTTGTTTTAATTTTTTACAATTAGTCCAGAACCTTTTTTTTTTTTAATTTTAATTTAATTTTTTGTACCTCTTTTCTTTAATTAAGCATTATTAGTTTCAATAAATATTTATTAATTATTTATTTTGGTTTGAGAGGGGAGGGAAGGTGGGGGGGGAATTATTTATTAATTTGTTTTAATTTTTGAGGGGTTTTTGTGTATGTTTGTGTGTGTGTGTGTGTGTGTGTTTTTAGTTCTTTTTAATAAATAATTACTATTATTGTTATTTTATTATTTTTAATTTTATTATTATTCTTATTATAATTTTATTTTAAAATTAATAAATTTATTTTATTTTATTTTTTTTTTGTGTGTCAAACTTCAACTTTCTGTAAGACGTAAAATGACATTTATAAATACTTCGTTCTTCACAGGTGAAGTTGAACGGTTCCACTGTTTATTTATTTATTTAAAAAAAATGTTTCTTAATGTTAACTAATTGTTATAAGGAAATGTATGTTGTTACAAATGTATGTGTATGTCAGTAGTATAATAATGTTTATGGTTTGATAATGTGGAAAATATCTATGCTGTGCGCATGGTAGATTTTGTAATTTGTTTATGTTACATCAGTACAACTTATGTTAATCTGACGAATAAAATTTGATACAACAACAACAACAACAAGATGCTTGTCCTGTGTGTTAACTGATGCGAGCTTGCATATGGTTAGTAATCGGTAGGTTAAAGTCATGACGAATCGACTGGCAGTATATTGATTGCGAAGGTAGGAATACAGAAACGCCACAGGCGCCGTTATTGGAATGTGAGCGGAAGTGTTACTAGTAGTAATAGTGTCCCTCTCGCTTTTCCACTAATACCCACTAATATCCTTCATCGATGCTTGTGAGAAACACGGGCTATTGATGTAAGGGATAAAATGCCGATTTGATAAGTAACGCAAATATGATTTTATATATTTCAACAAACTGGAAATTTATAACAACGACAAATGGACCATTTATTTCCAATAGCTTGATTGTAAAAATGCTCTGTTGATGGTTGTACTGCAGGCGTATTTTGCAATAGGTATCGCGTAGCAGGGTAGGGCGAAGTACCACTAAGCAGATTTTCAACCTCAAAATAATCTGTGATTCTGTATCATTCGTTTGTAGACTTCAAGAAAGCTGGCATGCAGCTGTGTGGGCAACCACGAGATTGTACAGCATCAGCCCCGACATTATTAAAGTCATCAAAAGCGTATCTGACGCACTTCCAGGCACCTATCATTGCCTCAAAGGCAACACACGGTGAAAGGAGCCTTGGATAAAGCTGAGTAAGCTACATTGGGCGCACTGTTTGTCTAAGACCAACAGCCTGCATTTTGACCTTGTTATATCACCGTTTTACATTTCATCAAATGCATGGGCGGTTCTTCGGATGAATAAATTTGTCATTGGTGTCTGATGTCCTTTTTTTATTTCCTTTGTTTTTACTCGTTGATATTTTTTTTAAACTTTTTTTCCTGTCAATTTTTAAATTTTTTGTTTGGGGGTTTGGATGGAGATGATATTTCTTGCTTATAGGTCTAGAGAAGTTTGAATGATCATAACTGGTCGGATTTTTCTTATTCCATATATGATCAGTATTTATAAGAATGATAAAAATAAAAATATTTTAGAACTTTCATTCAAAAACTCAAAACGTACAGTCTTTTAAAATAACAGTGCACAGAAAAAGTGGAGGCATTTTCTTTTGTATTACTATTACTATTATTTATTATTCAGCAACCATCGTTCATTATCAAAACATTTTTTTTTATAACAATCATTAAGAACATGTTTTGGTGTGTAGGTGATTGGAAACCCACATTCGTATGGAAAGCCTTTAGACTCAAAAGTGGTGAACGCGTAACAACTATATTTATTGAGAATGTAAGAAGTCAATGCGGTGATGTAATACTTCTAGCAAACCTGCAATCTGCTCAGGACCAGCCGTAGAGAATAGTAAGAGGCAAGTGTAGGCCTTGGCGAGTGTCACCTACGTAATGTGCGTACGAGGTACACAAAGAGACCTCGGCATCATGATCGATGCCAACCTCACATTGGAGGATCACGTTGGTGCCGTGGTTAAGGGGTGCTACTTCCATCTCCGCTCTCTGGGTAAACTGCGAGGTGTTCTCACAAACAAGGCTGCTATCACCATTGCCGTCACCTTGGTGATATCCAGGTTAGACTATGCAAACAGTTGTCTGTGGGGCCTTCCTGACCATCAGCTTGATCGTCTCCAACGTGTTCAGAACACGGCCGCCAGGATTGTCACCCGCAGCAAGAAGACCGACCATATCACTCCGGTTCTCCGACAACTTCATTGGCTACCAGTCAAGAAGAGAATTGACCACAAAGTCCTCTCCTTGTGCTACAAGTGTGTCCATGACCCCACCTCTCCCCGGTACTTGAGAGACATTGTCCCTACCCACAAACCCTCAAGGCGCCTTCGCTCCTCTTCCCAGTTTATGTTGTCCGTTCCAAGTGTGGATGGTCACAGGAAGAGGCGCTTGGGTCACCGCTCCTTCTCCCACTGTGGCCCAGCATTGTGGAACACTCTCCCCCAGGACTTGAGAGTCGTAGAGACACTGGATTCTTTCAAGAGGCGTCTGAAGACATATCTTTTCTGACTATTTTTGAGTGTATACATAGAGAAGTTTTTTTTTTTTTTCACCCTTTTTCCCCAACCCCCTGCGCCCTGAGCATGCTGCCAGCATGGATATGTGCGCCATACAAGTGGACATCATCATCATCAACAAAGTCGGTCTGCATTCCAAAATACCTACCCCTGTAACTCCCCCCCCTCCCATCCTCCCACACACACACTCTATCTCTCTCCTTCTTCCTCTCCCCCGCCTTTTCAAACCACCCACCCACCCACCAACCCACCCCCCCACACACCCCACTTCCAGTTTTACATAACCAGTATTCTGTCTAGACAAGCAGTCCCACCCCATTACCGAGTCTCATGTCCACAACAACAGTCAACTCAGCAGCGATAGCCAGGTGCAACTATGTTATGTTATGTTAGAGTAGATTAAAGTCCCCGGACACATCAGCATATAGGGGACAGCATATAGGGTGCAACTACTGATATCACAAGCTAGATGTAGTAGCCTAAGATGACCACCACTTGAATTTAGTACAGGAAACTACACCTTGACTTATTTTAAGATGGCGACAAGCTGAAAATCAATCCAATCGGATCCTATAAGGCCTAGGCATCCTCAGTTGCGGATAGTTTTATTGGCTTCAGTCTACATTACACGATCGTAACAGCTCAAATGCCTTGTAGTTTTGGATCTAAACCAACCATCGGAAATGTTTCTACGTGGCTAGATGTGTTTGAGTAAATTTTAAGTCAAACAGCCAAGGTCTGAATGAACAAAGGGTGGATGTTGGTAATTGCGGTCGGGGTGTTGTTGGCACGGTGGTCTAATGGTAGTGCTTTGGCATGCGAATCTGAAGGTCCCGGGTTCGAGCCCTGTTCGGACCATTGTGTTGTGTCTCTGGGAAAGACACTTTACTCCCGTTTCCTACTCATTCGGATGAGAGTATAAACCGAGGTCTAGTCTGTATGTCGCATACATTCCATCATAACGGACTTTAAAGATCATGACGCTCATGTCCTAGACGGGTGAGTGCCGGTAACAAGAACACACCCAGCATGCACTTGGTCCTTATCCCCCATCCGTGGCTGGCCAGGATAGTGCTCAGTTGTCTGGGCGTCAGACCAAGCGCCCAAAGGCTGTGGGTGGGCGTCTCGGGCGGTTTGAGTTAGACCCTGTATCGGCCAGCGCCTAGAGTCCGGTCAAGTACGGCGAGATAAGTGCGCTATAAAAATCCTCAATAATAATTAAAAAAAATAATAATATGCGAGCGAGCTGTTGTTATTTTTGTCTGTTAAAAATAGATTTTAGAAGTCGATAATTTTCCCCATTATAATCATAATCAGAGATATTGATCCACACAGTAGGCTCTTCGCCTTTTCTTAAATGCCTAACAATGGGAATTAAACTGTCTAGAACTGAACGTTGTGTTGTACAGGAGATTCACCACCCCACCCCCTCCCTCAATCTCCTCCCTCCTCCACACCCAGTAATGAAAGAGGCTAAGACATTTATTTGCATTTTCTTCGATACCCACTGTGGGAATGTTTAGAAGCTATTTAACGTTTGGGGGCTAAAGGTTAAAACCTAGGGTCAGTATTATTGAATGACCACACGACAGCCTAATGATACTTTGGGGGCTCAACCAGCGAAATCTGTCATCCGATGTCAGCTACAACGGGGCTTGACTTTCCAACTCTCCACGGACGATTTTTAAATACGTGTCACAGACCTTAATGTTAGAGGGTATAATACTGGAAACGGGGGAGGGCACGTGTAAATTCCAGTGATTAAACTGGACTCTTCAATATGCTTATGGGCTGGGCTGGCGACGCTGATTAGACTGAGAGTCACAGAGTCTATATATTGTGAAGAATCCTTGAAAGTCATGTACGTTTTAAAGAGTGTTCCGGCCGGACCCTGTTAGCACTGCTCCGTATTAGGAAGCATGGGTTTTGGAATGTTATTATTGTTGAATTAGCTCTTTGCACAAAAGGTATCGTCAAACTCCCCGTGGGGGTTCCGGGGGTTTCTGTATAAATAGTATCCCCATATTCTGGAAATATAGTGCTTTAAATTCCCACTATTGTTGACTTTCTCCTTTGTTCTTTCTCATTCCCACTCTGTTCTATCAATCTACTATACTATTTTCTTGCATAGACCAGTCATCTACCTTTTTTCTTGAAAATCTTTCCAAAATTCCTCATTTGTGTATGAGGCGTGTGTTTGTATGTGTGTGTGTGTGTGTTTTGTTGCTATTTTATATGATGTTTGTATTCTATTTTGATTTTGTAAACGGGGATTCGATAAATTAGAGTATTGCCTCAGCGTCCCCTGCGTGGGTTGCCTTTATTGTAAAGTGACCGGCTGGTGGAGTGTCTTCAGTGTTACCACTGGGAGTTCAGTTCAGTCTGTAGAGTAACGTCCCCGGACACAATGCGTATAGGGGACTATACCACTGAGATTGTTTCACCCGATCTTTTTTACGGATCAGGAATGAGTCCTCTTTCAATTAAGTTGTTGTCCTTATTTTGTGGTCTTGATTCGGCTTTATGCAGTCGCTGGACCCTATAAGCAATGAATAACTAACTAACTAATTGTGGGAATTTTGTGTGCGAACCAGTTGTACGTCTAGGCGATATGTCTAGGCTAAAAGACTGTGGAAGTGTATAATTAAAATAGAGTGATAAGTATTTCTGTAAAAAATCACTGGATTTAAGATTCTCTCTCACAGAGAGAGAGAGAGAGAGAGAGAGAGAGAGAGAGAGAGAGAGAGAGAGAGAGAAGTTGAAGTTGACGTTGTAACTTTAATCGGATACAGGTTTTAGGCATAGCGTAATCTTACAGTCTGTCCTTTAACTTGATGAACATTAACAATGACAGTTAACTATAAAGTTAATCAGTAAAACATGTAAAAACAAATATAACAGCAAACTATTCGCGCTCACTTTCCATCACATACACAAACACACACACACACACACACACACACACACACACACACTGTGACGGTGGGTTTATTGTTGCTGGGCTCTGCACAATGGAATGCTATTACCCACTCGTCGATGGGGATCGCTAGTAAATCTCCCTGTGACTCTACTTAAAACATTTATATTTTTAGCTCGGTCTGTGGTTAGGCTGGGGTACAAAGATAGATAGAAAATGGTAAAAAATCACTGTCACACTAGCTCTCACACGGCTATGAAACATGGGTAGTCCAGCCACATGTTGACAGTAAATATCACACATTTATTTTCTGTACTCTATACACGATCTGCTAAGTACGCTACTAACTTAAAAGTTCAAATGTCAATACGAATGGTTCGATCGCTGATAATCTAGGCAGCTATGTCAATACGAATGGTTCGCTCCTGGATAGTTCTATGCAGCTACTGTATCCTCATCGGGCACTGGATACTTTCTGCCCTAAGGGTCAGAGTTCTGGAAGAGTGGACTACTGTGGTCCTTTGATACAGGTTTGGTGCACTGAGTCACTATACACTTAACTCAGTGTTAGATGAGCTGTGATGTGCTTGATTCCTTGATGGGCTGTGTTGTTGTGGATTCTTCTCCTTGTTGCTAGACTGGTGGGCTCTCGTCGCGCATCGCTAGAGCAGCCAATGCAGGCCAACTTTCAGTGAAGACTTTTTCTTGTCTTTCGCCTGGTTGGGCTCACGATACGACGTCTGCTCGTCTGTAACATATGAGACGAAATTTTGCACCACCCTGTATTCTAGGCGTGTGCAGAGCGTCTCACTGAAGACCGAAGTAGCCCTCAGTGATTAGCTCCACATCTCTATATATAAGCGACGAACATTCTGCTAAGTCCATAGTCCACTGGAATCTCCACTCTAATTTCCTATACATATATAAATATAAATCATGGCTAACTATACAAACAGAGAATAATTAATATTATACACATTCTCTGGTACAGCCACTGGTCTGCAAGAATACATATAGGCTAAACAACAGTGGACCCGTACGGAATACAACTTGGCTTCGACCGGTCGTGTCCACCACGTGGTCACGCACCGTTGGACTAACAATTCAATTCTAAACATGGCAAATTGCACAAACATAATTCAGCAATAATATCAATACATCACAATGAAACAAAAGTATGTTCATTTATCTTTTTGGCAATGTCAGGCCGTGGCTAACTTAGTTGAATAGAGTTTTCAACAGTCCCTGCTTTTCTAGTCTTCAGTGGAGAGATCTCTTTAGAGCGTAGCTCTATACTCTAGGCAAGTCGAACAGCGTATGACTCTCCTAAGCTGTCTGCCTCAACCGGGTAGAACCGGTAAACCTAAGCGTCATTTGACCCGATTGGCTGGACTGCTGCCTATACGTAAGCTGAATGATGTCATTACCAACTGGGCTATCGTCAGCATTAGAAAAGTGTAGCATAGAGCAAACTTCTGTCGTCTTCTGCAGTGTAACATTCACCTACTAAGGTTACACTGTAAACAAGGCAAAAGCTTAAAAGTGCTGGGTAAACCTAGCCTAGCCCCTTGTTACACACACACACACACAAGTAAACCCCCTACCCCCCTCTCTCTCTCACTCTCTCTCTCTCTCTCTCTCTCTCTCTCCACACCCACGCAAAACCTTCTAGATGAGAAGAGATATGGAGAGTGGAGATGGTTGTGATTTGGTCGACACTGTTTCGTAATGCAACAGGTGAGAATATTCCACCTGCCCTCGTTACCTCCGTGTGGAAAACTCTTAGCTCAAGTATCTTAAACCCTGGCCATCATCTACCCTCATCCACTCTACCTGGCTCCCTTAACGGTACAGTGTGGCTCTCCTTCCTTCGACGACAGGTGACAAATCAGCCCTCTTCCTTCACCTTCTGTCCTTCACCTCTCTCTCTCTTTCTCCCTCCCCCCCCTCTCTCTCTCTCTCCCCCTCTCTCTCTCTCTTTCTGGTCCTGATTTGGCTCGGAAGAGTCCGCTTGACCTAAAGCAATAACCATGTAATGTAATCTCTCTCTCTCTCTCTCTCTCTCTCTCTCTCTCTCTCTCTCTCTCTCTTTTTCTCTTTCCCCCATTCTTTCTGTCATCACCATCTTCAACCTTATTTCCGCTTTCAAAAATCATTGCAAAACCTTAGCTTCGTCAGACGATATTGTTGAGAATTTTCTGGAAGTACTTGTTTATTTTGTTTTGCAAAGCATGCAATGATAGCGTGTGTCGAAATGATTTTGCGCTTTTGCTAGAAGAAGCATTGTATAATGTTGATAATTTTCTCAGACGATATTGTTGAGAATTTTCTGGAAGTACTTGTTTATTTTCGATCGAAGCTTCTAGACCTTAGGGTAAAAGCTGGTCGAATCAAACAGATTCGTAAACGTTATGCGGCGTAAGACATTTCACAGTTCCGGTGGTAAAAAAAAAGGTGACGAGTTTTAATTTGATTGGATTTTATTGCGTCAAGCTGGAATGTTCGAACTTTTTCTCGATTGCAAGGACGCTATATAAAAACATGCACTGTCTGTTTGTGAGGATGATCTTTGTAGTGATTTTCGGAAAGCGATCTTGAATGAGGTTGTTGATGTTTGTTGAATAAAGTTGGAAATCTTTATTTGACGGCTCCTGCCTTGTTGCTGAGTGAACAGGCAGCGTGGATAAACGAGTTAGAGTTACACTTATCAAGATTCAAGATATAATAATAATAATAATAATAATAATAATAATAATAATAATAATAATAATAATAATAATAATAATAATAATAATAATAATAAGTATTATTATTATTATTATTATTATTATTATTATTATTATTATTATTATTATTATTATTATTATTATTATTTTATAGTCGGGAATCAGAACGAGACAACTAACACGCCCCACCCCACTTGACCATCCTCTGCTTTTCTCTCGATGCTCCTTCCCCCAATCCTTCCGCACATTAGATCCACACCCTTTCTTCCCTTCAGACCCAGTTAGTCAACTTGAGCTCATTGAAAATGGGTGACTGACGGGTACACACAAACACACGGGGTGTCTAACGGAACTTTGACTTGCCCGCCAAACAGTCAGGTGTGTATGGTTAAGACCGTCATACAAGTTAAGTGAAGTTTATAGTGAAAGCCTTCAGTTTAGTGTATGGTTAAGGCATTCATACTGGATGGGTGGAGAGAAGGGGGTGGTATTTAGGGCATCAAAGGCGGCTCTAACGGGACATGAAGTGTAACAGGTGTAATCAGAAACAATGCCTGTCAGTCTCCGAACTGTTGACCCCTACCCTGTAATAGACGTAGGCAGGTGTGCAGGCACTGACTGAAATTTTACCGCAATCTTAGGTTTGACCACATCTCGGACAGCAAGACTTGGCTCCGTGGTAGAGTACTCTACCTGGGGCGCAAGGAGGAACCTGGGATCGAATATTGCATGGTGACTGGAGATTGTTATCGCTGCAGTTGTCCTTTTCGGCTAAAAATCCCGTTGGGTTGAAAGCCTGAATAAACCTTGAGCATACTCTTTATAAGGTTCGCTCATTCTATGTCCCTCATCGCCGCAGCGGGTTGTTGAAAGGACACGGTCGCTAACAGCCAGTAGGATGCTCGCCTGGTTCGATTCTCTGTTTGTGAGGGGATGTCTTTTAGCTCACAAGTAGTCAACGTCCTGAAAGCAATCTTTACAATGTGCTTCGGACAATACTATACACTACGAAACAACTTTATTGTCCTATAAACACCAGAAATGTGACTGTGGTACGATGTCTCTCTCGTGTCGCTGCAGCGGAAAAGTCATAGAATCCGGACATTGTGTACAAAAACAGGCGGGTGACAGGTTGATTGCAAAAGCGCGCAATGCATCTAGTGGCGATCTAGGGCTTAGGGTGTGGATCAGCTTGTCCGGGGACGTCTGACAGCGAACTTGATGCAGCATATTTGACGGTTTTTAAAAAAGCTGTTTTGACTTTAGATCTTGATTTTTAGCCAATCTGCCCAAAGCGCTCACACGCATACTTTCACACAAGCACTCGCAGGGTTAAGAGACTGCACACAACACATTTTTGGCAATGTCAGAGCTCTCTAGTAGACTTAACCTTCAACCAAATGAGCCATCAGCGGTCTCCAATGAGCCATAAGCAGTCTCCAATGAGCCATAAGCAGTCTTCAATGAGCCATCAGCATCTCTGAAACTGAGCATTAGATTTGACCACACTTTTAGTATGTAAGCCATTGCTGCCTTGCAAATGGCGTCGACTACGGTTGGTAGGTGGTGTGTTTGGCGCCAAAACATGTGTTCGTCAAGTCTCCAAGGATAATTAGTGAATACTAGGTCTTAGTTTTTAGTTCAAACGAATCTTACATTTACCCACTTTCAGCAACAAATCGTGAGGGATGTCGCCTTTTAACATTTTAGTCCCTTACTGTGTACAAACATGGTAATTTTACATGCTAACAAAGAATTAATTTATCAGTGGTGAATTATAATTCCTTTGTAACCTCTTGTATGTAATTTTTTTTCTGTGTATCATTGAAGAAGTTCTTTTTGCTATAACAAAATTAATGGTTTGAGAATCTTGTTTAAAATCTCTTTTTCTTCTTTTAACCCACCTCCTGGTTTATTGTTTTGTGTTTGCTTGGAATTGCATCATCACACCCTTTTATTACATTGTGCATTATGAGAATATATACATATATATATAATCTTCCATTTTATATAATTTTAGTATATGTATAATAGTAGCGTGGATAGTAAGCTCTATATATTATAATTATGATGAAATTATTCGATGAAGGAAATAAAAGACCCTGAAGCTCATGTCTTAGACGGTTGAGTGCCAGCTTCACAACTACACCCAGCACGCTCTAGACTCTTCTTCCCCATCCCCGCACCCCAGGATTGTGCTCAGTTAAGTTGTCCTGAAAGTCAGACGATTCGCCTGAGACAACAAGTAGGAGCTTCGAGCGCCTTGAGTTAAATCCTGTATCGGTCAGCGCCTTGAGCCGCTCTTGAACTGGAAAGGCGCTAGTTAAGAACAATGCAAGAATAAAGAGGTTTCCGTCAGCTATCGGTGACAAAAGTGAACATCTTCGCCTTGGTCCAGCATGTAACCGTGGCGCTGGTTCGTTTGTGTGGTACATTAACATCGAGGGTGCACAAATTATATTAGCTGATGAATATCGAATGCGTCATTTTCTAGCTATTTCACTCTACGAACACCGACGTCAAATGAGATGTACATACATACAAGTTGGTGTTAATGTCTGGCCGCATATAGTGAGTAAACAGTGAACTGATAATCGCACAAGTTAAACTGAGTTAATTATAGACTTAGTGATAAATTATGCCCTGTTGACTTTATCTTCATGAATACTGGCTAGTTGTTAGATTAGCGTATGATGTAGCTCGTTTTAGCCATAACCAGCCATAGTGAGGGGGTGGGGGGATGTGGTGAGAGGGGAAAGGAGTCACTGGTAACTTCCCTTTTCTCACGACCCATCCCAGTTTATCTGTATTAAAAACGGAGGCTTCAATGTCCTTCCACATGAAATGTTTGCCATTGCCATCACCTCTCACTCGCATTCGTACATTCTCCAAAACTAATCCCCTTCTAAAAGTCAACAGATTTTCCCTATTGCCACGGCATTTTAGGAATAACCCAAATGTCTTCAAATTAAATCAGCTAATGAACTCGAAATCGAAATCGAAAAGCACACTGATAAATTTAAGTCGTCTTATTGAAATAATACTTTCACTTTTTAAGTAGTACAGCATTGGTTTGTTTGTGTTTTTTTTTGTTGTTTTTTTCCCTCCGATATTTGAATACTGTTTGGTGGTCATTCATGTGTGCTTTACTGTTCTGGCATTCTTTCCCTTGTTTTTTCACTTCTCTGATGACTGTTGTTTTTGTTTTATCTTGCATCTTTATGCAATTGTTCTTTTGAGTGCATATCTATTTATTATTTATTTATTTATTTATTTATTTATTTATTTATTTATTTATTTATTTATTTATATTTTATTTTATAATTTTTCTTTTTTAAAGAGATGTCACAAATGTTTGAACATTGTTGTTGCTTTTTCATTTAGTGCATATGCTATTGTGTGTAGTTAGAGGCTGCTGTGTTTTGTACTATAGTGCCGTTCTTGTAATCATTATGTATATATTGTGTATCCTATCCCCCCATCTTCCCTCCTTGTCTGGCTATACAGCCCCCCACCCCCCACCCCTTGGCTACGAGCCTAACTTGATTTTTGCTGTTTGGTCATTTCTTTAATAAAAGGACAAAGTTCCAAGTTCCAGTTCTATAGGGCGGTTGAAAACTCAAATGCGTAGGTTTATAGCTTTGGTTAAAAAGTGCTGCCTTTGCATAAAACAAAACGTATTATGGTCTTCACAACGACAGAACTCGATTTCTAGTCTCTGATTTGATCACGCAGTGACGAGAGAGTGCAGCCCCTCCCCATACTCTCTCCTCTATAATGGCACGTCGCCTGACACTTGGCTTATGTCTTACGGCAGCGAAGCTCGCTCACCCAATGTCAGGCCATTATGGGCTGCTGACGCCACTGTGAGATGAAAACAGAGACTAACAAGTTTCTACTGCTGTAAGGACCACAATAAATTGTGTTTTTTTTGTTGTAGTTTTTTTTTTTTTAAATAGCAAATGCAGTACTGTTTACAGAAGTTACAAGCAATTCTCATTATGGAGTTTTCAACCACTCTGTATAATGATCAGTTTACTCATTCGGTTTTGTGATCCTGGTTGTCAGATGACCGCTGTTATATTGATGCGGGTGTTGTGGTGCGATGCCTCGTCCCTTTACTTTCAAATATATCCAAGCAGCAAACAAAGAAAGCGATTTATCTTAGGTTTAAGTGGTTAAAACGGCAAGCCAAATTTTAACTCAGATTTCTTCATTAAAATCGATACGAAACATCGGTCACCTTGACGCGTGGTTAGGTGTTTATGCCACTGGACCAATTGCGATGACTGTGATCACAAGACACCTGCTAGGGACTAATTGAGATCACAGGTAACGGGAGATGACACCTAGCCTCGTGGCCCACAACCGTCCAGCGAGGTCTGCAGGAAATAATGAATATTAGTGTTTGTGGCTGACCATGACACGCGTCAGATTGGTCGGTCCGATAGACGACATATCACAAGAACCACTGAACGGATGCTGACTCAACTTCTTAGCCACATTACCGTATGATCCGATCAAGCTTGATGGGTCGTAGCAGATCTAACCAATCTGGTACCTGTGACGTTAGGTCTTTTGTTGCTGGGCTCTGCACAATTGAATGCTATTACCCACTCGTCTTAAGTCGGTGGGGATCGCTAGTAATCTCCCTGTGACTTCACTTAATACATTTATTTGTTTAGCTCGGTCTGTGTTTAGGCTGGGGGTACAGAGATAGAAAGAACAATGGTAAAAGATCACTGTCACACTAGCTCTCACACGGCTATGAAATATAAGTAGTCCAGCCACTTGATAACAGTAAATATCACACATATATTTCCTCTACTCTATACACGATCTTCGAAGTACGATACTAACTTAAAAGTTCAATTCTTGGACTGGTTCGCTTTTGAGAGTTCTAGGCAGCTACTGTAACATCCTCGGGCACTGGATACTTTCTGCCCTAATGGTCAGAGTTCTGGAAGAGTGGACTACTGTGGTCCTGTGATACAGATTTTGGTGCATTTAGTGAATGTGCACTTAGCTGTGGGTTCAAAGCGCTGTGTTGTGGTTGCTTCCTTGACCAGCTGTATTGTTGTGGAGTCTTCTCCTAGTGGCTAGACTGGTGGGCTCTTTCCGCTTAGTGTGTTAGAGGCCTCTGCAGACCAACTTTCAGCTATGACTTGTTCTTGTCTTTCGCCTTGTTGGGCTCACGATACAATGCCTGCTCGTCTGTAACATATGAGACGAAATTCTGCACAACCCTGTATAATAGGTGTGTGCAGAGCGTCTCACTTAAGGCCGAAGTAGCCCTCAGTGATTAGCTCCACATCTCTATATATAAGCGACGAACATTCTGCTAAGTCCGTGGTCCACTGGAATCTCCATTCTAATTTCCTATACATATATAAATATAAATCATGGCTAACTATACACATAGAGAAAGAATTAATATTATACACATTCTCTGGTACAGCCACTGGTCTGCAAGAATACATATATGTTAAACAACAGTGGGTTCGTACGGAATACAAAATGGCGTCGGCCGGTCGGGTTCGCCGCGTGGTCGGATTCTCCACGTGGTCACGCAACGCCGGACTAACAATTCCATTCTAAGCATAGCAAATTTCACAAACATAATTCAACAATAATATAAATACATCACGATGAAACAAAAGTATGTTCATTTACCTTCTTCTTGACAATGTCAGGCCGTGGCTAACTTGATTGAATCGAATTTTCAACAAGCCTGCTTCCCTCGTCTGTCAGTGGAGAGATTTCTGTTCGAGCGTAACTGTGTGTCCTAGTTGGAACGCACAATGAATCTTCTACCTCTCTGCTTGAACCAGGCAGAACTGGTTCCACTAATCACGCTGTGTTCCGATTGGTTCTAAAATCTGATTGGCTGTAAAATCTGAGCGCTCTAACGTTAAGTTGCGATGATTCACTACAATGTGCGGGCGTCACTATACAACTGTGCTACACTGACTAAACAAGGCAACAGCTTAAGGGCAGTGTTTGAATCTCGGCTCTTGTTACAGTACCTGATGTGAGGAGAGTACAAAACAAGCACACACGCGCCACCAATAAAAGGAAGATCAACGGCGATCAGCCTCTGCTTGTTAACCTGTGCCCAGCTGCATACATGTATAACAATCCATTTCTCCTTTACACCTTTCCTAAGAGTGGGAAAACCGTTCTTAGAGATCCGTCATATTTTCATCTATGATGAAAAACAAAACTTTAGTGTCCTTTCATTGATACATGTGCAGAATTACTTAGTGAAACAATATGCTGTCAAATACGAATATAATGCAACTACTAACCGACACATTTGCAATTAATCTCCGCCTTTGGAAGGAAATGAACGGGTCTGCCCCCAAGAGTACTATACAGTAATTATCATGTTGTTGCGTAAACTGGCGCAGGATTATCACACTAACGGTAATCTCTAACTTCGACCTACAAAATCACCACATAAGGTCAATCTGGGGTTTTACAAAACACAGGCTGCGGATAATACCAAGACTCGAAGATCCATTAAAACGGTCTATTAAGTCAGGTCTACAATGGTCTATCAGATCTCGCACGATCTAGCTGACTCTGAAGGCTGCCATACATTTGCAGGACACGCTTTTGACTGCGAGTATTTCTTTTAACGTACAGGTGCTAATTCACACATGCGAAAACCACATTATCAAAGATAATGTGTCTGTTCACAGCTACGAAGCAATAGCGATCAATGGTTTTATTATTGATGTTCCCCCTGTCAATGACCGACAGTACGATTAAGAATATGTACAGGTTAGTGTGTGTAAAATAAGGATTTTTTTTGGAAAACGCAGGAGTAGAACATGCCAGAGAACCTCAAGACTGGGAAACACACATACGCGAGCGCTCACACAAACACAACACACTCACACAAATGCACACACGCACACACACAATTTTTCGCGCTCAAATTGTCAATTAAATTACTTTCAAGGCAGATATTTTTAATTGTAAACCATCATTATTATCCCCCCCCCCTCCGATCTCCTACCCAGACACTTATCTTTAAAATTTCTATGTCAAGATAAACAGTTGGCATCTGTTACATGCTGCATCGCCCACTGGTAATATTTGGTCAGTATTTGCATGGTCATCACGTAACAGGGACAGCTACAACGGTATACGTACAGCCATTGCCGTTTTAAGCTGTATACGCTCAGGATGGTCGTTGTGTAAAATTTTGGGAAAGGGGTTGCCGTACGTCAGTCATAAGGGTGGAGAAAACAGAGGAGTGAGAGTGGAGAGTAAAACAGGGCGCCGAGGTTAAGCAGAGGGGACGCCGATGAAGCTGTTTCCTGTTAGCTCGACAGTTTCTCTCAATTGTCAGGAAAGCAACTTAACGAGCTAGAGCGATTCATCAAGTTTAGAGTGAATCGCAGAAACACAAATTGATTTTAAACTAGAATTACGCGAGGGAACAGTTACTCAACAGAGAGGAGGAAGAGTTGTTTTCAAACTAGGACAGTTACAGAAATCTCTCCATGACAGAGGAGGGAAGCAGCTTGTGAACATTCAATTCACGTTATCAAGAATTGGTAACTGAACATACTTTTGTCATATCGTCACCTGAGAAAATTCGAAGACGTGAAAATCAGCGAAGCGGGCGTTCTAGGGGACCGCCTTGGGCAGCCCCCCCCCCTCCCGGACATTTTTTTTTCAACAAAAAATGGTGCATTCTGAACCTTAAAAAAATTTGATGGTCTGGGCTTTGAGCTTTTTTAACAACTGACAAACTGCACTCTGGAGTACAAAAATTATCCTCTCTCCTTAAAAAGAAAACATCACACACACAAACATTTATTTATCAGAGTATACTACTATTATTCACTACTTTTTGTTGATCGTTAACATTCACTTTGAACATCACCGCCCTGCTTTCACTTTCTGTCTTGCTGCACTAGGTTCCTCGGCATTCAAGTACCATTATGGCAAAACAGTTCACTGCCTCAATACAAAACTATCATGCAGTAAAGCAAGTCCATTGAGTCTCGTTGCCACATACAGAACTTGTATATCGCTCTCCATATTGCAAAAGAAGTTTAACAATACAAATCAACAACAGAAAATACGTTAATACCATAAAGTTCAATACACACATAGCCACACACAAACTCTGCTTTTCTGTATACCAGGGTCAAGAAGTGTGTAGATTAATACTGACGATAGAGATCATCAATGTTTTTCTCTCATAGAGCTACAGTTCTACCAGAACTTCCCAGTTCTAGAGGCAATTTTTTGCATTTTAGCTCCCTCAAACGTACTGATTGAGACAGTCGGTGGCGAGGAAATATAAAAAAATAAAATGAAAACGGTACCCAACCACTCAGCCTACAAGCTGATATTATGAAATTAATCTAACCCAATGTCTAAAAAGAAAAGAAGTTATGATAGTGGCAAGAATAACATCAGAAACTAAACCCCAAAAAGCCTTCGTATATTTATGTAATAACTTTTATGTAGCGCTTTTCCTGCTCAAGAGCCGCTCAAGGCGCTGGCCGATACAGGATCTAACTCAAACCGTCCACTTGCAGCCTTTGGGCGCATAGTCTGACGCCCAGACTGCTTTGCACAATAATTCTTAGCGACCGGGGATGGGGAAAAGGGACCTAGTGCGTGCTGCGTGTATTTGTGTAACCGGCACTCATCCTTCTAGGCCATGAGCGTCAGGATCTTTAAAATCCATGCTATGTAATGCGTACGTGCGCAGACTAGACCTCGGTTTATATAGAGGTTCGTATAGCGCATTTTCCAACTGAAGATATCGATTTAGATAGGCAACATGACGCAAACAGACCTATCCCTATCATATCTCCATATCCTATCCCGTAACTCCAAAGTCGTTGGGGCACCACATATGATCGTTTAATCAGCGTACTCCATTTTTCTCTGTTCTCACCAATCCTCATGGCTTCATTCAGCGTCAAGCCAGTCTACTCTCGAAAGTTGTCCTCCCACCCCTTTTTATGTCTACCTCTTCTTCTGCCTCCTTGCAGGATGGTCTTTGCAAGGCCTGATGCTCTGGTGACGTGGCCATACCATCGGAGTTTCCGTTTCTTCATCACCGTGAGCATGTCATCGTGTTGTTCAATGGCTTGTATGATGGTCTGTCGGACTTCGTCGTTGGTGATGTGCTGGGTATAGGAAATGCCCATAATTCTTCTGTAGAACCTCACCTCCATGCTTTGTATTCTACGTTGTAGGTCTCCTGTGAAGGTCCCTATTTCGCAAGCATATAGGAAAATGGAGATGACAAGGGAGCACAGCAATCTTAGCTTGGAATGTAGACTGATGGTCCTGTCTTTCCAAATGGGCTTCATCCTTGTCAGGGCAGCAGTTGTTTGTGCGATCCTGGAGAGGACTTTTTGTCGGGACACATTGTCTGATACAATGGCTCCTAAATATTTGAAGCTATGCACCGTTTTGAGGGATTGGCCTTGGACTTTGATGTCCGTGTTGATGCCATTTGGTGTTGGTGGCCATCATGTTGGCTTTTTCTCCACTAATTATCATTTCAAAGGCTCTGGAGGTGATGTCAAGCCAGCTTTTCAAGTTCGTGTTCCTCTCCAGCTCCATCCATTCCATCAACGTCATCTGCAAAACGGAGGTTGGAGATTGCTCTACCCTTATGCTGACGGTGCCTTTGTGTTCTGCAAGGCCATCTGACATGATACGCTCTAGTAAGATATTGAAGAGAGTTGGAGAGGGTAGACATCCTTGACGCACGCCGATTGTAGTTCTGAGCCAGTTCCCGATGTCGCTGTTGTGAAGGACTGCGCTGGTAGCTTTGTAATACAGGCTTTTGCTGACTTCAATAATGTTAGGGCTGAGGTTGTACACTCTCATGTTTTCCCACAGAGCTACATGCTAGACTCTGTCAAACGCTTTCTTCAAGTAGGCTATACAAACACATAATACAGATGTTGTTGCTGTAGGTATTGATCGCAGATTGTTCTGAGGTTGAAAATCTATTCAGTGGTACCATAGTTTATTTTTCGGTAGACATCAGCTTCCTGTGAGGTGTTCTTTTTCTTTTTTATTTCAGGTGTGATCCACGGTTTCTTCTTTGGGCGGTGCTTGACAATGATCTCAATGGAGGTATCTGTCAGAGCTGCGTTGAAGATGGTGGTCGTGGTGTTGAAATCTACTTCACCAGCTCCCAAAATGAGCAAGGGTGCAAATTTCCCTCCAATTGTAGCTTGGATTATTTCTTCCACCTCCGGCTCTTGCAGTTTGTCCAGGTCGATCTTCAGTCTGGTGCACTTTTCTGTGTTTACTTTCTTCAAGTGGAGCCGGAAAGACGTCATCACGAGGTCGTGGTCACTTCCGATGTCTTCTCCTGAAAAAAAGAGCGTTTACTGCCAAGGTTGACGATTGATCTGAAACGTTTCTTGACCATGATGTAGTCAATCTGGTTGTAATGCTCCCTGCTGGGAGACCTATCTCTTATCAAACATTCCTTACATCCGATAATAGCTCATTGGCCCTGCAATTGTTTGACCTCGGTCTGATACAATCCAGACACGCAGACCAAGAGCAACAAGAGTGCATCGAGTTTTGCATATTGATTAATTATACAATATCCTGCATATCATTCTAATTCTGAATATATACCTCAAAACTAATACTAATCACACGAGGGTGTAAGAGGGTAATATATAGTTAATGTAAAAAATTAATATAATATAATAACAAATATTTAAATAACATAAATAACACATATCATGAAAAGTAGTCGACAAAAAAGTCATCAAAATTAAGAAAATCAAACACTATCATCTAGACCTGAAAAAACTAATCTCAACAAACTAAGTCTTTCAAGATCTCATCAATCAAGCAATCTCAAGCTCTGGTATTACTTGCAAAAAGATGGTAGGCATGTCACTGCTCCAGAAAAAACAAAAACAGTTATCAAAATGAACATACTCTCAATGCTAGACCAAACTAGAGCCTGTTCGTGTATGATTCAAAACATTTAAGCGTATGACGACAAAACTCCTAGGTCAGATTGTCTCAGTCTCTTTTCACCAGTCAGCGATCTTCAAGGGTCCTCAAGCAACGGCAGTTGATCACGCTCACCCAGCGGGCTCACACCGCGAAGCTCTAACATGACAATAGAACATACTGCTGACAATAAGAACAAAAAGAGACCAGACAAAACCATAAGCGTACTGGTCTGAAACGACTCTACAATCTGATTGCATGTCTCAGTTTCAGTCATACAACTCAACGGAAGGCCTATTGTCCCTGGAATTCAGCATGGCGCGACCTCTGACTTGGTAACACCGCGCGGTTCAAACAGACACAATAGGAAGCAGAACCTGGCAAAATAAGACTATACAACCAGCCACAATTGCACATGGCCCGCATCCAACTCGTCGGAAGCGTGTGTCGGGCAAAACGAAATAATTTCGCATCAGGTATAACCTGTAGAAAACTACCTATCTCAGTTGTCATGAGAACTAAAGATGCCTCTGTTCGGCTACTAACGCACACAGCGACTTAAATCCTTCTTCTTAAAGTTGGCAACTGGCATTCAAGCCAAAGTTGATCACATTAATCCTAGTTCGGGTGTCGGTAACCGCGAATCAGTATCGATCTCTCCCGTGATCGATAATTTAGTCCGATCGAGTTGCTCCACTAAGAAGCAACGAGTAACTGTGTTCAATAAATCATTCATTTCAAGCAGCAAACACATTCTGGCCGTGATCTCAATGCACTGGAAGTAGTGCGTGTTTTGTTAATTACAATCATCAACTGTCGTAATTCTCTGGGCATGGCGCAACAGAGTATAGTATTGGTTAGGACAACCGCTATCGTTTGGAGATTAAGCAGAATGCATCCTAGTATGTACTTTGATGGGTAACTGATCAACCGTGGAGAGAAAACATCGCGAAGTAAATAGCCTACTTTCATCCCCATACCATCCGTCGCAATCAAGAACGCTACAATAAATAAACAGACGAATCATCAACTTCACCTTTTACGTGAGTGACTGGGTGACCAGGTTCTCGTATACAACTAATATCCATCATATTGAAGCATGCTCAGTGTGGTCTTTGATCTGTTGTTTTTGTTGTTGTTGCTCTTCTTCTTCTTCTTCTTCTTCTTCTTCTTCTTCTTCTTCTTCTTCTTCTTCTTCTTCTTCCTCTACCGCCGTAGCTCATGTGGCAGAGCGTTGGCCTGGCACATCGACGACCTGGGTTCGAATCCAGTGATGGGCAAGATAAAAAGTGACAACTTTTCACTGTCCTTTATAGGAGTATTATTGCTCTGGTGGTTCACTGTTGATTTAGGTTACGCCCCCTTGTTCTCTGGGATGGGTATTCCCGTCGGCCATATCGCCAAAGATGAGAGTAGACGTTAAACCTCAATGTTCATTCGTTCATTCATTTAATCTTCTACTACATGAATGAATAATCATACATTTAAATATTGCAAATACCTCAGCAGTCTAATAAAGGTATGTATAGTGCGACCTTTCTTCGTCTTCTTTTCATTCCCTTTCATCATCATCATCATCATCATCATCATCATCATCATCATCATCATCATCATCATCATCATCATCATCATCATGCTCTTCTTGTTCGTCTTCTGCTCCTCCTTCTCTTCTTCTTGTTCTGCTTTCTTCCTCTAGCTCCTCCTCCTCCTTCCTCTGAGAGTTATTATTGTTAATTCCAATCTTTAACTCTTTTTGCAGTGCTAATTTCGCAAACTCGTGTATGTAGCCTACTATATTGTGGATTTGGGTGCAAAGACGACCACGTAACCTGGAGTAAGTGTGGTATATTCATTTAGGAAAATTAGTGGCCATTAATTAGGCTGTCTATTAATTAAAAAGCCGTAATGGCGACACTCGATTACCAGTTTTTAAAGAAACGGCTATTTATGCTATAGTCGACGTTGCACCACAAAAATCCAAACGTCGATTTTTCAGTGGAGCTGTTGCGGAGTCAACGCTATGTTCCACAAACCTATATCGATCTCTCTCGGTTTCCCAGAGCACTATAATTTTCCCATAGTTCTAAGTGTTTTCACAGCTTCCCAGCTTCTTATGCTATAGTCGACGTTGCACCATACAAGCGTCGATTTTTCAGTGGTGCTGTTACGGGATCAATTCTATGTTCTACAAACTTATATCTCTGTCTCTGTGTTTCCAGAGCACTATAATCTTCCCATCGTTCTAAGTGTTTCCACAGCTTCCCATAAGTTTCCACAGCTTCCCATCGTTCTAACTTGCCATCGTTCTGTTTCCACATCTCTGTGTATAAAGACAGAGATATATGGGAACATAGACCTAGTGACTGGGGCTTCCTATGATGTTATTATTTGGCAATGTACATGTAGGCATTTTATATGTATGTGTTTTGTTGATATTTTATAATGATGTTTATATTCTATTTTGTTTTTGTAAACGTGGGGTTCGATAAATTAGAGTATAGCCTCAGCGTCCCCTGCGTGGTATGTCTTTATTGTAAAGTGACCGGCTGGTGGAGTGCCTTCAGTGTTACCACTAGGGTTGTTTCGGCAGATCTTTTATGCGGATCAGGGGCGAGTCCTCTTTCAACGAAGTTGTGGTCTTGATTTTGTGGTCCTGATTCGGCTATACTGGTCCTGATTTGGCTCGGAAGAGTCCGCTGGACTTAAAGCAATACTCATGTAATGTAATGTAATCCACTGTCCACTCCTATAATATACAACTCCACGCTGAAAAGACACGCTCACTCCATCTTGAAAGTTTGGTCTTAGCTGCAATACTGCAAGGGTTAAGGGAGTGGTTGGACACATTTATCTCCCCTCGCTTCTTCTCCTGCAAGTGTTTTCCGTTACTAGATTTCGCAGTAGGGTCCCGACGTCGTAGTTCAGTGGTACAGCGTTCGCCTGGCACACCGATGACTCGATGTTCAAATCCTGTGTTGAGCGAGGCAAAAGTGGCCATTTTCCACTGGCCATTTTTTTTGGTAACGCTTTATTGTCCCTTTTTATCGGGAAATTCTGTGCCGCCTCCCCTGGGGAAGGCATAGTCGCAGCCTGTGGCGCGCCCAAACCCAACCTACCCAATTTTAGTTGTGTTTTTTGAATTTTTTTTTTGGGGGGGGAGGGGGAGCAAAACGGAGTACCCGGAGTAAACCCCCGAGAGGTAGCCCGAGTCGAAAGTAAATAATATTCGGAAAAACTTAACGCCCGGATGCTGGATCGATCCCAGACCTGTCAGGCGCCATTGGTTTCTGGCCTGTGGACAAGGCAAGTTAGTCCCGCCTTAGCCCACTTGGCCACAACGCTTGCTCTGGTGGTTCAGTGTTGGTTTGGGACTCTACCTACCCCTTCTTCCCTGGGATAGTTATCACTGTGTGTCATATGGACAATGGTGGGTGTATATGTTAAACTTCATTTCAGTTTAGCAAGAGGTGAGTTCACCAGATCGTCGGGTCTTGCAAAGACCAACATGCAAGGCACAGTGCAAGGAGGCAGAAGAAGAGGGAGACCGAAGTACAAGTGGGAGGACAACATTCGAAAATGGACTGGCTTGACACTGAGCGAAACCATCAGGGTTGCTGAGGACAGAGATGGAGTACGCTGGTTAAACGATCATTTATGGTGCCCCAAAGACCTCCGAGTTACGGGATAGGATAGGATAGGATAGGAAGAGATGAATTCGGCCATTTCCATAATTTAATCAGATTGTAGACACTGTTTTAAATAAGCTATCTGTGCCGCTGTAGCCCTGAACACGGACCACTGAAGACGCTTCAAGAGTAGAAACAACTGTCTAGTCAGGATGTCTGAGAAATAAACACACACACACACACACGCACACCCACCCACCCCCCCACACACACACACACACACACACACAAAATCGAGAAAACTAGAGTTACCTCTAAGTTATCAGTAATTGTTATATAACTGAGAAATAAGTTCAAAAATATTTTGCACATAGGAGAATAGCACATTCAACGTTTTGTGGTTTTAACTGCTTGTTTGCTGCTGATGGAGAAAATCGTTAACTCTTTTTACTCTGCCTCTGTTGCTCTGTCAAAATGGTTTACCATTAAATAGCAATATGTATGGGTGCCTTTGTGCGACCCGCCCCTCTCCCCACCCCTCACCCCTCCAAAAAAATTCTTTTTTCTTTTTTTTTCTTTTGTATGTTTTTGTGTGTTCTAATGTTTTCTGGATCGCGTTTTGATGAGTTTGTAGGGTTATAAAAACAAGAATGCTTTGTTTCATATTGTTGGTTTGCTCTTGCTCATTGAAATTAGTTGTTGCCTGCGAATTGGGTCTTAAGAGCTGCCGTAGATTATATATAGTTACAAAGGAAGGATTCATTAGCTAATAATGCAGGTGCTTGGGCGTGTGCAAATGACAGGTTTACTGTTTGCTATCCGTGTTCTTCAAGGGACTACCAGTTGCGTGACCTGGCTACCTCTCTTCGTGTGTACCCGGTACAACACCCCCTTCTTCTTGCGAAACTCAGCTGACGCCCTACCTGACGCTATCGCCCCACCACTCTGTGCCAACGTTCTCGCCTTCGCGAGCGTCTCGTCGGTCTCTTGCATCCTGATTAACTCTGGGGTGCTAACAGAGATCTGGGATGGTTCGACCACTGCTAAGGGTACCTCCCTCTTCTTCTCGGCCTTCACCTGCGCCCGAGTCTGCACTGCTGCAGCCATCGCGCATTCACCTCCGAACAAGGAAACAGGACTCTTTTCCCCGCTATCAAACGTCACCCAGTTACCCATGATGATATCGGGCCCGTCCTCGAAAACCACCAGCTCTACTCTCCCCCTGACCAGCGCACAATCCAACTCCACCCAAGCTGTAGGTAGCAGACCCACGTTCGATCGATTCGCCAAGCAAATCTCGACAGTCCGACCCGTCAAATCAGCTGGTTTGACTAACCTGCTCGCGACTGCCCCTATCTCCGCCCCCGTATCTCTCAATACTCGAACGTCCTGCCCGTTCGCCCTACCTTGGCCCCATGGATCATAAGGTTTGATTGCACACACGCTAGCCCGAGGTGCGGTCTCCGTGGAAATAGTCCTTCCCACTGTAACCTGGCCTACCGTCTGAGATTTGACCTTGCAGTCCCTGACCACATGCTTGTCCGACCCACATCGGTAGCAACGACGTACCCCACTACCCCCTTCCGTCCTCCCTGTCTTCTGACCCTGACTTCCCCTGTTGCTAGGTTGCTGAGGAGCCTCCGGTCGTCTGGGAAAACTGCGTCTCTGACTGGGTAGTACGGGTGCCGGTGCTGATGCTGCCCGCTTGGCGTCTACCACGCGCTGTGCTAACTCTGCTGCGGCATGGCTAGTCTCAGGTAAATTCTCCCTCACGTAGATCTCTAACTCGGTAGTCATGATGGAGAAAAGCTGCTCTCCAATGAAGGTGTCTAGTACCTGCTCTACATCGGTGATGTCTTTGCCGGCGAGCGAAAACCATTTCTTCACTAACACCCTAGTCTCACTACTAGCTGAGGAAACGTCTCTGCAGCTTCCTTCTTGGCCTCTCGAAACTGCCTACGATAGTAGTCGGCGTCCTTCCTGAAGCGTTTCAACAGCGCGTTCCTCACAATGTCGAAATCCTGGGCTTGCTCAGGCGTCAGACGAAGGTAAGTATCCCGGGCTTCCCCTTGTAACAAAGGCGCTAGCCTAACCGCCCATACCTCCCTCCTCCAACCCTGAATCTCTGCCACCCGTTCGAACATCTGGAGGTAGGCCTCCACATCCTCTCTCTCTTCCAAGGGTTTCAACTTGACTGAGTATGCTGCCCCTCTTTCTCTAGCCCTATTCTCCCTCTGATCAGCTCGGTCTTCATCTCTGATTCTACGTTCCTCCTCTAGCCTCATCTCAAACATCCTCCTTTCCTCTTCCTTAGCCTCTCTCTCTTCTCGCTTCTCATCTTCTATCCTCTGCTCCAATCGACGCCGGTCTTCCCTCTCAGCCTCTAATCTAGCCTCTAGCTGGCGACGGTCTTCTTCCCTCTGTCGCTTTTCCTCTCTCTTCTCATCTTCTCTCGCTCTCTTTTCTTCCTCCCTGGCTACCCGCTCGGCTTCCAATCTAGCCTCCAGAAGCTTCCTCTCATCCTCCCTAACTATCCTCTCTGCTGCCTCCATCCTCATTCTCTCCCTCTTCTCTTCTTCCTTCTCCCTCCGCTCTTCCTCCCTCTCCCTCCGCTCTTCCTCCCTTCTCATCTCACTAACTACATAGTGCGCTAACGCTCCATCTCGGAAACCCAGACTTTCCCCAATCTGTCTAAATCTCTCACTATCACTGAGCGCGACCTCGACTTTGCTCTGTGCGGGCGATTTGGCATACATCTTAGGCATAGTGGTCTGAGTACTCACTGCGTAAGGTTCCTCCAACAACCCTGTCACTGAGCCGTCATCACCGAAGTCCCGATCCTCCTGCTCAGCCTCCTCCTTACGGGTCCTAGCGTCGCGGCGCATCGCGGCTCGAGCATCCCGCGTAGCCATGTCAGAAAAGAAGGGAAGAACAAATGTTAGTATACACAAAACAAATAACACTTAACTGATACAAACACCTAACAGAATGAATACGCAACACAACAGTCACAGGAGCCGAGGAATCGTTCACCGTCGTACCCCTAAAGGCGAGCAAGTGAACCCTGCAACCCAATTCCCCGTTAATGCTGCACTCCGAGTGTGTTCCCTAGTGCAATACACCCACACTCCCGCCAACCGCCCGCTGCGTACCCTTTCACACAACAACTCAAACACACAACATACACATCTGGCACTACCCTAACAAAATAAATGAGCTTATCCCACTTCTGACACCAAAAATGTCACGTCCCCCGAGCGGGTTCAGTGACGTCAGCACATAAAACGAGTGGAAGGAATAAAACTCAAACAAAATAAACTAACACAAAAATGCCAGAATACAGTCACACTCTTTTATTCTACAATCAACATACAAACACAGGACAAATGGGAACTAACCTTTCCCCAACCCCTAAATAGACCCCCGTCCCAATACTAACTAACAATTACCTCCCCTTGTAACAAACCCCAAATAGAACTAAACAACAACAGTTTCTTTACAAGTGTGTACAACAAAATCAAAATCAACAAATCAATTCAAAATGCAAGTCTTCAAATAATAAGCAATGGCGTTGAATCATAAACTATTATCTAGGCGAAGCTGTGGCACAGAAGTAATGTCTCAATGTTCTTGTCAAGTAGCTCAGAGAGCTAACAGTCTCTTTCACAATAAGTGGATGATTCTTCTAACTAAATGGATATGTTTTTAGGTGCGTGCAATGTGAGTCTGTGTGTGCATGTTAGGTATGAAAACCTCCTGTAAATGTGTTGCCTCGATACATAGGCAAAACCTGCAGCAGTGTAAGAGATCACCACAACACTACTCTGTTGTAGAGGCAAAGGCACACCCCAGGCTGGCTAGGACCCAGTCAGCGTCAACAACAGCAACATCAGTACAGCATAACAGGCAACATCAAAGGCAACAGCGTTGAAATAATGCGTAGAAATAAACAGGTAGAAGAAACACGTAGAAGTAATAATCAGCCCACACCTGTTGACATATACACAGTCTTAACAATATGCCCACAAAACAATAAACACTATATAATATAACATAACACGCCGTCCTCCGTCCACCATCTTGACCTGTATAATTATGAATACCATGATAATAATACAAGATACTATACACACATTTCAATAATATAAACCAACCTTTGATGCTTAATAATTCACATCTTTACACACCAATGTTTATATAAATATACATAATTATCGCAACCACACTACAATCTCACAGTGATTCATTCCGCCCCCCTTCATCACCACCGTCACCCCCAACAATTATAGCACATCACGATTACCTCCCTTCATCCATACTGTAAACATGCTTCCTTCATAATCATCACCTCATCTTTCTTCAGTATAATACATTCTATCGCTCTCTCCATACATACACCCTCACTCTCTCTCTCTCTATATTCCCCATCGTCGCCTTTGACCCACTTCATAACAACAACAGCAACGACATTTCCCCCATCACATATACAATAAGAAAATCATAAGAAAATCATATAAAATCAACAAAATTCATTATACATCCTAAAATACAACCCCTTCCCCACACTCATTACCACTCATACACGTACGCAGTTCTCGGAGCGCGCCACTAGAGAATTGAATGACAGGATTTGCTCACCTTACAGGCCTCGGCTTGTGACGCCCTTTACCCCAACACCACAACACGACACAACACTGTCACAATACAATGGGTTAGTCTTTTTGAGAGTCACTTTCTCTTGCTATTGCACGTTATTTCACTTTCCAAATAACACTTATACTGAGGATGAGGACACCTTAGCTCTGGTACAGACACTAAGTCTTGGTGGGTGTTCAATCGAGAACTACACACACCTTAAGTATGGAACTCTACATTCGTTGACGAATGGCAGTTAACATCTTCCTTCGAATTCTAAACATCCTTATCCCGACGAGGGCATAAGACCTTGGGTGGCTATATAAACAATAAACACACCCTTCCAACAGTACCCTACACTACAATGACCTCTGTCACAGGGTTGCTGCCTCGTTAGAATTCGTTCCTCTCGCAACAGCATCTCAAACCACTCTGCCCTCCAAAAACTGCGCCGGCCACCAGCAAAATAGTCGAGCTCTCGTCAGTATGCACGTTCTTTATTACGCGTATCCCTATTCGAAATTGGCCGACTCCCTGTCTTCTACGAATCGCACGGACTTTACGAAACTGCACTTTCATACGCAAAAGTAAATCGGTCACGCTATTCTATGTACAACAGATATACGGAGAAGTGTAACTTCCTAAAAAGTGTAATTCTCCCTGCTATCTGAAAACTCGTGTCGTCACAACTAGGATCAGGCTCATATATTCGCTATTCTAGCATGCGTAGTGCGAGTGTTTTTTTTTTTTTTTTTTTTTTTTTTTTTTTTGACTGACTGATTGGTTTATTGCTTTAGGCCACACCCCTTTCGCAAGTACATATAACGTATTTACATACTACATTAATAATGAACAAACGCCTAGACACGTCGCGCGATTTAGAAAACACACACACAATAATAAACTGATACAATATACAGGAAGAAAAAGGAAAATAATTAATTAAACAATAAAATAAAAGAGTAATAAAAACAATTTTAAAAACAAACAAACAAAAAGTTCCAATAATAATAATAATAATAATAATAATAATAATAATAATAATAATAATAATAATAATAATAATAATAATAATAATTACAACAACGATAATAATACAGGGAAGAACATATGATATATATATACACATTTGAACCGCATTACGGACTTCGGTTATTTTCATTTTTCTTGATTTTCTCTGCATAAACCAGGAAGCAAGACAACGCTTTTATAAGCGTCATATCAAGCCAAATATCGCTGGACAAAAACAATTGCTCAAAGTCGTACTTATTAGGAAATATAAACTTACTTCTAAGAGACCTGTACAGCGGACAGACGAATAAAAAATGGCGTTCGTCATCAATACTATCAGGGCAAAATGAACATTTTTGTTTGGACAACACATCATATCGGTATAAGTTTGCATTTACAGGAAACATTCCAGCTCTGAATTTTGTAACAGCCTATCGAAACGTAGGCACTGAAAAATAGTCTAGATATGTTTCAGGAACAAATAGGAGTTTAAAGGAAATGTAGTTTTTTTTTTTTTTTTATTTGTTTTTTTTTTTTTTTTTACAATTGTAACTGCATTACTATTACTATTACCATCATCAAGCATTATCATCACACATTCACTAGCACAAAAACAATTGTAACTGCATTACTATTACTATTACCACCATCAAGCATTATCATCACACATTCACTAGCACAAAAACAATTGTAACTGTATTACTATTACCATCATCAAGCATTATCATCACACATTCACTAGCACAAAAACAATTGTAACTGCATTACTATTACTATTACCATCATCAAGCATTATCATCACACATTCACTAGCACAAAAACAATTGCAACTGCATTACTATTACTATTACCATCATCAAGCATTATCATCACACATTCACTAGCACAAAAACAATTGCAACTGCATTACTATTACTATTACCAAGCACAAAAACAATTGCAACTGCATTACTATTACTATTACCATCATCAAGCAACAAAAACAATTGTAACTGCATTATTATTACTATTACCATCATCAAGATTTTTTTTAAATTTTATTTTAAATAATTATATTCTGTATTACCTATCACACCTACGTTGCAAACCAGCTTTTGTTAAAGACAAAACATATAGCATAATGTTGATATTAAATTGGGGTGTGTAACAATTTGCATAGGGATAATAAGGCATGTTCAGAAACAGTTGTATCAATTGACTAATCCAATCGTACTGGTCGCACCCTCCCACCCTGCCATCCTTACAAAACTCAAGATACAAGACCTTAAGGCGAAATCGAAAAAAAGCAAGGGCAGCTGTAGGAAAGTGCGATCAGCGATTGTGTGTATGTAACACTATCTGTGTGGGTTTCGTTGGTATAGACTCTGTGTGTGTGTGTGTTTGTATGTTTGTGTGTGTGTAAGTATGTGTGTGTGTGTGTTTGTATGTTTAAGTGTGTGTGTGTGTGAGTGTGCGTGTGCATTGGCCTAGGTGTGTGCGAGGAAAAGGTGATTGTTACAAACCTTCACAACAAACTATCAAGGTATCAGAACATAATCATCAGAACGTAATCAACACTCAATAAACAACACAAGTCTAATAATAGATTTACCCAACGTGCTGTGCCACAAAATCTGCACACTGAGTATGCCAAGTTTGTTCATTTGCTTGCTTTAGTTTGTTAGTTAGTTTCGTTTTCTTTAGTATTTATATCCCCGTAACTTCATTTCAAAATCAAAGATGTTTTCCGCATTCAATCGTTCGCCATACCTGAATTTACTAATAGACATTTTGGCTATCAGCAATATATGATTCACACTCTGAGCACTTTTCTGTTTTATGCTGTTGACATTGTATCCCAGTAAAATGTTTTCTTCAGTAAGAGTTACATTTTCACCGGTAAATACAGTAATTTGTTTAATAACATGTTCCCAAAATGTCCTTAATTTTGCACATTTCCAAAAGAAGTGTTCAATAAAATCAATTTCATGACAAAAATCGCATTTGTTAGAATCTTTTATACCCATTTTTTGTAATAAGATGTTTGTTGGATAGATATTGTGAAGCAGTTTCCAATGTAGCAAACGTAAGCGTTCTTCTGTTGTGCAGAGGTGTGCAAGTAACCAGTGAGAGTTTTCAATATATACATTATATTTACTTCTCCAAAAATTAACAGAATTGGGCGTGCATGCCTTGACCCTGGTTATCAAGTGACGAAAGTCTCGTGGTGTAATTTTACTTGGATTGCTAGCTTCACTGTACACTACAGTTAGTCCGAGCGTCTAACAGTAAAAAAGGACAAAGTAAGGGGAAAAAAGCAACAGTAGGTTTCTTTATCGCAAAAGGTAGTAAAATATGTGCACTTTAAGAAACCGCAGAGGTTACCTTTCCTGGACCCTGGAACAAGTTAATATTAGTGAAATGACGTCATCGCAACACCTTGCAAATGCAAAAATTTGCAAATCATAAGCAAACACCATCATGTAGCCCCTCATTCAAAAGGTCTTGTCAAGCAGCGTTCAAAAACAATGATAGAAATGTCCGCCGGCGGATATAAAGTCGTATATATTGCTAGAAATGTTTTAATGCAACTCACGCATAGACAGTGCATTCGCACAAACAGTGAGCAACAGCAACTTGCACACACAGACACAGGCACTTACTACAGTTCCCCACGCCACTAAAAACTTGCCGGATCCTCTTGAAACATCTCCGCTGGTGGGGCGTTGCTGCAGGCAAGGCCCTTGCAGTCCGCACAGGCCAGAGTGCACTCAAGTCCAAGAGTTCGACACGTGCAACGGCTTCCCTTGCCACAGTCAGTTTTGCATTTGCACCTGATGCCCTTCATGAGTAGGGAAGGAGCCGGTCCCAGATCTGTGGTTTTTGGCTCCAAGCGTTGGGCTGAACGCTGCCATCCCCACTCCTCTGGCTGAAGGTCGCAGCCGAAGTCCAGCCAGCGCTAGAACAATATCAGAAATATTTCATTACAAATTTTTAAAAAGTCAGTGATCTTCCTAAATGATAGCTTGAACATGAGCAGTCTAATATGAAAACAAAATTTACTGTTCTTCAACTGTTAACGATTTGAAAACAAATATTTCCAGACTAGACCATGTATTGATTTCATGCAGATTGCAAAACTTAGAAAATAATCTAATCAATGAAATAGTTTGGGATTAATTAAAGATATATGGTGTGGGAATAAGGAAGGTACGACTACACTCAACCGATTCAGAAAGGCACACCACACGTTACAGCTGAAAACAGAGAAATACCCGAAATGAGATGCCACTATGATACACATAATAAAGAGGCACACCTGAACTTGCAAATAAACTCGCAGACTGTGATACTTGGCTGCCCCTGAGCTTGGCGGCAAAGACTGGACAGCAACGGCAGTCATCGACGAGGCCACTTTCTCACTGAAGCGTTTGTACCGAAGGAAATCTAGGGTATCTTTGTCCTGTCCATTGTACAAACAAACTATAGCCTTTTCGCCGGCGGCGATGATGGCTTCTTGGGTTTGTCCTGCAGTAGAGAATGTTTCAGCCGCACATTCCAACGTTGTTGATGTTACGACCTTTTTCAGAGGGACGCCTTTACCAATCCCAAAGAGGCGAGAAGTCGTGTCACAGCCGTTCACAGCGTGCAAAAACGGCAGTTGGCGGCAGCGTGTATCCCCAATACGTTCTTTTAAGTACAGGATATTCTGTTCTGGGTGCTTTTTCCCTTTGATATCAGATCGCAAGAGAATTGGCTTGCCATCCGTCTTTGCATGCACAAGAAGGAGGACGAACAGGTCTGTATCTTCTCCCAACACGATAGTGGTATGTGAAGAAGAATACTTGACTGAAGCGTCAACAATGAGTGTGTCTGCGTCCTCTGATGCGTGTAGCACACTGACGTTTCTTGCCTCCAAAAGTTCACCTAGAAAAGTTATGAAGCATTGTTTGTTTCTATTGTTGGCAAGGAACTGTTCTTTCCTTGAAGTGAACAGCATGTTAGGTGCAAAGTTTATCGATGGGCCAACAATACCATTAGAACGCCGAGCATGAGCCGCATCTTTAGTTGACGGTCCACTGTCATAGCCATCAAAGATAACTACAACCTCGTGAGCGTTGCTGTATTTTCTGGTTATGTATTCCACGTAGGTCGCGGCAATGCTGGCAAATGGGTCTCCTTTTTTCCATGGAATTTTGTGGAGAAGAGATCCACCGTCGATGACGTACACAGGAGAATCACTGATGTCCACAGAAGGCTGACTGCCTTGTCGTGTGGCTTCTGATACTAACGCATCAACGAGTTGTGATTTGGCAGCTTCTCGCATTAAACCACATGCATCAAACAGTGCCGCTGGAGGGCAGCTGAGATCGTACGTGAAGAATCCTGGCAAGTCCAGAGCTGACTGCGCTTGGGCAGCAGCCACTAGACGCTGAAACAACATCTGTGGATCAACTTGGGGGCCAGTCACCTTAGCGGAAGGTTTGGTACTCATTGTCACAACTTGATCTTTTTTCTTGAAAGAAATGTCCTGGACTTTTGTATTTTTAATCTTCTCCAAAATCGCTTCTCCCACCTCTTTTGCCTTGTCAGCATTCACATGCTTGTCCGCTGTGGCACCGGTGCTTATGTTTCTTAGAGATTCATCACAGGAGAATGGGTTTCTTGGAATCAGGAAGCTCAGGAGTGATTGCATGTCCTTGTCATCTCGCTTCTGTCGCGGTTCAGTGTTTTCAATATGCTGGTCACTCGTTGTGTAGTTACTGCTTGTCACTGTCTGCATCGCCTCATTGACGTCAGCGCATGCTGGCATTGACAGCAACCACTGTGTGCGCTGGCTTTCGCCCATGCCTCTCCCACGTGCCAGCCCTCCTGCTGTTTTCAGGCTCCGCATAAGCACTTGCTCTATCACCAAATCCTGAGAGAGGCCTGCCCAATAACGATCGCTTATACGAAGAACATGGAAGCCCTTTTGAAAGGCTTGAAACACGTCCGGCTTATGATGGCCAAGGGACTGCATCTGCTGCAGGTAGATGTGAATAGACTTTGCATACAAATTATGCCCCGCAGCTGCCATGTATGGCAGCATTTCTTTCATTGCCTGTAAATGCAGAGCCCAGTCACCTGTTCTTTCTGCTTTGATAAATGTCTTAAGGATTTCGACAGTATTCATGTACTGCAGCCACAAACAGGACGTCCGACTTTTTGTAGCGAGTTGGTTTTTCAGTTCACAGAATTTGTTGTCGATGATGTCAAGTTCTTTGTTACTAGCGACCTCCGCTGGTGAAATGGCCTTCTCTAGAAGACTATCGAATAGCTTCACACAACATGACACAACTTTTACAATATCTTCACCTGTGTTCACATGAAATTGATCTGAAATCTGTTCATTTACCTCTGCTCTTTGTGTGCCTTGACCTGTCCCATTGACCTGACCACGTTCACCTGTAACCAAGTCTGACATGCATTCACTTATCTCTTTGTCTTGTTTGCTCCAATCTGTGTCCATGTCAGGTGCATGTTCACTTGTCCATGCATCTGATGCGAGTGCGAGTTGATTTGTGTCCAGCTGTGACGTGCGTTCACTTGTGTGCTCTTCTGTAGTTTGTTCGCTTGTCTCTGGTGAACCATGTATGCTGGCACCTTCATGGTGTGTCTTGCTTGCATTTTGTTCAACATGAGAGACATCTGGGAGGTTTAAGCCAAGAGCGGATGACGACAATAGTGCGTTCAAGACAGCATCAACAAGAATATTGACACGAACTGCTCTTTTGACGCTCTTCCCAGACAGTACTTGCAGGGCAGTGTTTGGTGTCACCACAACTTCCATGAGCTGTTGCAATCCAGATCCAGACATTAAATGCCCGATCGATCCCAGAAAACTCATCTGGGTATGAAATCCTCCCAAGCACAACACCATTGATCGAAGAGGGCTCTCATCTGGCTCACTGTCGATTATGGTTTGAGCTTTCCACCACAGGGGCTGATCGAAAGTTATCACCGGAGTGACCTTGTATCGACGCGCCATGTCACATACAAAATGCAGAGTTGAGTAGATGCAGCTCAAGTTGGAGGGGTCAAGGTCGATCATAGGCAGAAACGTTACCTCGGTCCGACCTGGGTAGTCCCCGGTAGATACTGCCTGCATAAACCCAGACCATCCTGGTCGAGGGGAGCGAAGGGGCCATGAGATTTTCCACAGAAGGTCCAGTTTTCTGGTTGGGTCGTCAACTTTGAAGTCTTGCAGCTCTTGATATTTGAGTGACAAGTCAATGGAAGATGTGTTGTAGAAGCGCTGAGGAATCTCTCCAACGAGGCGCATGACATTTTTTGCGGTCATGTTGGTGTCGCGGAGTATTTTGCGAGTCTCTTTTTTTCCAGGAGTAGCTGTTCCAATAATGCCCATCCCGTGGAATGTTCCGGCTCCATCAATGGTTCTGACGTTGTGGTCGACGTTGTCAGCAACAAAGGTTACATGGCTCTCAGGGGTCACTCCTGAAAGGTCAGTGCCTTGGGTAGCAGCAGCGCACTGTTCAAACAGCTTTACTTCTGCATATGTGGAACAGAAGGCCATCTGGTTTAGATGCTCCACGAGATACCGGGATCCATACAAGTGATGTAGCTCCACTGCAAGACCAATCTGAAGAGGGGGCAGCAAGGACTTGGGTCTAACAACTGACATAATTGCCTGTCCAATTGACGCCGTGGCAAGACTCGCATCCTTCCTGTTGTGGAACAATGTCTCCAAAAACAAAAGAAGCGCAGGTGTGAGGTAATTAAGGTTGTTTCCTAAGTCACTGATATCATCTTTAGATGGGTACTCCTCCTTTATTGACTTCATTTCCTTGATGTCCGAAAGCACCAGTCTAGCTGCTGTTTCTACAATTCTCAGTTTTTCTTTCTTTTGGTCATTTTCTCTTGTACTTTTAGCAAATTGATTCAAAATTTTCTCAACCTTTTCTCTGTATGTAACAGTGTTGACTTTCGCGCGAAGAGATGTAATTATAATATCATCCCCTAAAGTTTCTGTCAGTTTTTCTCTCAAATTCCTTTCTGTGTATGGGTCATCACAATACTGTCCCATCAGCTCACACAGTTGTTTCATTGTTACTTGCTCCTCGTCATTTTCTTTTACGTATGCAATCACCTTTTCAAATGCAGCAGTTTTTGAACTTTCAGTTGGACGTCCAAGCTTTGATTCTTCTCTAAACCCCTGACTGTATGCCCGGGGAATACCGTTTCCAGTCCTAAAGTTAACGTTGCACTGTTGGTGGTACACTGCGTCAGCTGCATGCAAGTCATTTATAAACTCTATTCTACCTTGCACTTCATGGGACCAATCGTCATTTCTTTGTAAACAGGCTGTTTCTAGTGCACTCTGGAAAGCAAACGACCTCACAGGAAAAACCGTTTTCTTACCATAGCTTTTTTCCTCTGCACGCCTGTCTTTTTCTACACTTGTGCCGCAGAGGATGCAATTATTTCGGTAATCAAACTTTATTTTAGTAGATCTACGTCCTGGTGCAGAATTTTGCTGAGAATTGGCCTCTTTGTCACGAGCAATATATTTGGAATTCAGGTGGTCTGATCGACATTTCTTATGAAGAACTTGGCCAATGTAGAATTGAGCGCTGCTAATACCCCTCTCTCGACTAGCTCTCTGTAAGCCTGCTAGACCTCTTTTACTTGTCACAGTTGTGCACTGTCGACCAATACTAAGTGGATCATTGCACAAAATGCAGAGGTCACTCTTGTCCGGCTGCGTTTCAACTGAAAAAAAAAAACCTTGCTATCAGCAGATAACTAACTTTTGCCTTTTAATTTTACAAAATAGATATAGATAGATAGATAGATACATAGATAGATAGATACATACATACATACATACACGCATACATGCATGCATACATACATACATACATACATACATACATACATACATGCATTCATGCATACGTTACAGATATCAGATAGCAGATAACAGATTTTTTTGCCAAAAAAATTAAGTAACAAATTAATAAGCAACTCAATAAACGATTAATGGGGTGGGGCTGGATAGATAGATGTATAGATAGATAGATACTTACATAAATACATACAGCATTGACTCTAAAAACTAACTGGACTGAATGGAACGGGTGCTTGAGTACTAAAGCACACCGCCATACCTCCACCCCTGAATCCGATCCTACAAATCTATCAACACAAAGCCTGAAAGGTATGCATACACTCTAGAAAATGCTTTTTTTGTCTTTCATACTCTGTTTTCTTTTTAACTACATGCATGTATTAAAAGGAGTAAACAGTAGCTAAATGTTGTAATCCCAATATTTGTCTTTCTTTCTTACATGTATGTATTAAGCATGAGCCTCCAAGTTTGTACAAAATAATGTCAAAATAATCATGATCACGTTACCGTCCTACAGGATTTTAGCCCACAGCGGCACACTCATGCTACAGTGGGTTTTTTTATGAAGGCCTACATCACAATGACAGAATTTGAAAAATTAAAACCAGATGTACACAAGAAAAAAAGAGAGAAAACAATCCAACAGGTTATAAAATTCAGTGTGTTTACGTTTCGACAATTTATGCTGCTTGCATCCTTCTTCAATAAAGATAGTAAACATGCTGCACATCATTGCTCTAGTTTTACGCATTTGTGTGGCTATTCGGGGCGTAATTATGATTGTCAGACATCTGTACACCCCTTCAAAGTAATGCAACAGTTCAAAAAATTATCAATCAATCTAAATTTATAACAAAATAATGCATTTCTTACCTGGAATCGCTTCGCAGCTGGGCGCAGCCATATTTGAAATTTGCGTCAAACAAACTTTTAGATCACTCCGCGGAGACGTCACACACCAAAAAAAGGGTAAATGCGCGAAACGAAAATGTGCAGACGGTTTCTCTAAATGCACTTATTATTCCAGGGTCGACCGGTGGTAACCTCATCGGATTTTAAAAATACATACATTTTTGCACATAAAGTAGTTGAGAAACAAACTGTTGCTTTTTTCCCGCTTCGAAAAAGTTGCACGCTCGGACTAAGTGTGAGATTCTGGTTTCTGAGGCTGGCCCGCCTCTCTCTCTTGTCGCCGCCATGCCGCATGCAACGCCGAGCGCAAAGCCCCGTACTCCAACGCGAGCGACAGACTAGAACCGACTGTCCGAGTAATATCGTTAATCGGTCGCATATCATCGTTTATCCACACATCTTTCACCAAATTAATACCCGCTCTCGCCCACTTACCGAAAAACAGCGATTTATTTTTGTATTGTATCTCTGTGTTATTCCAAAGATACCCATTCAAAATAGCGTTTTTACCATTTATCCATAAATGTTTGTTGTTCAACCATTTTGAATAAGCCTCTTTCCAGAAGGACAATTTCAATTTTTCTAACCCAACAAATGCCTTTGATTTAACTGACGCATTCAAGCAGAGCAAGCTGTGCCCTAGAGTGTTGAAGTCACTAACTGGTATTAGTTTCCATTTCCCGCTGCTGTGCTCATTGAGTCTTGCCACCCAGTTAAGCAAAAAGGAGGTCTGCATGTCTACTACATTGATCATCTGAAGCCCACCTTCTTCCCTACTACTGCACACAACGCGTCTCTTTACTTTTTCAAACGCTTTTCTGTTGGAATATTTTTTCTTCCACAAGAAGCGGAAAAGTATTGTGTTAATTTTGTTTAGCATTGGTTCTGGAATGATCAGGGCTTGCATTGGATACACAAACTGAGATATTAGATATGATTTTATTATACATAGTTTTCCCGACATACTAAGGTTTCGTTTTGTCCATTGATAAATTATTCTTTCTGTGTTTTCAATACGTTTTTTCCAATTGTCTTCAATCTGTGATGCTGGCGTGTCGCTTTTAAAAATAATGCCTAAAATTTTAAGTTGTTTTTTCGCCTGGATTTCACCAAAATTATCGTTGTTATATTTTGAAGATCCTATCCACATGCCTTCAGTTTTCTTTTTATTCATTTGTAATCCAGATATTTCTGTAAAGTTTTCAATAATGTTTAGTGCAGCCTTCAAGCCCTCCATATCGGCCAAAGTGTCCTGGGCGCCAACCAGTTCATCCTAGCTATAGACAGGCTAAGTCGTTGAAAGCGGTGCCAGCGATTGTCTTTGCAATGTTCTTTGCCAGCCTAGCAATTTTGTGTGCTAATTTTTTCAGATCACTAAACCAACATTTACTTTGCAAACATGTGAGGGCTTGCCAAATACAGTATTCAGAAGGTGAACTAGGCACTGTATAATCAGTGTAGGTGTACATACTCTGGCCCACTCAGATCTTGTATCTTCATTAATTAAAAGGTACCAAATTCCTTTGAGGGGTGGGTGATAGTTTGGGGGCTTGAGGAGGTGGAGAGCGAGAGAGAGAGAGAGGGAGAGAGAGAGAGAGAGAGAGAGAGAGAGAGAGAGAGAGAAAGTGGGAGATGATGGGTGAGGGTGGGAGGAAGCACTATATTGCACTTTCCTTCTTACTCCCTCACCACCCCCCGAAGAACACACACACACACACACATACCCGCACACACACCCACACACACACACCCACACACACACACACACACACACACACACACACACACACACACACACACATACGCCTGTGTGTAGAAACGACGTTCTGATGACTGTTGTGAAAAAAACAGGGATTATTTTGACACACTTTCCATTTCTTTGACATTATTTTGACATTTTCCAATTTTTGAAGCTATCCCAAACCCTTAACCTAACCCTAATCCTAAAACAGCTCTAACTCAACGGAGCACTATTTTGACGTCAAAATAGTACGGCCTTCCAAAAAAGTCAGAAGAAGCCATGTGGAGTTTCATGTGTGTGTCATCAGAACGTCGTTTCTACATGCCCCCCCCCCCCCCCCCACACACACACACACACATTCATCACACACACACACAAATACATCGATCCAACATGCACCTGTCTCGTTGCTTTCTTGAACTCCAGTTGAACCGCTGGGGTCGTCTTGTTTTTGTTCTGAAGCGTTAGGTGACCAGCATGCGTAACGTGTTACGCTTGGAGTCATTACAAGCTCATTTAACTAAAGACTTGCATGCGATCAAACTACATTCTTTTCAAGTCAAGAATGACGTAGTTATTTATTGTTCATTCTTTAACTTGCCAAGAACTCACGCTGTGATGTATTGAATTCTGTGGACGTAGGTAAATAAAATAATTATGCGTTGGCTTGTGAAGCAAAGGTCGAGACAAGTTTTGCCGGTGATATAACAATGTCTTTGAAGTCAAGACTATTTATTTATTTATTTATTTATTATATTTTTCTGAACTCCCCAAGACACCAGGTTGTAATGTATTTGAATTTTGTGAGTATTACAGTTGTTGACTTGTGAACTGTGAAATGAATTGAAAGTTCAGAAAGTTTTTGCGAAATGGAGACACAAAGTGGGGACAAACAGTTTTCGTCTTCCTTTGAAATGGAAAAAAAATGAAATGATTTTATATTGAAATAGCGCGCGTATCAGTGTTACGTTGAAACGCCAATGGTAGTATGTCTGAAACGCGCACGATAGATCTAATCGTTTCGTTTTGCAAAGTATTCAATAATGGAGTTTATTTACCTTTGATTTGAGTTTGCATTGTTGTTAGGAGAGGCTTTGTATAACGTTGATAATTTTAGTTGGTCAATATTGTTGGAGAATTCTCTAGATTTTGAGTATTTACTATCGATGGAAACTTCCCGATGGATATCGAAGTATGAGAATGTTCCCGGAAGGAGAAGAAATAGGTATGACGTAAGACAGTAATGACGAAGTTAGAAGCGATTGGTTAAATTGCGTCATACGAGATTGATCCAGGGTGTTCGGGAGTATCAAGAGACTATTTAAGTGCCGCAATGTTTCAAAAGAGTAGTGAAAGTTGTTGATAGTGAGTTGGAAAGTAAAAGTTGAAAGTGGAAAGCGATTGTATGCAGTTGTTGATGTGTGCTGAATAAAAGTGGAAAACTTCATACGTCGACTTTGTGACTTGTATGCTGATTGAGCGGGTTGCGTGAATAAACGAATCTGAGCTACACTCATCAGTACTTCAGCATTGGGGCTGAATCCACTACTGATAGAAAACACCAACATCGATGCGAGTGTAACAATCAGTTCAAAGATCTGATCAAATGTTGACGGGCCGAGACTTATTTATTTCATTTTCCAAATTGGTTTATAGATGTCTTTTAATTTAATGCAGCTCATTAGTGTGGCCAATGGGCTGCTGAACATTTGTAGAAGATTTGTAGAACATAAAATCTCAGCCATTTTAATCATCGTAATGCATGTTGTCGTAATGCATGACAAATCCTACAAAGGGGTCCACTTTGACCGCGCCACCTCCACAGAGTTGTCACATTCACATTGAGTGTAGCCCCACTAATAAAAGTGATCTTGAAGCAAAAGCAGAAAAAATATTTAGAAAGTTTTTTTTAATTAATAAATTGCGTAGTATTTTTGCGTCTATTAATAAATAGCAAGGGCTAGCCGATATTCTGGAGCTAAAAATAGCATCTATCATACAAAGCCGGTAAGAGACAGACCCGGTGAAAGAAAAAATTGCTCGTAAGGTTTTTAGGTTTGGGTTGACACAATAGACCCTACCCCTACTCCAAACATTAAAGATGCACGCTTCCACACAGTTGTACCGTTAAAACAGGGGAAATCACTGTCTGTCAAAAACGAAATGGAAAGTTGAAGCTTTAGCGGTTGTTTTGAGCAATGAAATCCCACTTTATCATTGTTTAACGTAATAACAATGCGAATTGTAGGGTACACCCGCTTTGGCCAAACGTAAACAACGCCTTCGGATTGGGGCCTTTTAAAAGATGTTTTAAGATAGGAGATCTGGAAAGTTCCACCGCCGTTGCTCAGAGGTAGAGCGTTCGCCCGCCACACCGATGACCCGGTGGACAAGATAAAAATGCCCATTGTTCGTTGTCCGTATTAGAAGTATGATTGCTCTGGTGGTTCAGTGTTGATTTAGGTCCCCTTCCCTATCTTTCCTTGGACGGTAATCCCCGTCTGCCATATTGCAAATGGTGGGTGTAGACGCTACGCTTCTATGTTCATTCAGTCTGGTCCGGAGCCTTGCTGGCATTAGCTCAACAACCAAAACAGATGGGCACGCTGTTTCGACAGGGTACTGAATGCGTGCTTTACTAAAGCTTATCGGGTTAACTGGCCTACATTTACATGTACTACAACACATATTGGTACGCGACTACTAACTCAACACGCATATATATATAATAAAAAGATCGACCTGGGTGGTCGAAGGCATTAGTGCGCAGCAGAATGCAGTAAGTTGACGTCGTGGGCTGCTTGAGTTCGATCAGGGTTTTCAAACCAGCGCTTTGAGCAGTTTTTTGAGCTGGCAGCTGCGTTTGTATATAAGAGCATTTTACTTTTGGGTCTAAAGCGTTTTTGTAGAAGAGATGCACGAGTAAATGATATTGAAAACTAATATAGACCGGGTTGTGTGTGTGTATGTGTGTGTAAACATGTATATATGAGAGAGAGAGAGAGAGAGAGAGAGAGAGAGAGAGAGAGAGAGAGAGAGAGAGAGAGAAAGAGAAAGAAAGAGATTCTCCAAAGACTCACTTAAGTACGCAAAGGTTGAACTTAAATAAACGTTAATCATTAATAGTCAGGTGTATATATTTTCATTTTCGACCGTACTGGAGACAATTCTATAATCTGACAGGGAGAGCACAGATACGTATTTCTAAAGCTCTTTTTTTTAAATTTGGACTAAAGTAATGTGCATTACTGTGTGACAGACGGACAATCACGCTTTATAATTCTATGCAATAAAAGGGAGGGTGGAACGAAAGCTATATATGCATTTCTAAAGCTCTTTCCTTATAGGGTAATGATCAAATGGTATTGACGAAAGCGTCCCCAAAAATTTATGTTGACTTCGTATTATAAGGACCTAGGTTAAACGAAACCTGATCTAAGCTATACTGATTTCAGACTTTTTCCAAACGCGAAAACAACATTACTTATGCTGAGAACGGAAGCGAGAGCTCCGAGACAATAAAGAAAGAGAAAACATAACCACAAACCGTGCCTCTAGCCTAGACATTTATTATGATAATTCAAAAGGGGTTTTATATCTAGATACGTCATTAACGTCATTTATCCCATTCTATCCTATCCCGTAACTCGAAAGTCGTTGGGGCACCACAGATGATCGCTTAACCAGCGTACAGTGCTCCATCTTTCTCTGTCCTCAGCAACCCTCATTGCTTCGCTCAGTGTCAATCCAGTCCATTCTCCAATGTTGTCCTCCCACCTCATTTTCTGTCTCCCTCTTCTTCTGCCTCCTTGCACCGTGCCTTGCAGAAGGGTCTTTGCAAGGCCTGATGCTCTGGTGACGTGGCCATACCATCGGAGTTTCCGTTTCTTCGTCACTGTGAACATGTCATCGTGTTGTCCAATGGCTTGTGTGATGGTCTATCATTTATAGTAAGTACTAAAACTCCAGACCAGTAGTGATGATTTTTTTCATTGAAGACGTTCAGTGCTAGATTGATAACAATCAGTGTCATGAATAACCAGGATATAGGATATACCACTGAGGATGAAAACATGAGACCAATAAAATTTAGTCGCTACGTCTTGTGAGGTGCGTACTAAGGGGTTTATATTTCGCTAATATTGACGGGTACAATAGCGTGTCGTAGACGGGTCAATGCCACATACACCACTACAGCCAGCATAGATCCTGCTCACCCTCCCCCCTCATTCACCCGAACCCCCATGTCCTGGGTAGCGCTGCTGTTGCTGAGAAGGGAGCCCGAATTTGGCCCGCAGGGGTGAAGAATAACAAACAAAAAAAGAGATAGTTGTTCAGTAGCTTGGAGAGTACTGCAGAGTTCGGCTGTGGCCAACCCTAGCTTCTCTCAGCTCTATAGTCTCCCACATTTGGCTTTTAAAAAGTCTGTTTTCTCATAAGCTACATGAACCCCTCACCTCCAAGCTTCCTCACAAATCTATGTTCTCCAATCTCTACATTTCCCCAAGTCTATGTTTCTCAATGTAGCTTCGCAACCGTGTCAAATGTTGTCCCAATTGTTGATCTATGTCTCAAGATCAGCGTTTCTCCAAGTGTAAATCACATAAACCACAATACCAAAATCTGGACACTCCCATAACGTGGAAGAAAGAGTCTAAGACTCGACGGCGCTGCCAAGTTTGTTCTTTTCTGCACACCGATTTTATAATTTTCCTTGAAGTCTGCACTCGCCTTCCGTTTTACCTGTGTACATTCAACCAGCTTACTGCCTAATTTATGGTCACAAACGTAACTGGATATAACTTAATGTCTTCACTCAACCCAGCAAAATCGAAATATCTAAACTTTCGAATTGTATTCAAAGATCGAACATATTCAAATTTATATTTCCATTTGCTTGATTATACCCAGCTTTCTCCCTAACTTGAGTATAGACCTAGGGGAACATAAATAAATAAATACATAATGAATGCATCTGCATACATTTTTTTCTAACATAAGCAGTACAGCCGAGCGAACATACAGCTGTGGGATCATACAGGTCTGGGGAAACATAAACTCGCTCCCATACTGGTATTATTGCTGGCATTATGTCTAGAATTCAAGCAGAGGCCGGACTAGCGTTTTTGTCCGACTGAACTAAACAACTTATCCACAAGCATAAGCCGACCCTTCTGAATCATAATTTACGATGTATATAAACATTGACAATGATCATTTGAGAATGCCGAATCGGTGCTAGAAATTTGTTTATGGCGCTAACCTAAATATATAAGCGAATATACGAGTACGGAGACAACAGCTTTACAAAGGGCTGTCTCGCGCGGCCTGAACTAGCATGGCAGAGGTCGTTCAAGGAAATAAAAGTGTCCTGCTAAGCCTACAGAATTGGTCCTTCAAAAGTCGTTTTCTTTTGACTCCCTGTGATTGATTGATCGCGGGTGTTGAGGAAGGCTGGTTTATCACAGGGCCTATGTAGATCATTGTGTTCTGTACTGCATGCGGGCGGTGGAGAGGAAGGGTTTGGCTCAGGGGTAAACACTTCTTAATACCGTGCGCTGGGTGCGGTGGTTCGGGCACAGGCTAGCGATGTTTCATATTTAAGCAACGTCGGGACAGATGAGTGCTTGGACGGGTAACCATGCCTGGAAGGCAATCCCCCAAAAAAGATTGAAACAAGCGCACGACCCGCTCCAGCCAAACCAGTTGTGAATGGGTATCTGGATCTGTTTAGAACCGGAGAAGAAAAAGCAACGAGGGAGAGGAGAGATGGGCACCGGCCTCATTAAGCTGGCCTACAGAAAAGGGAAGTTCCAAACGCCTTCTCTTCTCAGCGACCAGGGATACCTTTATCTTTTTTTTTTAAATACCGTGCAGGAGAACTTGAGTTTGAATCCTCATATGGTGAGGGGATGCTTTTTTTAACATTTAAAAATGATCTCTCGTAAAAGTCCACTTTCTATTTATCATCACTTCGTTCGCCTTCCAACGTGTGGTCCATACGATGTATGCTGATTTCACACATCGTTATATCACTCTTTCAATAAATGGGAAGACAGACAGACCTGTTATCGAAAAGAGATAAAGCACACCAGATGAAAATTAGGTTATCCATCCATGTATTTCGCTAAAAGCTTCTTCAGGAGTTAAAAGCCAATCAGTAATATATGGATAAACTTAAAGATATATACGCTGTATCCGAAACGCTATTCTCCAATATATTTGTAAGCTGAAAGGTGTATATACGCTGTCGGACATAGCTTGATCTCGTTGATGTCATGCAAATTGCGAATCAGTTCTTCCAGACAGAGCAACCCGTTTTCACAAATCCTCGTGTTGGACAGGCGCAGTAGTGCAGAACTGTTTCCTTAAGCAACTGGGCCGCGGTTAGTGCTTGGATGGGTGACTAGGAAGGTACACACCAAGCTACGCAAAGCGCTCAACACACACCCTGACTTGGAGAGAAAAACTGCCGGGTTCGGCTGGGGTCTATTTTAGGATCAAACCCCACAATCACCCAAAGACTTCTTAAGTTTAGCGTCTTGCACGAACCACTAATATTACTGTGATATTATGTGATATTATGTACTTAATGCCAGTTGTCTAATGTGCTGGTAGGGCATGCAATTTCCGGAGGTTTTAAATGCACATATTATTATGATTATGTCTTAATGGATGAGTTGATGGTCTTTATTGCTATAAAGTTGTCATGTGATGGATTAAAGTTATGTGTGTGCATGTACATGGGTGTGTTCAATTTAATGAACGTTGATTTTTCTGCATTAATGTATATATTATGGATACATCTTTACTTATACATTGTATTGACATATTATTGTGTATGTGGGTGTGTGTGGATGTGTCAACATCGATAAAGGCGAGAGGGAGGGAGAGAGAGAATATTTATAGCTGAGTCATATGACTGCTGTACGCATGGACACTTGTATTTTTGTTCATTCATTAATTTAAGCCAAGTTTGCGCTCAATGCCCATAGCAATTTTCCGCTTTTATGTATAACGGGAAAGTTGGACAAGAAAGAGGTATTGTAGTGTACATGTAATTTAAATATCTAGGTAAAAATGTGTATGTGTGTGTGTGTATGAGTTCGTGTGCGTCTGTGTAGGTGTGTGTGCGGCATGTGATGTGTGTGGCATGTGGTGAGTTGGTTTGTGTGTGTGTGTGTAGGTGGGTGGGTGTGTGTGTGTGTGTGTGCGTGTGTGTGTGTGTGAGAGTCTTCTTAAAACAACTTTTTCTATTGGATTATTCAAAGTCTTAATTTCCAGTGGAAAGATGTTTGTTGGTGCAGAGGGACTGAATCTTATTTTACCGCACTACCAAAACAAATGAATTCATTTGAAATTCATTGGATAGGCTAATAAAGTGTCTAGAGTCTTGAGTATAAACTACATACATCCAACTTTAGTAGAAAAAAAATCTTCGTAGAATTTCGTACAAGATTTCAATAGTTCCGTTCGCATGTAGACCAGTGTGTTTTGTTTTCCCCTTTGATTTAGGGATTGCTTAAATAATTTATTTATAGATAATAGGTGATTGATAGATTGGTGATATACTTATGTTGATTTGTTTTCTTACTCACCGCCAATCTCCACTCTAGTTATGCTAGCATGTTCAGCGCGGGGACGCAAACACAAACAACGCAAGCGGGTAAATTGATTTATTGTATAGCAAAGATGTGCAAACAGACTTTTATACGAGTACGCTAAATTTGTTTTCAGACGAGAACGTCCTCCCGATATAATTAATGTAACTGTTAATGGTGCATGATTAGCACTTAACTCTGTGCACACGGAAATACACAGATCGCTTTACGTATCAGTTGTCTCAGTGTTTAATGTGTATAATTATTCTCCTTTATCTGACCGTATTTGTGATAGGTTTATTTATTATGTAGGTGTATGTGCATGGGCGGTTTATGGGATATGGGGAAGAGAGGGTGGGGGAGTGGGGGGAGGGGGAGAGGGGATTCCAGGGAGCACGGAAACCACCGCCTCCCCCCCCCCGTCAGGAAAAAAACCAAAGACACACACACACGTATCCTTTCTCTCCTTCTCCCCAACCTCTAAGGCCATTTTGGCGTACCTAACCTATTCTATCTTATCCTATCCTATCATATTCTATCATATCCTATCTTATCCCGTAACTCAAAAGTCGTTGGAGCACCACATATGACCGTTTAACCAGCGTACTCCTTCTTTCTCTGTCGTCAGCAACCCTCATGGCTTCGCTCAGTGTCAAGCCAGTTCATTCGCGAATGTCGTCCTCCCACCTCCTTTTCTGTCTCCCACTTCTTCTGCCTCCTTGCACCATGCCTTTCAGGATGGTCTTTGCAAGGCCTGATGCTCTGGTGACTGTGTCCATACCCTCAAAGTTTCCGTTTCTTCACCGCTATGAGCATGTCATCGTGTTGTCCAATGGCTTGGGTGATGGTGTGCGACAATGTTTAGGCTTGAATAAGCAACATGCAAAAGTGACTGTAGACCTAGTAATCGTTTATCCCATTTTTAAGAGCAATTAGAAGCAGACTCTGGATTTGTTTTGATTTCACAATACACAACACTTTAAGATTACCAGAATTCTTTATAAAACCTGTCTTTTCTGTTAGAAGTTTCTCCATGGTTTCGCGCCTCCATACCTTGCCGATGATGTCCAACGCTACACTTCCTTTCGCAACTTGCGCTCTTCATCCAAAACACTAATTCTCAGGATACCTTGCCACAAACGGTCCTCTGTTGGTTATAGATCTTTTTCTGTCTTTGGATCAACTGCCTTTAATCCATTATCGCTTTCTCTCCGTAGCAAACAGCATATCAACACCATCAAAGCAATCCTCAAAGGTTATTTCTTCTCTAAAGTTTTTTTTCCTGATCTGTTCTGTCTTCAAACTGCTTCGTCCATATTGCCTAATTCATTGTCTGCGGTTGTGCGTGTGTATATGTGTGTGTGCGTGTGTGTGCCAATTTGTGTGTGCATGTGTGGGGAATCACTTTTTAAAATTACATGAACTGCCTCTATCCACCAGTCTGCTTTGATTTCTCTCGTTCGTAGTTTTAACAAGCAGACCCGTTTACCCCGCACTATTTGAGCTTTTGCTTGTTTAGCAGTAGTAAAACTTTGAAGGTTACTGTAGTCTATAGCAGACGATTAAGGTATAACTGATGTGTACACACACACTGCGAGCTGACGCGAGCCGTTTAGTGACATCATCGCGGCCTACGATGGTGTTTTGAACTTTATATCCACTTAGATTGTTTCCGCCAATCCGGACACAGGTAGAGTGGTTAGGACCAGTTCTGGCCAATTCAGTCAAAGCCAAGTATAGGGTCAGTTGTGTGGAAAGTTCTGAGCAGTACACAGCTACACTCGAGCAGAGAAATATCTCCACTGATAGAACAGGGAAGCAGTGCTTGTTGAATATTTGAATTCAATCAAGTAGCCACGGGCCTGACATTGTCGAACAGGTAAATGAACATACTTCTGTTTCATCGTGATGTATTTATATTATTGTTGCAATTATGTTTGTGGAATTTGCTATGCATAGATTTGAATTGTTAGTCCGACTTTGCCTTACCACGTGGAGAAGCAGACCACGTGTCAAGCACGACCGGGTTTGACGCCATGTTGTATACCTGACGGAACCACTGTTGTTTAACCTATATGTGTGCTTGCAGACCAGTGGCTGTACCAGTGAATGTTTATAATATTGTTAATTCTTTATGTGTATAGTTAGCCATGATTTATATTTATGTATGTATAGGAAATTAGAGTGGAGATTCCAGTGGACCACCGACTTAGCAGAATGTTCGTCGCTTATGTATAGAGATGTGGAGCTATCACTGAGGGCTACTTTGGCTTTCAGTGAGACGCTCTGCACAGACCTATTATTCAGGGTTGTGCAGAATTTCGTCTCATATGTTACAGACGAGCAGGTGGGATATCGTGAACCCAACTCTGCAAAGAATAGAACCTAATCTACGATTCGAGTTGGCTGCCGAGGCATCTACAGCATCGAGCGCAGATAGCCCACCTGTCGAACACAAGCAACGACAACACAGTGTGTCGTAGAAGCTACCTCAACGCAGCGCGTCAACCACGAAACCAATCAGTTAAGTGCCCAGGAAACAGTGCACTAAAACTGTATCAAAAGGACCACAGTAGTCCACTCTTCATGAACACTAGTAGCCAGTGCCCGATGAAGAAAAAGTAGCTGCCTAGATTATCAGCAAGCGAATCATTCGCATTGACAATTGAACTTTTAAGTTAGTTTCGTACTTCGAAGATCGTGTATAGAGTAGAGGAAATAAATGTGTGATTTTGACTGTTATCAAGTGGCTGGACTACATATGATTCATAGCCGTGTGAAAGCTAGTGTGACAGTGATTTTTTACCATTTTTCTATCTATCTCTGTACCCCAGCTTTAACACAGACCGAGCTAAACAAATAAATGTATTAAAGTAATTCACAGGGTGACTCACTAGCGGTCCCCGTAGAATAGACGGGAGGGGTACAGCATTCCAGTGTGCAGAGCCCAGCAACAATATAAAAAAAAACGTCACAGTAGTCATTCTCTATATGTATTGTACTAGTGTTTAATGAGTATGTGAACGCGTCAGGAGCGCTTTCAACAGTTCCTTACTAGGAAAAGAAAGGCACCTTATAAATGTCATTTTTATTATTATTATTATTATTATTATTATTATTATTATTATTATTATTATTATTATTATTATTATTATTGGTAGTAGTAGTAGTAGTAGTAGTAGTAGTAGTAGTAGTAGTAGTAGTAGTAGTAGTAGTAGTAGTTGTAGTAGTAGTAGTAGTAGTAGCATAGAATCACAAGAGCAAATTCGCTCCTGAATGCGTATGTGTGCGTGCGTGTGCACTCGTGCATGTGTGTGAGAGAGAGAGTGTGTGTGTGTTTGTGTGCGTATTAATGTGTGTGACTCATTTCATTCTAGATTTCCTAAAAATGTGACTTATTATACATAGAGTGAGAATGAGGGAGTGTTGTGCTTTTAGCAGACTTTGCGATAGTATTGTGCATTAGAAAATAAATGATGATGATGATGGAGATGATGATGATGACTATTATTGTTGTTATTATTATTATTATTATTATTATTATTATTATTATTATTATTATTATTATTATTATTATTATTATTATTCAGAAAATACCAGTGACTATGATCGATAGCCGTAACAGCAAAGAGCCTGTGAATTGAGATCCAGTATTGTCCTACAGAAAGAGGTGAAGAAAAGGCAGCAAATCTGCGCCTTGGGCGGATTGAGTTAGATCTCGTTTGATGCCAGCGTCTTGAGCTGCCCTTTGAAATGTAAGTGCGCTATATGTGACCGATCCATTTCATTACAGCTTGTAATTTCCTGTGACTAAGTTTTTTTGAAAATGCGAATTTCCCTCAAAGCTTAAACAGACAACCACCCAAACAAGATTCTTAATGGAAGTCGTTGTCATTTTACTGTAGGTGATAATCCTTTTTTGTTACGCTGTCCCACTGCCGTAGCTCAATGCGAGGTAGAAGTGGCCACCTTCAATGTCCGTCTTAGCAGTAGTAGTAGTAGTAGTAGTAGTAGTAGTAGGTAGTAGCACTGATGGTTCAGTGTTGATTTAGGTCGCCCCCTCTTTGCTGGGATGGTTATCCCCGTCTGCCATATCACCAATAGGGGGTGTAGATGTTACACCAATGTTCATTCTTCTGTTTTGGGTATTTTCAGCCCTTTATAAGAATACTTTTAAGTAATGTTTATAAGTAATATTTTAGTTAGGAATCGGAACGAACTAAATTGTCTGTCGGTCGGCCGGTCCTTTGCACGCGATATCTCAAGTACCGCTGAAACGATTTTGTTCAAAGGTTGGCTCGGAAGAGTCCGCTGGACCTAAAGCAACAATTATGTAATGTAATGTAATGTTCAAAGGTCACAGGGACATTTACTGTAGGATTGATTTGCATACAGTACCCCGCGTGTTTTGAAGGGTCGCGTACTTACCTAAAACCCTTTGGACCATGAGTACTGAAAAGTGGCTGATGACACTCTAATCAAGATGTATGTTACGGACGCCTGAAGACGTTTGTTATGAACGCCAAGAGGAAGGGATTTCCGGCTCCAAAGTATTAACATAGATTGAATATGTATCAATAAACAGGCAACGTAAATCAGGCTATCGATCTCCAAAAATCCGTATCAGTAGGTCACACAGTTCAGAGCTATATTTTTTTTCTAGACGTACTTAAACCAGTTGCCTACAACATGCTGCGTAACCAGTTTGAGCTTACATGGGCTGGTTGGTTGATGAAATTGGTTTTGAAGCACTGAAAGGTTATAAAGAACACTGGGAGTAATTATAGATTGGTTTGGCTTTGGGTTGGTAATTGGTTTGGTCTGACGTGAAGAGACCTGACGTACGTGTTGGTTGTTGGATTTGGTTTGATCGTTTGCGCGATGCGCCAACACCTTTCTGTCAATAATTCTTATGCTTTTCACTCCACATCGGCAGCAGACTGCTAATATTTGGGGTTTGATCTATATACCAGATACCTACCAGCCATGCGGATGAAATTATGGTTGCTTTCTTTCAGGGAAAGCAGTAGTGCCGCAGCCAGATATAGACCAATGGATCCTGCTTCAAATCTACCAGTGACTACATGGAAAAAAAAACAACTGGAAGTGCTAACATGACACAAGAAAACAAAGCCAAAATACTATAGCTTCTATTAAAAATAAAATACATAAATAATTTTTTTAAAAGACTTAAAGGGTGGTCCTACGATCAGACACATTTAGCATCTTAGAGTCTTTTCCAATTCACAGTGAGTGTTGTCCCTACCCGAAAAAAAAGATTAGGCAAACAAACAAACAAAAAAAACTTTCAAAAGTACGGTTTTAATATAAGCTTCCATCGATAAAATAAAATTCTTTGTTAGTCAGCTAATTAATAGCATCGATGTTGATTCTAAAAATTAGCACCGCTGCAAAAGGTGTGTATAGCAGGCAGGCCCAGTTGTGTGTTTACATAACAAGGAAGAGATTTAACATCCAAAGCTTAGCGCTCGCTTTGAGCCGAGATTACCCGCTGTATCATTTTTAATGTGAGTACATAGCAATTTCCCAAGTAAACTCAATTCTCAACCCCCCAAAAACAAACAAACCATACATCCTTAATACCGTGACCCTTTAACGTACTTGCAAAATCCTATGCAAGGAAACAACTTAAAAATCTTGGGCGTTGGCGACAAACACGACCAATCTTAATTAAATGAAATGTTTTGCACCTCCTTCACCTTTTTCTCTGTCACTTACTGTACTAGCGAACTGGCACGCACTTATCTTTCAACGTACGTTGTGGACATTGACGATACCCAACTGATCCCCACAAACCAATAACAGGCTCTTTAAATGGCTTCTGAAGTGGCCAGTACAGTCAGTGCTGTTGTTAATATAGGGCGTAAAGTATAGAACAGGAGGGCAGAATGACGCAGTACGTTGAAGTCAAACACTGTATTATCTATCGTATATGGATAGTAAAATGTGGTACCAATCTGAACCCTATTTGGATAGTAAAACGTGATATCAAACTGAGTTCTTGAAGGCTTATTTAATATTTAAATTGGGTTCCGAAGTGGTCAATATACCGATTAAAAGCAACCATGAAATACAGAAACACATGTCAGTATATAATTATATAATCAGCAGTATTGAAAGCATACACATATAACAGTGGGTAAACAATTTATTTAAAATACTGTAGTAAGTGTAGAAAAAAGTAATGATAGCAAAGTATCTCAAGAAAATACCTTGTAATGGTTCTGAAGAGGCCAATAATAGACTTTTAATCATTGTAAAAAAATAGTTGTGGGTTGTTTGAGGGAAGTATCTATTTTTTGGTATTAAATAATAGCAACAGTACCTGAATACCGATGTTAAGCCGATTTTCAGATTCCGATTTTATTCGTCCTTTTCTTTTTATCTTTTTTTTTGGAGTGGGGTGGGGGAGTGGGTGGGTGTTGTGGGAGATAGCATATGGTTAATTTATGACTCTCTACTCTCTAATTTCTTTACATTTCTTCTAAACATATCATAAACATCATTTTAAATAATAATACATATCCCATATCGGTACACTAGTTAGTAATTCTATTCTCTGCAGGGTAATAAATTAATAATAAAATTAAACAATAGTGAATGGCGTCACTTTTTCTTCTATGACGCTTCTATGACGCTCTCACAACCTCGGAGAGGTGCTCAAGGCAGTGGAACAATCGCGAAAGGATGAAATTAAAATTCTCTCCGAATTCGCACTTAACGGGACCTTAAACGTCTGGTCTCTGAGCAAACGTTGTTCAAAACTAAACATCTTCCTTTCTCTTGTAATCTCACCATTATGGAAAGCCAGCGCAAGTGTCTGTTCTTTAGCCCCCACGGTGATTGTTTGGGGTCACCAACTTTCGGTTTCCTTGGGAAGGGGGATACTCTATATCGTATTGTGAAGGGGAACCAGTGTAAAGGGAAGCAACTCTACCGCCATTGTTATGGGAGACAACTCTAGTAGGGCTTTCCCATCCAAGAATGTTTGGCAGTAATTCTCAAGAAACCGAGAGACGTTTCATAGAAGGGGACTAGCTACAGTCTTGTAGTCAAATGACTATACGACTTTCTCGCAAGTAAAACGAAAGCCTGTTCCTACAAAGGAGCAGCTGCGTTCATATTTGTCATTATATTTGCGACCTTTTTGCATACACGGCCGAAGACATGCCTGTCGTCCCACCACAGAAACAGTGCAAGCATTCTAACCATTGTCTCTTAGGGCTTCTCTGCGATGTGTGGACAATACGTGATAGCCTCGCAGATTATTCTAAGGATTTATTAACCATCTGAGTTCCCCTACCTTCCCCCTCTCCACCCCCTCCACCCTCCAACAGACGGCTTCTTTCAAAGTGAAAGTCCACAACTAGCAATTTTTCATTCATCACCCCATTCTTTGACCAAACAGTTCTGATCATCAGAGATCGAAAAGATTCGGGAGCATGTCTAAAGTAACCCATACGTCTTCCGTCGCCCCTGGTCCTTGTTACTGTAGCTCAAACTTCCTTTAGGTCTATATTCCTCCGGCAGGCTTTTGTTCCCCAGGTCTAAATATTTTCCCAAACTCTTATGTTCACCCGCATACGTTAGTAACATATCTTGTGGATCATACAATTCGGAGAGGTAGGGGCGAAGGGGAAGAAGAAAGGGGGGGGGGAACAACCTGGGAGAAACAGACTTGGGACAACAAAGACCTGGGGACACATCAACCTGGAGGAACATAGACTAGACATAGTGGAACATAGACCTGAAGAGCTTTTAGGGAACACAGGCCTGGGTAAGGGGTAGAGGGTGAAGCATTTACCTGAGGGAAACCCAGGCTGACCCCAGGAGCAGCTTCTTTGAGTTTTTACAAGAGCGTGAAATAAAAGGTGAGGCTAAGTTTGCCATCGCTCCGATCTGGCTGAAAAAGTTAAACTTGCTGAGCGACAACAAGAATATGAACAAAAAGGGCCAATAACTAACGACAACATCCGGGAACTTTGCACAAGGCACGCGCGCACGCGACCAGGATTTTGGAGATCAAACAAACCTGAAGTCCAGCGCGTGCCGGACTAATCCTGAACACATTTTGACTAATGATACCTCTGTCCCTTTCTCGCAAAATCTTCCTCCAGGCTCTTCCTGCATTCCTTTAAAGGTCAACCACAGTGCTCGGTCAAAAAGTTTCTGCTGAAAGAACTTTACTAAATAATACCAGATGCAAAAAATTCGGTAAGCAAAGCTCTACCGTTTAATAGATATCGATCACTGAAAGTGGGATTTCCTACCTGTAATTAAGGGTAAGGGAAGTAATAATCTAAAACGCAGCTATCGCTGATCTCCCCTCGCAGTGACGTCAGCAGCTGCATACAATGGCCGACTGCGAAGAAGTTACAAGCGAGACAAGCAGTGTTTCTTCACTCGATCTGTCGTGTTACAGCAGTGCTCTCTTCTGTTAGAAACGAATTCGACCCCCGAGTACTAATTGTAATAATAAACAAATAATTATACGAGCTAGACCAGTGAATACATACCCTCTTGCATTCCCCTTTCTGAAAAGCTCCTCTGACCACAGGCTGTGAAGTCCGTAGGCCTTGCCTCAATTACCTTAGATCAGTACTGATCTAAGCAATTACATACTACAGTATGTAATTGAGGCTGTTGTTGTATCAAATTTTATTCATCAGATTAACATAAGTTGTACTGATGTAACATAAACAAATTACAAAATCTACCATGCGCACAGCATAGATATTTTCCACATTATCAAACCATAAACATTATTATACTACTGACATACACATACATTTGTAACAACATACATTTCCTTATAACAATTAGTTAACATTAAGAAACATTTTTTTTAAATAAATAAATAAACAGTGGAACCGTTCAACTTCACCTGTGAAGAACGAAGTATTTATAAATGTCATTTTACGTCTTACAGAAAGTTGAAGTTTGACAAAAAAAAAAAAAAAAAAAAAAAAAAAAAAAAAAAAAAAAAAGAAATTTATTAATTTTAAAATAAAATTATAATAAGAATAATAATAAAATTAAAAATAATAAAATAATAATAATAGTAATTATTTATTAAAAAGAACTAAAAACACACACACACACACACACACACACACAAACATACACAAAAAACCCTCAAAAATTAAAACAAATTAATAAATAATTCCCCCCAGACCTTCCCTCCCCTCTCAAACCAAAATAAATAATTAATAAATATTTATTGAAACTAATAATGCTTAATTCAATAAAAGAGGTACAAAAATTAAATTAAAATTTAAAAAAAAAAAAAAAAAAAAAAAGGTTCTGGACTAATTGTAAAAAATTAAAACAACAAACACAAACCATTAGAAGAAATTGAAAAATTCATGACTTAAAGAAATCTATGCGCAAACAAACAAAACATTAGAAGAAATTGAACAATTCATGACTTCTAATTAAATCTATGAGCATTAAGCTCAATGACCAATCAGAATGTTCTTCTGGATATACAATACTTGAGATTGAGATAGGTAGTTTTAATTTATTTAATATAATGAGTAAAGGCTGAAAATGGTTATAATTTTTTTGACATTCAAATATTAAGTGATTTACATTAAATATGCTACCACAATTACAAAGTACTGGAGGATTTATGAAACGAGCACGCCAAGCATTTAGCCTTATTCTGTGAAATAAACTGTTAATATGAAAAGATTTTGAAATAGATATAACATTTTGTGATACTGGTGAATTATCCAAGTAATGTTTTTCAATGACCTCTTGCTTGTATTGCTCATTCCACTGATTCCAAGCACATCGTTTTATTTGATTGTTAATTTCATTTGTTGTCAAGTTGAAAATTAATTTAATGGATTCATCTGAAGATGCAGCACTCTTTGCTAAGTGGTCAACAATTTCATTTCCTAATATATGTAAATGGCTAGGTATCCAAATTAATGAAATATCCGATCCCCTGGTAATGATTTGATGACATAACATCTTTATTTCTGTTAGCACTTCCTGCCTCTCTTTACTAACCCAAGAAGACAAAGCCGATAATGCTGATTTTGAATCAGAAAAAATTGTTATTTTTAAAGGAATACTAGTCAAATCAGTTATGAAAGATAAACTCATTAATATTGCAATTAGTTCCGCTGTAAAAATCGTACTACCTTTCGGTAAAAAATATTGTCGGGATATTTTAAAATCGGGAATGTAAAATGCTGCTCCAGTATTTCCATTGTCCAAAACTGATCCATCAGTATAGATGTGCAACGAATTTTGAGAATACAAATAATCATTAGCATGATTAAATTATTTAAAGCCCAGAATGGTAAGTGGAATAGACCAGTTTTGATCACACTGTTTACTTGGTTTAACATTTGTAAAGAACATCAAATTAAACCATCTTGTAATTTCATCAATCAAGAAATCAGGTTTATTGAGCTGCAGGGAGAAAGCTATAAGACGTAGAAACCTGGTGACAAAGGCAGAATAGACAAGATTATCACTTCCTTCAATAACGATGACAGGAAAGTGATGTCTACTGTCATCTCCACTAACTGAGGACAGATTTTCGTCCCTAAAGGATAAACGCCTCCTCCCTCCCTGCTTCCTTGAATTATGATAACGACCATCTAAAAAATCCTCCTCCCCATTGCTTTCCCCTTTCACACACTCACTTTCTCTCATTTTGTCTCGTCTCTCACTTCTCATTTGCCTCTCACTCTTCATATTTATGTAGGTATTTAGAAATCAGAGTTACCCACATACACACACCCACACCAAAACACAATCACGCCTACAGAAATATACAAATATAATAATCCTAAATAGAAAAATACTGAACAAGCTATTATTCCTAGTCATAAAAACCCAGAAAATAAATATTTCTTGTAATTAAGAAAATATTATATTCTGATATGACGACTGATCAAATTTTCAAAATAAAATGTAATGAATAAGAATTCGATCAGTAGAAGTATAATACTATTTTAGTTAGATGGAAAAAAAAAACCCGATGTTGTTGTGCCATCAATTGCAGAAATGTCATGTGCAAATATCAAATGTTTAAGTTATTAGTCAATACTCCGCTGGTCGCCCGCATCAAATTGGTAAAGTCGAGTATAATGTGTACGTCTTCTTCGGCAGAACATCAATTAATACATCCAGAAATAATAATCACACAATCAGCTGATCACTCCATATATGTTGAAAAAGTTAATTGTAATAATAACAACTTCCAGCACCTTTGTTAATGACAGAGAATCATCGAAGATGTGCTACTAGCGAATGAATGATCGGAAGGTTTCCATTAGATGACGTAACATTTCTGTAGAACAAGTCCACACCCAAAATGTTCAAAACGACTAGATCCCAAAACGCTAGAAATTTTTTGATTAAAGTTTAGTAGTAGCAAAATCCGCTGGTTGCCCGTATCGAGTTTATGCGATTTTCTCAGCAAAACATCAAGTAATATAATCAAAATTAATAGTCATGCCAACAGCTGGTCACTGGAAATATGTTGTAGAAGGTTGCTATAAAAAGAACAACTTCTTGCGCCTTTAAGGATAAGAATCTTTTGATGACGTGTTACTAGTGAAGGAATTGTCCGAAGGTCGAAAATCACACAGTCTTCCTTAAATGACGTAAAGGTTCTGACTAAATGACGTAGAAGTCTTAGAACACGGCGACGCCAAACATGTGTAACATATTTAGATCGATAGGACGAAGGTTCCTTTATTAAAAACAACGAAGTTAATCTTCCAATAGTTTCTGTTAGGTATGACAATAGATGGGCATATGACTGGCGATAACAACAACTAAAAACATCGGCTGCAGATAGTACAAGAATAATGTCACGCGCCAAAGAGATTTTCAGAGATCACTTCAGTCAATGCAGATGTCACATTTCACGGTTTACAACAACCGTCTACGACTCAAAAAAGATAATACTGCAATTTCAAATCGATATGAAAACTGTCAAATGATTAATCACTACCAGATGTTTCCCCCAAATTATATAAAATCCATTCGATGTTTGCCGTTCGACATGCCCTTGGTTTCATTATGGCGTCACAAAAAATCGGTCCTGGTCATGGGAAAATATTGCCAAAGTTCCATGAAAAAACAATCATCTGGATTAACAGGTCATAATATCATGAACTTCACATACTTGGAAAGCACATCAGAATAAGCAAATCCTCCAAACCTCAAGATCACCAAATCAAAACATCGAAAATCGCTCACAGATCCGTAGATGACATCGAAACAGAACCATAGGCACCGGAAGTTGAATTGAGGCAAGGCCTACGGACTTCACAGCCTGTGCTCTGACTTTCCTGACGCCTGACAGCCTGTGCTCTGACTTTCCTGACTGATAGCAGACGATGGATGTGTAGTAGCCACTGTGACTGTAGTTAAATTTGAAGCAGTACTAATAGGCCTACTACTAGTAACTTGAATCACTGTTGCTGTTGTTGAGGCGCTTGTTGCAATGGCACACTGACTTTGAATCGTTGGAACAGAGCCAGGCTTTAATGTCTGTATTGTTTTCATCCCAAAGCTCTGCATTAAAGTGGCACTTGGGGGGGTAGCAGTCTTCAGCGAAGTGTTTTGCGCAAATTGCTGACGACGCAGTTGGTGTCCCGTACTTCGGACCGAAGTTTACACGCTTTTCCTGCACGAATCTCACCCACTTATTTCGCACTTCTTCGGTTTTTGGAAACCTATGCAATGTTAACCCATCCGCTTGTTTGTTTGTACAACCTCCAACGGCACAATATAGGCCACTGCTCTTCGTTTTCCTGCGTTTTGGTAGAGAAGGGGCACTATCGGACTCTATATTGTCTACTGCAGTTGACGTCACGAGCCATGTGGTCACGTGAGCGGGCTTTTCGAAGGTGCAAAAGTTTATTCGAAGTAGATTTTATTAAATATTAAAAAAAGGCAGTATTTTTCGGAAAAAAGTTGTTTGGCGTGTGACTTCTTTTATTATGTAGATATTTTGTGCTCAGTTTTATGTTTCAATGATGTTGACCTTTAAGGATTTGCTCTTTCTTCGCGACCAAGAGCATAAACTAACATACGGCGTGTTCACAACCCCTTGACACTGTTCTGTTTCGCTGCCGTGTCAATGGTAGAGCCTACATGACAGATTGAAACGCTCGTTGTTTGTTTGTCTGTTTGTTTTAGTGTAAAGATGTCTTTTTTATGCCGTCAAAGATATAGCTGCTGTTTTTCTGAAGGAAACAAAAAAGACGAACTCGGTGTTATTGGTCCTTTTAATTTCGTTCAAATATATTTATCCTTTCTGCTCTTAACTATCTCTTGAAAGATAAACTTGTTTTCTTTTCTTAACAAAAATAACAATTAAAAAAAGGACACGCTTGAAGAATTTATTATTTGTATATGTTTATGTAACCGTTCTTGAATAGCGCTTTGTACTGCTCTACAGCTGCTCAAGGCGCTATTTTGATGACAACACATGCCACAACGCTTGGGCTCACTTGGTGGAGTGGGAGATGCGTGCAAAAGGTCGAGGGGTCCGTCCCACTCCACCAAGTTAGGGAGAGAGTCCAAGCGGGAAGTGCTACCACCGGTTTTTGTAAAAATTTCCAATTTGTTGCAAGGTATTTTTTAAGTTTTCTAAGTAAGTTTTCTGTAAGTTTTCTAAGTTTTCTACTTTCTAAGTAAGGTATTTTTTCTAAGTTTTATTTCTAAGTTTTGAAATAAGTTTTGACAATTAACTGGCTAAGTTTTGGAGTTGATGGGGAGACCAAAGACGCAAGATATACGAATATGTATTATATTTAGCAAATTGCGGATTCCCAGAGTGCTTTGGAGCGCTTTTTAAAAAGCTCATAAAACAGCCATAAATTGCAATAAAAGGCCTCCTTTAGTAACTCTATGAGCTTTGGGGTTCAGAGCCCATTATTGCTATCTCTAGACCTTTGTTGGTTGTTGGATTTGGTTTGATCGTTAGCGCGATGCGCCAACATCTTTCTGTCAATAATTCTTATGCTTTTCACTCCACATCGGCAGCAGACTACTAATATTTGGGGTTTGATCTATATACCAGATATCTTCCAGCCATGCGGATGACATTATGGTTGCTTTCTTTCAGGGAAAGCAGTAGTGCCGCAGCCGGATATAGACCAATGGATCCTGCTTCAAATCTACCAGTGACTACATGAAAAAACAAACTGGAAGTGCTAACATGACACAAGAAAACAAAGCCAGAATACTATAGCTTCTATTAAAAATAAAATACATAAATAAAAAATTTTTAAAGACCTAAAGGGTGGTCCTACGATCAGACACATTTAGCATCTTAGAGTCTTTTCCAATTCACAGTGAGTGTTGTCCCTACCCGAAAAAAAAGATTAGGCAAACAAACAAAAAAAAACACACTTTTAAAAGTACGGTTTTAATATAAGCTTCCCTCGATAAAATAAAATAATTTGTTAGTCAGCTAATTAATAGCATCGATGTTGATTCTAAAAATTAGCACCGCTGCAAAAAGTGTGTATAGCAGGCAGGCCCAGTTGTGTGTTTACATAACAAGGAAGAGATTTAACATCCAAAGCTTAGCGCTCGCTTTGAGCCGAGATTACCCGCTGTATCATTTTTAATGTGAGTACATAGCAATTTCCCAAGTAAACTCAATTCTCAAACCCCCCAAAACAAACAAACCATACATCCTTAATACCGTGACCCTTTAACGTACTTGCAAAATCCTATGCAAGGAAACAACTTAAAACTCTTGGGCGTTGGCGACAAACACGACCAATCTTAATTAAATGAAATGTTTTGCACCTCCTTCACCTTTTTCTCTGTCACTTACTGTACTAGCGAACGGGCACGCACTTATCTTTCAACGTACGTTGTGGACATTGACGATACCCAACTGATCCCCACAAACCAATAACAGGCTCTTTAAATGGCTTCTGAAGTGGCCAGTACAGTCAGTGCTGTTGTTAGTATAGGGCGTAAAGTATAGAACAGGAGGGCACAATGACGCAGTACGTTGAAGTCAAACACTGTATTATCTATCGTATATGGATAGTAAAATGTGGTACCAATCTGAACCCTATTTGGATAGTAAAACGTGATATCAAACTGAGTTCTTGAAGGCTTATTTAATATTTAAATTGGGTTCCGAAGTGGTCAATATACCGATTAAAAGCAACCATGAAATACAGAAACACATGTCAGTATATAATTATATAATCAGCAGTATTGAAAGCATACACATATAACAGTGGGTAAACAATTTATTTAAAATACTGTAGTAAGTGTAGAAAAAAGTAATGATAGCAAAGTATCTCAAGAAAATACCTTGTAATGGTTCTGAAGAGGCCAATAATAGACTTTTAATCATTGTAAAAAAATAGTTGTGGGTTGTTTGAGGGAAGTATCTATTTTTTGGTATTAAATAATAGCAACAGTACCTGAATACCGATGTTAAGCCGATTTTCAGATTCCGATTTTATTCGTCCTTTTCTTTTTATCTTTTTTTTGGAGGGGGGTGGGGGAGTGGGTGGGTGTTGTGGGAGATAGCATATGGTTAATTTATGACTCTCTACTCTCTAATTTCTTTACATTTCTTCTAAACATATCATAAACATCATTTTAAATAATAATACATATCCCATATCGGTACACTAGTTAGTAATTCTATTCTCTGCAGGGTAATAAATTAATAATAAAATTAAACAATAGTGAATGGCGTCACTTTTTCTTCTATGACGCTTCTATGACGCTCTCACAACCTCGGAAGAGGTGCTCAAGGCAGTGGAACAATCGCGAAAGGATGAAATTAAAATTCTCTCCGAATTCGCACTTAACGGGACCTTAAACGTCTGGTCTCTGAGCAAACGTTGTTCAAAACTAAACATCTTCCTTTCTCTTGTAATCTCACCATTATGGAAAGCCAGCGCAAGTGTCTGTTCTTTAGCCCCCACGGTGATTGTTTGGGGTCACCAACTTTCGGTTTCCTTGGGAAGGGGGATACTCTATATCGTATTGTGAAGGGGAACCAGTGTAAAGGGAAGCAACTCTACCGCCATTGTTATGGGAGACAACTCTAGTAGGGCTTTCCCATCCAAGAATGTTTGGCAGTAATTCTCAAGAGACCGAGAGACGTTTCATAGAAGGGGACTAGCTACAGTCTTGTAGTCAAATGACTATACGACTTTCTCGCAAGCAAAACGAAAGCCTGTTCCTACAAAGGAGCAGCTGCGTTCATATTTGTCATTATATTTGCGACCTTTTTGCATACACGGCCGAAGACATGCCTGTCGTCCCACCACAGAAACAGTGCAAGCATTCTAACCATTGTCTCTTAGGGCTTCTCTGCGATGTGTAGACAATACGTGATAGCCTCGCAGATTATTCTAAGGATTTATTAACCATCTGAGTTCCCCTACCTTCCCCCTTTCCACCCCCTCCACCCTCCAACAGACGGCTTCTTTCAAACTGAAAGTCCACAACTAGCAATTTTTCATTCATCACCCCATCCTTTGACCAAACAGTTCTGATCATCCGAGATCGAAAAGATTCGGGAGCATGTCTAAAGTAACCCATAAGTCTTCCGTCGCCCCTGGTCCTTGTTACTGTAGCTCAAACTTCCTTTAAGTCTATATTCCTCCGGCAGGCTTTTGTTCCCCAGGTCTAAATATTTTCCCAAACTCTTATGTTCACCCGCATACGTTAGTAACATATCTTGTGGATCATACAATTCGGAGAGGTAGGGGCGAAGGGGAAGAAGAAAGGGGGGGGGGGGAACAACCTGGGAGAAACAGACTTGGGACAACAAAGACCTGGGGACACATCAACCTGGAGGAACATAGACTAGACATAGTGGAACATAGACCTGAAGAGCTTTTAGGGAACACAGGCCTGGGTAAGGGGTAGAGGGTGAAGCATTTACCTGAGGGAAACCCAGGCTGACCCCAGGAGCAGCTTCTTTGAGTTTTTACAAGAGCGTGAAATAAAAGGTGAGGCTAAGTTTGCCATCGCTCCGATCTGGCTGAAAAAGTTAAACTTGCTGAGCGACAACAAGAATATGAACAAAAAGGGCCAATAACTAACGACAACATCCGGGAACTTTGCACAAGGCACGCGCGCACGCGACCAGGATTTTGGAGATCAAACAAACCTGAAGTCCAGCGCGTGCCGGACTAATCCTGAACACATTTTGACTAATGATACCTCTGTCCCTTTCTCGCAAAATCTTCCTCCAGGCTCTTCCTGCATTCCTTTAAAGGTCAACCACAGTGCTCGGTCAAAAAGTTTCTGCTGAAAGAACTTTACTAAATAATACCAGATGCAAAAAATTCGGTAAGCAAAGCTCTACCGTTTAATAGATATCGATCACTGAAAGTGGGATTTCCTACCTGTAATTAAGGGTAAGGGAAGTAATAATCTAAAACGCAGCTATCGCTGATCTCCCCTCGCAGTGACGTCAGCAGCTGCATACAATGGCCGACTGCGAAGAAGTTACAAGCGAGACAAGCAGTGTTTCTTCACTCGATCTGTCGTGTTACAGCAGTGCTCTCTTCTGTTAGAAACGAATTCGACCCCCGAGTACTAATTGTAATAATAAACAAATAATTATACGAGCTAGACCAGTGAATACATACCCTCTTGCATTCCCCTTTCTGAAAAGCTCCTCTGACCACAGGCTGTGAAGTCCGTAGGCCTTGCCTCAATTACCTTAGATCAGTACTGATCTAAGCAATTACATACTACAGTATGTAATTGAGGCAAGGCCTACGGACTTCACAGCCTGTGCTCTGACTTTCCTGACGCCTGACAGCCTGTGCTCTGACTTTCCTGACTGATAGCAGACGATGGATGTGTAGTAGCCACTGTGACTGTAGTTAAATTTGAAGCAGTACTAATAGGCCTACTACTAGTAACTTGAATCACTGTTGCTGTTGTTGAGGCGCTTGTTGCAATGGCACACTGACTTTGAATCGTTGGAACAGAGCCAGGCTTTAATGTCTGTATTGTTTTCATCCCAAAGCTCTGCATTAAAGTGGCACTTGGGGGGGTAGCAGTCTTCAGCGAAGTGTTTTGCGCAAATTGCTGACGACGCAGTTGGTGTCCCGTACTTCGGACCGAAGTTTACACGCTTTTCCTGCACGAATCTCACCCACTTATTTCGCACTTCTTCGGTTTTTTGGAAACCTATGCAATGTTAACCCATCCGCTTGTTTGTTTGTACAACCTCCAACGGCACAATATAGGCCACTGCTCTTCGTTTTCCTGCGTTTTGGTAGAGAAGGGGCACTATCGGACTCTATATTGTCTACTGCAGTTGACGTCACGAGCCATGTGGTCACGTGAGCGGGCTTTTCGAAGGTGCAAAAGTTTATTCGAAGTAGATTTTATTAAATATTAAAAAAAGGCAGTATTTTTCGGAAAAAAGTTGTTTGGCGTGTGACTTCTTTTATTATGTAGATATTTTGTGCTCAGTTTTATGTTTCAATGATGTTGACCTTTAAGGATTTGCTCTTTCTTCGCGACCAAGAGCATAAACTAACATACGGCGTGTTCACAACCCCTTGACACTGTTCTGTTTCGCTGCCGTGTCAATGGTAGAGCCTACATGACAGATTGAAACGCTCGTTGTTTGTTTGTCTGTTTGTTTTAGTGTAAAGATGTCTTTTTTATGCCGTCAAAGATATAGCTGCTGTTTTTCTGAAGGAAACAAAAAAGACGAACTCGGTGTTATTGGTACTTTTAATTTCGTTCAAATATATTTATCCTTTCTGCTCTTAACTATCTCTTGAAAGATAAACTTGTTTTCTTTTCTTAACAAAAATAACAATTAAAAAAAGGACACGCTTGAAGAATTTATTATTTGTATATGTTTATGTAACCGTTCTTGAATAGCGCTTTGTACTGCTCTACAGCTGCTCAAGGCGCTGGCCGATACAGGATCTAACGCAAGCCGTCAGAGGCGCCGTTAAACACCAGCCACATTCTTCCTCCTTCTCATTCTTCTCCCCTTTCTCCTGAATGAACATTGAGGTTTAACGTCTACACCCGCCATTGGCGATATGGCAGACGGGGATAACTATTTCAGGGAACAAGGGGTAGGGACCTAAATCAACACTGAACCATCAGAGCAAGCATACTGCTCAAAGGGACAGTGAAAAATGGCCACTCTTTATTTAGCCTCCTCCTTCTCCTCACATTCGTCTTCTCTTTTATACCAACGTTTTCCGAACCTGTTGCTGTGAGTATGCTTTGTGTTGTGGAAACTCCGTTAGCACAAGGATAGTCATTGTTCTTCCTCTCCCCTCCCCTCCACTCCCCTCCGTCTTCTTCATTTTTCTTTCCTCGTCTCTCTCCTTCTTCGTGTCACTCCTTCCTCTTGTCCTCTTTCCCGTCTTTCTGTGGTATTTGTTGTCATTCTAATGTCTTGATTGTATGAAGGATCAGCGAAACATAGGTAAGGCAAGGCAAGGCAAGTTTACTCTCAAAAAGACCCATTATGGGCACATGGATATGGATAAAATGGCATACACAAACATGCAAAATATTTAAATATATAACATTTTACATTAAAACTAAATAAATAAGGAAATTAAAATAAAATATTAAAAATAATAAAAAATAACAAATATATGTTTGCCTATATATATATATATATATATATATATATATATATATATATATATATATATATATATATATATATATATATATATATATATATATATATATATATATATATATATATATATAGATAGATATATAGATATATATAGATATATAGATATATATAACCTCGTATCTCCAAAAATTAGGTTTTGGGAACAACGAAAAATACTGTTTTTAAAATTCAGATATCACCAAAACAAACGTTTTTAATATAATTTATATTCAGTCCAAATTATATTAAAAACATTTGTTTTGGTGACACCTGATTTTTTTAATCGAATATTATATACATTCGGTGTCTATTCAAAACCTCTATCTTCAAAAATTAAGTTATATTTATTTATTTATTTATTTATGTACACAAAACGGGGAAAGGGAATTAGTTTTTTTAAGAAAAAGTAATTTAACTGGGGATAGCTACTATAAATCATAGCTAACAATAATTTCAATCCATACACATTAATGACACGCTAATACTAAAATGTTAACTAAAATACTAAAATGATTGTTACACACAGTCTGCAAGTATCAGAACTAGATGACTTTTTAACATGCAAATAAAATGTTAACATTTGTTTCATTATTAATTGTATTAGGCTTACAAGCTTTAATGATACTGACTTTCTGTTAGATGACAGCAATTCTTGAAATTTATTGGCATTAGGATGTTTATAATAATACGATTTTAATAATTCTCTACTTGAATTATAAATGTGAACACAAAAATAAATAATGAAACTCACTATCACCTTTCTGACATTACACGATCCTGTCTAGGAATGTTAAAATATCTGCACTGGCATTCTGTGGTTTTTTTTTTCAAAGTATGAATGTACCCTAAACATTGGATAATAATAGTATAAATCCTTATTATTTATTTCATCGAACCAACCTTGAAGGATCTGATCTTGTAGGCGTTGTTTAATTATACACTTAAACACTGAGGCAGAAGGGAAAATATTAGATAACTATTTCCGCACAGATGCGAGGAATGAAGGTTTAAAACTTTTAGGCAAATTAACCTGAAACAAAAAAAAAGTATACATAACACTTGACAGTAAGTTTGTTACTGTTTTTATGATGAAAAGCTCATACCAAAAATTAAACATTCTTTGCTTTGCCTTAACTCCAAAGGAACCTGCCCTAATTCACCAAAAATCATTTGAGAAGGGGTATATTGACCAAGCTTTAAGATTAGTTTATAAAAACGCAGTTGCAGTTTAGTGGCAAGGTCACTCATTTGAGGGCACCATATCTCTGAACCATATAACAGAATAGGGACTACAGTTTTCTCAAACTTATATCAACTTAAATTTCTAGTGGTTAATCATAAGCTTTCTAATTTTCCTTAAAAAGGAAAAGCGTAGCTTTAGACATAAGACGTCGCAGAAGTGCTAGGTATGTCTTCTTTCGTTTCTTGACACCCAATGTTATGGTCCACGCCTTATCCACCCTTTCGCCACCCACCTCCAAACCTAGTCACCCCTCTTCCTCTTTTCCTTCTTCTCACTCTCTCACTCTCTCACCTACACCTCTCATCTCTCCATACCCCCACCCACCAACTCCCTTTTTTATCATCACTTATCTCGACCCCTTTCCTCCTCCCCCTTCATTCTCTCTCTTTCTAACCTTTCCCCTCCCACAACTTCCCACACTCTGTCCCCAACGGACGTTTCCCTTCATCGTCCCACCGCCGTAGCTCAAGTGGTACAGCGTTCGCCTGGCACACCGATGACCCAGGTTCGAATCCCGTGGTGGGGCGAAATAAAAAGTGGCCATTTTCACTGTCCATTTTAGCAGTATGATTGCTCTGGTGGTTCAGTGTTGATTAAGGTCCCTAACCCTCTTTCCCTGGGATGGTTGGGGATAACGCCATATCGCCAATGGTGGGTGTAGACGTTAAACCCCAATGTTCAATCGTTCCCTACATCCACCCCTCTGTCTTTCTTTCTCTCTCCCAACCCCGTTCTTTACATCCACCCCTCTCTCTCTCTCTCTCTTTCTCTCTCTCCCAACCCCCTTCTTGTCACGTATGAAGTGATTAAGTTCAGGCGACACAGATCGAATCGGTAAGATGATCCCAAACCCAATACCAGATCAATCAGATTAGGGGTAAACCTACCGGGATCAGGGATATCGCACAAGCCGAATATCCTTTCAGATGCCTACCTCTGTTTTAATTACAAAAATTGCACCCGATCTTCTCTTACCGTTATATGTACTTCACACCTTTATCGTATTTCCAGACATGCGCTTGTGCGCATCAAAGGGCAATGCAGACTTGCTCCTAGAGTTGGATCCTGGGTTTTTTCGGCCATCGCCTTGACCTGCTCTTTGAGCTAGTAAAGCTCTGTATAAGAAAGCAACAACAACAACACACACAGAACGACACATCATTATGTAATCAATCATCGCATAGCTTGCCGCCACAATGTTTTTTACAGATTCGAGCAAATTGGCAGTTCCGAATGCTATCTTCTGCCTAGATTCGGAATATGGCTATCCTATTCTTCGCTGAGGTTTTGCGATTCTTGCTTTGAAGTTAATTAATTTATTTAAAAACGATCGTTTACTTTTTGTAAAATTCTCAATACCGTGAACGAGTAAGCTCGACTGTCACTTTCTTTGGTTGAATTTCAAGGTTTCGACTGGCAATTTCTTGCATCATTCCCTCAAACGCCTATTTTGGAACTTTCTAAGTGGCGTGAAAAAATCAGTTCCACTTCCTTATCGCGGGGTAAAATCCATGTTTTTAAAGGGTATATAACATTCCACATCATGTGAGAAGATAAGCTCAATTTTCACTTTTGTTGTGTGTAGATCAAACCACTTTTTTTTTTCAAATCGCGTGAACGAATAAGATCCAATTTCACTTTCTTTCACTCCTTAGTATTTTCGAAGAATGACCCTAATCTTTCTCAGAAAAACAACAATTCGTGCACTCGAGCAGGGCAGAAATATTACGCGTCGTATTAATTTCGTCTCGTCGAGCAGTGCGGTGAGCGAATGCCGTCTTAGGGAATTTAAGAGGTTTCATTTCCAGTGTGACGGGTTAACACCAGCAGTAAACAGATACGACATGGGAGTTGTAGGGGCGCTGGTTCGGTCGGATAAAGCGAAACCCCGGTATGTGAACCTTGGAGCAGCTCTTTTGCGCTAGTGGGTGGGTGCGATATTTAAGAACAAGTACTGTAGTAAGTGAAGCATGCACTACGTCGGATCGAATTCCTTTCTTCGGACATGACGTGTTTAGTCTTTCTGCCTATTGTCTTCGGTGCGTGAAATGCCAACGATAGAACACATTAGTTAACGGATATCGATCAATATGGATTATTTAGTTATCTGTGGATATCCCCTGTATAGATTGATTTACAAGGAGGATATAGCTTATCAACCTGTGCTTCTCCCTCTGCCCACCGCCGTAGCTCAAGTGGTACAGCGTTCGCCTGGCACACTGATGACCCAGGTTCGAATCCCGTGGTGGGCGAAATAAAAGTGGCCATTTTTCACTGTCCATTTTAGCAGTATGATTGCTCTGGTGGTTCAGTGCTATTTAGGTTCCCTACCCCTTGTTCCATGGGATGGTTATCCCCCGTCTGCCATATCGCAAATGGTGGGTGTAGACGTTAAACCTCAATGTTCAGTTCTCCCTCCCACCCCCGATCATCAGGGAACCCAAGTAGGCAACTTGTGTATCGGGCAGTGCCTTGAGCTCCTGAGCTTTTTAGAAGCATTTCTAAATTTTGTTTCCCCCTCTTGAAAAAGAGCTTAGCTCGAAAGAGTGCATCGTGTCGTTTTGTTTGTCTCTCAAATAAATAAAATAATTATAATATTGAGAGATAAAAAAAGCACTCGATTTTCATCTGTTGCCAGAGTCTTGTATGAGTGTGTCCGCAAGTGGATGGTTGCGCGAAGGTGTGGTTGGCTTTGTTATTGTGTTTAGTATAAATATGTGTGCCAACATCAAAGTGTATTCCTCGTGCTTGTCACCTGGCGAAATAAAGTTCTGTTATCTGTTATCTGTTAGTGTTTCGTGTCATGTAAACTAAAATTGCTTCAAATCTTGGAATATTCGACTTTATCATAGACGAGATATTCAGGTTACAATAAAATAATATAATTATGTGATTCAAAGCATGCATTAAATAGGGATCACAATGTGAAAACCGCGTGCGACTAAAAGCAAAATCTGCAAAGAGAAAAAAAATCAAAAATAATATTTTAAAAATAAATAAATAAACGACGGATACTTCAGTCTTCAGCTTTTTGGCTGATGTCTTTCTGTATGTGGACTTGACATTTCTTATTTTTGTGTGCGAGGGCCCCGGTGTAGGCTAATTGTCAGCCTATATGGCCAAAAGTAATAATATGTCTGTTTGAAGTAACATAGAGAGATAAAAAAAAAAAAAAGAGTCGGTAGGTCGGCTTCCTTTTCTTCCTTTAAAAAAAAAAAAAGAAATTTTCCACCTTGGGTGCAATTTTTTGGGCTTTTTTCACATTTTTTTCCCAAACGATCCCCCAAGAAACGTTTAGGGTCGGGCCCAAAAATTAGGGTCGGTCGGGATACCGTAAACAGACTTTTTTTTTTAAATAAACAAATAATGAAGATAAAAACGATAATTACGGCGATGACGTTGTTGGTTATGACGACGGTGACAATTATGATGATGACGATATGATGTTGACGATGGTGAAAAAGAACAAGATGATGATGATGATGACGACGACGATGACGACGACGACGATGATGATGATGATGATGATGATGATGATGATGATGATGATGATGATGATGATGATGACGACGACCGTTACTTATCACAATTTTCTTATTAGACAATCTTCTTCCACTTGTATCATTGGCATGATGAGTTGGTCCGTGAGGTAATTTTAGACAGTCTTCCGTTTCCCTGAAGTGGTTCCATGCTCGTGTATTTAGAAATGCACAGTCCTATTCACAACTTTCCGGCACCTCTCATAAAAACTCGTGGGTATCGCCATTATAAATTAAAACGAGGTTATATGAAACCAAGTTCCGGTTTGGCTTGTTTTGCTTTTATCAAAGCTTGATGCGTGACTTTTAAATATGGCAAATTGCCGAAAACGACGATTGTTAGAGCCAGAAAACGAGTGGGATAAGTATAAAAACGGTGGAGGAAGTACATGCTCAGTGAAAGGATGCAAAAAACAATCGTAGAGGCCTGTATTTGTGGCGACTTCGGAGGTGCGTCGATCATCGACAGAAAGTGAAACAAGACCTGAAGACTCTTGTAGTTTTTCATAGCTTCGCCGTCGCAACCTTCACAAAACACGAAGTAACTGCTTATTTTAGGCGAGCGTTGTGGCCAAGTGGGCTAAGGCGGGACTAACTTGCCTTGTTCACGCCTGACAGGTGTGGGTTCGAGCCAGCATCTGGGCGTTATGTTTTTCCGAATATTTTTCAAAAATTCACAAATAATGTTAGGTAGGTAGGGTTTAGGCGCGCCACTGGCGATAGAAAGGGATAATAAACTGCAGCAAAAAAAAATGTGAGGGTACGATACAGGTGGCCAGTGACACATGTTATTATTCTTGAATATTTGGAAATAACTCACTAAAACACGCGGAGAAAAAAAACCGGAAGTATTTTTCATAGAGGGGATTCCCGTTGGTGCATAGGATAGCAGAAAAGTGTGAATACACAAAAAGAGCTTCATTATTTGTATAACAAGTTGACAATTATTATTTCCCGAGCTATAGGCTATATCGCTCGGAAACTACTGTTTTTGGCTTTTGGCGTCCGGCATCCGTCTGGGGTCCGGTGGCGACATTTGCGCACTTTTATCAAATTATTGGACCGATTTCTTTGAAACTTGGCGTTTAGTTAGGAAATATTGAACCCTACCAGATGATGAAAAAATGTTTGGTGACGCCATAGAGTGATGTCATAAACGCGACGTAACCTTTGTTTGTTAAAGAAAAACTTTGTATTTCATTAGAGTATTCAGAACTTCAGATCCCTTGAGCCTTAAAAGAAATTATAGTAAATTGAGTGACGTCATGCTGGTTGTTGTTGTTTGTAGATTATAGTCACACGACACTTTCGCATATAGGTGACTACTGGACCGATTTATACTGACACCAGCGGGCCAGTTGTTGGTAAAGGGGAAAATAATATGATCACACGTTGACCAATCCGGGATTCGAACCAGCGACCTTTCGGTTACTAGCAAGACGCTCTTACCAACTGAGCTACCCGGCCCCTCTCACGCTGGTGTTGATGTCTATGCTCTTATGCTGATGTAGACGCGTCGTCCGTTCGTCGCTCTCTGTAATACTGGCGATGTAGATCCGAGACTGTCCCTCGACGTAGTCTTGTGGCAGCCACAGTGTACCAATCTGTTGATCGCCCACGAAGCAACACTTCGGCAACTACACACGCCCTTGCAGTCAACCTGAAACTTTCGGGGATGTAGTCCCAGTATGGGGCGCCATGTGTCCATTTATTCTATGTGACCATTCTATACATAGAATAAATTCTATGGACATAGAAAGCATTCTATGCACACAAAAAGCATTCATTAGTTGAAATTCCATTTATAAAAAAAGAAACCAATATTGTAAGTCATAGAATAAAATTCTTTGTATAGAATAACATTCTATAATATAGTGTAAAATTCTATGTCCATAATAAAATTCTATGTATAGAATAACATTTTATAATAGAGAATAAGATTCTATGTATGTAATACAATTCTATATTATAGAATGCACTTGTATGCATAGAACTATATTCTATAACATAGAAAGAATTCTATTACAAAGAATGAATTCTATAACATAGAATGAATTCTTTAACATAAAATAAATTGCATGACATAGAATTAATTCTATGTGCATAGAATAAATTGTATAACATAGAATGAATTCTATAATAAATAATGAATTCTATATGCATAGAATGAATTTTATAGCATAGAATGAATTCTATAGGCAAAGAATGAATAGTATAACATAGAATGAATAAGATTACATAGAATGAATTCTATGACATAGAATGAATTCTATAACATAGAATGAATTCTATAGCATAGAATTCATTCTATGTTACAGAATGAATTCTATGTCATAGAATTCATTCTATGCTATAGAATTCATTCTATGTTATAGAATTCATTCAATGCTATAGAATAAATTCTATGTAATAGAATTCATTCTATGTCATAGAATTCATTCTATGTTATAGAATTCATTCTATGTCATAGAATTCATTCTATGTCATCTTATTCATTCTATGTTATACTATTCATTCTATGCTATAGAAATCATTCTATGTCATAGAATTCATTCTATGTCATAGAATTCATTCTATGTCATAGAATTCATTCTATGTTATAGAATGAAATTTATATAAAAACCTTTTTTTAAATAGTAAAAACTGGGGCACTGTCAAGGTATAGAGAACATTTTGTATGGCATGGGACTGTATTGCAGAGAGATACACATTGCCACATCCCATCACCACACCACATCACTCTACATCAATGGCTGAGGTACGTTCCTAATGCTATTATGCTATCCATTTTATTAACGGAAGGAACTATACATAAATGTGGGTGTTCTCACAAAGGGGGGCCAAATTGGCAACAGATCTATTTAGCTGAAAATAGGTTATGGGGGGACGCCTGGGGTGAAATAGTTTTTTTTGCAATAATTATTATGTCTCAGAGTTGTATCGCAATATTCGACCTTTAATTATATTAATTATTGCTTTTTATGAGTGTACAGTACGGTTATTTCTTCGGTATTGAGCAAAAACAACTGATTATTTAATTAGATTTTGTCACTATAAACCCTTACAGAACCTCAGCACATTGTTTTGAAAAAGTAAGCACGCAGGGGCGGAGGGGGGGGGGGAGGGGAGGGTGTGACGTCAATTATTTTTATTGCTACGAGATCTACTCACACTACTGTCCAAGTCGTCTGCATCAAGAAACCTAAAGGCCCCGCCACACATGCCGATTGTGCAACGATTTTGTTTGAGATCCGATCCCGATTGCTACGTGATGACGTCAGAACTACTGCTTGCCTGCGGTCCGATTTGCACTCGGCTCGGTATCGTGCGATTAGAGCCTGTTCTAATGTCTGATAAAGCCCGCAGAACGCTTGGCACGTCAGCCATTTTTTCAGTTCTCGCGCGCGTGCACATGTCCCTTTATTCCTCAAAGCCTCGCTTCACAAAGAATGACCTAGTTGCGCATAGAATGAACATTCTCTATTATAGAATGCATTCTATGTTAAAGAATGCACATTCTATGTTATAGAATGGATTCTATGTTATAGAATGAACATTCTATATTATAGAATGCATTCTATGTTAAAGAATGCACATTCTATGTTATAGAATCGATTCTATGTTATAGAATGAACATTCTATATTATAGAATGCATTCTATGTTAAAGAATGCACATTCTATGTTATAGAATGGATTCTATGTTATAGAATGAACATTCTAAGTTATAGAATGGATTCTATGTTATAGAATGAACATTCTATGTTATAGAATGAATTCTACGTTATATAATGACCATTCTATGTTATAGAATGAACATTCTATGTTATAGAATGGATCCTATGTTATAGAAGGAACATTCTATGTTATAGAATGGATCCTATGTTATAGAATGAACATTCTATGTTATAGAATGAACATTCTATAACATAGAATGCATTCTATGTGCACCAAATGTTAAAAAATTATTCTATGAAAATAGAATGTATTCAGTGTTGCGAATAAAATCCATTTTATGTTAAAAAAAGGTATTTTATGTCATACAATTCTTGCTGTGTTATACAATTAATTCTATATACATATAATTCATTTCACTCACATAAAATTAAAAAACACAACTAATAAATTGTAACGAAATTTAGAATTAAAAAAAAGATATTGTATGACACATCACCACATCGCATCATCACCACATCGCTCACATCATCACATCACATCACTGCATCACATTGCTTCATCACCATCATCGTGAAAACGCACCACCACATAAAATCACATCACATCAACAAATCATCACATCACATCAGCCGACATCACAGCAGCAGCACATCTTCACATTGCAGCAGACAGCACATATCATGGCATCAGTGAATCACATCACATAATCTAATCACCCCACCCCTCCGACCCATCACATTTGTGGTGCAGTGTGGTGTGATTTAGAGTGATGTAGTGTGGTGATGTGATGTGGTAATGTGTATGTATGTATCTGCAATACAGTTCTATTATGCCTTAAAAGCGAGTGAATCAGACCACATCATCACATAACCTAATCACTCCACCACACCTACCCATCACATTTGTGGTGCAGTGTGATGTAGAGTGATGTGGTGTGGTGATGGGATGTGGCAATGTGTATATCTCTCTGCAATACAGTCCCATGCCATAAAAAATGTTCTCTATAACCTCGACAGTGCCCCAGTTTTTACTATTTTAAAAAAAGTGTATGTATTGATTTCATTCTATAACATAGAATGAAGTCTATGACATAGAATGAATTCTATGACATAGAATGAATTCTATGACATAGAATGAATTCTATAGCATAGAATAAATAGTATAACATAGAATGAATAAGATGACATAGAATGAATTCTATGACATAGAATGAATTCTATGTTACAGAATGAATTCTATGTCGTAAAATTCATTCTATGCTATAGAATTCATTCTATGCTATAGAATAAATTCTATGTCATAGAATTCATTCTTTGCTATAGAATTCATTCTGTTATAGAATTCATTCTATGTCATAGAATTCATTCTATGTCATCTTATTCATTCTATGTTATACTATTCATTCTATGCCTATAGAATTCATTCTATGTCATAGAATGAATTCTATGTCATAGAATTCATTCTATGCTATAAAATTCATTCTATGCATATAGAATTCATTCTTTATTATAGAATTCATTCTATGTTATACGATTTATTCTATGCACATAGAATTCATTTTATGTCATATAATTTATTTTATGTTAAAGAATTCATTCAATGTTATAAAATGAATTGTATGCACATAGAATAAATTCTATGTTATAGAATTCATTCTTTGTAATAGAATTCATTCTATGTTATAGAATATAATTCTATGCATACAAGTGCATTCTATAATATAGAATTGTATTACATACATAGAATCTTATTCTCTATTATAAAATGTTATTCTATACATAGAATTTTATTATGGACATAGAATTTTACACTATATTATAGAATGTTATTCTATACAAAGAATTTTATTCTATGACTTACAATATTGGTTTCTTTTTTATAAATGGAATTTCAACTAATGAATGCTTTTTGTGTGCATAGAATGCTTTCTATGTGCATAGAATTTATTCTATATATAGAATAGTCACATAGAATAAATGGACACATGGCGCCCCAAACCCAGTGTGTTGCTCCCTCCTGACGCAGGTCTTTGGTGGCTACCCTCGATGACTGCCTCTCGTAACGTTGACTCTCTTGTTGTTGCATTTGAACCCTTGGCTAAATAATATACAATATACAAGCGATTCCAGAAAATTCTAAACGATACTACAACAATATCGATCGACCACAATTATCAACATTTTACGAAGCTTTTTCTGGCAACAGCCCAGAATCATATCAAAGGTAAATATAAGCTGCTGTTGCATGCTTTCAACAGAACACGTTGTGGACCATCGCGCGCGTCTCAATCATAACACTAAGGTGGTTATGTTAGTGACAACCTTAAGGGGGGTGAAAATTACCGCACCATCAGCCTCATCAGCCATCCCAGTAAAGTCCTTCAGAAAATAATACTCAACAGGTTGAAACCCCAAGCTGAAGAACTCATAGCTGAAGAACAAGCAGAATTTAGGGCAGTGCAAAGTACCACTGAGCAGATTTTCAACCTCAGAATAATCTACGAGAAATACCTACAGCACAAACAACATCTATATCATGTGTTTGTAGACTTTAAGAAAGCGTTTGACCAAGTCTGGCATGCAGCTCTGTGGGCAACCATGAGAGTGTACAACATCAGCCTTAACATTATTGAAGTCATCAAACGCATTTATGACAAGGCTACCAGTGCAGTCCTCCATAACAGCGCCATCGGAAACTGGTTCAGAACAACAATCGGCGTGCGTCAAGGATGCCTATACTCGCCCACACTATTCCTAGAGCGCATCATGTCAGATGCCCTTCAGATCACGAAGGCATAGTTAGCATAGGGCATAGAGCAATCCCCAACCTCCGTCATTGATGGATTGACTGGAGAAGAACAAGAACTTGAACAACTGGTACAGAGGCTTGACACCACTTCCAGAGCATTTGGAATGAATATTAGCTTTGAGAAGACCAAAATGATGACCAATAACACCAATGACATTGTTACACTGTTGTTGTTTTTATCAGTAGTTGATTCAGCCCCGATGCTTGAATCTTTTTAAGTTTAACTCAGATTCGTTTATCCACGCAACCTGTTTACTCAGCAACAAAGCAGGAGTCGTCGTATGAAGTTTTCCAACTTTATTCAGCATACATTAACAACTGCATACAAGATCGCTTTTCGCTTTTTCACTCTTTTTAACCTTTTCATCACTATTTTTTGAAACAGTGCGTCACTTATATAGTCTCTCTATACTCTAGAGAAAGATCGAACATTCCAGCGTGACGCAATTACAGCCAATCAGAATAAAATTCGTCATCAGAACTATGCATTGTCCTACGTCACATAACTTTATTTAGGTTAGAAGCATCTCGTAGGTACCTCTAGATTTATCTACACGCTTCGATCGATAGTAAACAAGCAACCCTAGAAAATTCTTCAATAATATCGACCAACGAAAATTATCAACATTATACTAAGCTTCTTCTAAGTACAACGCAAAATCACATCAAATTTTAAATACATTCTGTTATTGCATGCTTTTCAAAACAAAACGATCGGATCTATCGTGCGCGTTTCAACGTAATATCGTGCGCGTCTCAAACGTAACAGGCATCAACACGCATATCGAAGTCCAAGGCCAATCACTCAACACGGTGCATAGCTTCACATATTTATGAGCCATTGTATCAGACAATGGGTCCAGACAAGTCCATGAGGGTTGCTGAGTAAGGAGAAAGACGGAGTACGCTGGTTAAACGATCATCTGTGTTGACCCAACGACTTTTGAGTAAGGAGATAGGATAGGATAGGACTTTTTCTGCTTTTCTAATGCCGATATTAATTTAAAACTGATTAAACAATTTTAAAAAGTTCTATTTGACGAAAAGTTGTTTTTTTCTGAAATTGTCTGTGTCCAGAAAGAAAGCCAAGGTTAATGTATTAGTATTGCTTCAATATCCGTTTTCCTTTTGTCGCTGTTGTATTCAAAACTGATCAAGCATTTTATATAGTTTTATTCGACGAAAACAGGTTGTTAAATATTATTATGAAGCTTACTTTTTCCTGACATTGTCAGTGATCCTAAAGAAAACAAGTTTTTTTTTTTTTATTTCAGTACGGTTATATCCACTTCTCTTTTAATTATATTTAAAAAATTCATGCAGTCGTCAGTGACCCGAAAGAAAGCCAAGGTTGAAATTTGAGTACTTTACCTATAACTGCTTCTCTTCCACCGGTATTGAATTCAAAACTGATCAAGCAATTTGAATCTGTTCGAAGACAATTGGTTCCTAAACAATCTTATGGTAATTATTTTTCCTGAAATCGTAAGCTTCCTAAACATATGACTATTATGAAAAAACAGTTTCCTGAAATCGTCAGCGCCCCCAAGATTGTTAATTCGGTAATTAGTCCATTACATACTTTTATTCTGCCACTATTGAATTCAAAACAGATCAAGCGTGCAATCTAAATAGTTCTATTCGACGAAAACTGGTTCCTAAACATTATCCTGAAAATCATTTATCCTTGAAATCGCCAGGGACCCAACAGAAAGACAAGGACAAAACTTCTCAACACAAACATTTTTTCTTGTCGCTAGCTATTGAAAGTTCAAAGGCAACGGAACGATTTAAATAATTTTTTGGACTACTTATTCGGCGGAGGTATGGGAGTTGAAAGAAAGTGGGTCTCTGATAAAAAAAAAAAAAGGCATATCTTTTGCTATGAAAAGATTTGTAACTGTCTCTCTGCATGCCTCCAACAAAATGCTGTATGGTGAAACTGGCCGGTATCCGTTGTACATAAGAACATATATAAAGTGTGTTAAATATTGGATGAGATTTCTTAAACTGCCAAAATCAAGAGTGAGCTGAAAGGCCTATGAAATGATGCTTGCTCAACACGAAAACGGTCATTTGAACTTGTTTTCTAAAATCAAACGAATTTTATGTGAAAATGGGTTTGGTATTGTCTGGATTTCTCAAAATGTTGGCCACGAAGTATGTTTTATATCAGAATTTTCTGACATATTAATTGCCTGTTTCAGAAAAAAAATGGCACGCTCAAATTGCAAGTTCAGATAAATACAGTTGGTTTTATTATTTTAAGAGTTTTTTGTGAAGCTGAAAGGAATATACATTTTATTACATTGATTTAGACGGTGTTCCTGCCTGTCCACATTTAGTATTGTATGATGAATCTGAGAGATTGAGAGATTGGTCACTTTGTATGCCCTGTGGGTTCTGGCACTAAATAGAATAGACACAAAGATTCCCGGCGTGTCATAAGAAACGACTAACAGGGGTGATGTTAGCACGGCATCACTGGGCGAAAGTCTTCTAAACAGAAGTCACCGGCCAGGGTGGAGGAACCTCACGTTACTACAGGTTCAACGACAACGTGCTCATGGCCAAGGCGCGCCACACTGTATTCGTGGATTTCGGCTGTGGCCAACAGCTTGGAGAGGATTGGGTCTTCGCCAGGACTTTCTTGCCCAAGTCTTGATGAAAAAAAAGAGGTGGGAGGACAACATTCGAGATTGGACTGGCTTGACACTGAGCGAAGCCATGAGGGTTGCTGAGGACAGAGAAAGATGGAGTATGCTGTTTAAACGATCATCTGTGGTGCCCCTACGATCTTCAAGTTACGGGATAGGATAGGATAGGATAGGATAGGATAGGATAGGTCACTTTGTCCCGTTTGAACAAATGTATGTTTGTTTGTTGTAGAATCGAGTGTTTGTTTTGTTCAACAATATTGACAATAATATAATAATGCATTTATTATATTTTTGGATAATTTTTAGCAATAGGTTGCATGCATAAATAGCACATTTATATATATGTATAAAAAAAAATTAACATTAGGTAATCATTGTAAACGTTCAAATGTTGTCTAAATTTTAAAAAAAATTGTTTTTAAACCCTGTCTGATGGTTTTCTTCCTAAATACATTAAAAACCAAATTGTCAAATTGTCTCTCTTTTATTAAAAAAAACAAAAAAAAAAAAACAATAAAAAACACGTCTCAGTATTTAAAAACCAATAAAAGCAGACCGGGGCTGATCGGTTTTGTGTGTGAATAGGACTACAGATAAAATGGGGATCGTCCTTCGTGGTAGAATAAGCAGTGAATACGGCTTACCAGATCGATAGAATACTGATGGTCCGTTCATATCAAATGACACTGTGCAAGCTTTGTGCTGCTTGTGCTGAATAGTCACGGGCTTTTATTACGAACTGTCCACAGGCATAGAATTTTAGAAAACGTATTCTGGCTTTGAGATGCTTTGGTGATGCTGTTGTCCACAAGCAAAGACGTTTTGAAACAACATTCGAAAGCTTCGCCAGCTTTTGCCCCCCCCCCTTCCCCTCCCCTCTTTCCTCTCCCATGTTACAACTCCTGTTATATATACAAGTGGACAAAGTGAAGTAACTATTATTATTATAACTAATATATTTTCATTTTATGATTTCAGGTCCTGTCGTATCACTTGTGATTTATTGGAATCCCTGTAGTTCCAGACACCGAAGAAAGCATTGAAGACGACGGCGCCAATGTTGAACTTGTAGTCCGATTTTGAAATTAGTATTTCAGGTTGTGCGAAGAGATAAAGAAAATGGGAAAATCGTGATTTTACGCTGTTTTGCGATTTAAAATGAGGCAACTGCTTTATTTTTACTCTTTTTTATGTTCGCAACGGTATTAATATACGAAACTGCAACCGGTAACTGCCCTGGAAAAGAGTGCTTCACCTTCTGTCTGCATTGCGGGATTACCTTCAGTGTAAATAAACATGGCCAACTCGCAAGTTAAAGGCCATCTTGTGAAAACAATAACAGAAGCGTTGATTCCAGTTTTTCAACCATTCAATACGCCTGCTACTGCCACTTCTTCTAACCAATGTCTGCGTTTCGGGGGTAAATAAACACAAACAGAAAGTGTGAAAGAATTCATTAACATTCACCGCATAGTAAGCGCATGTACTGAGATTCCCCCACGTAGCCGAAGTAACCGTATGATATAATGATACACCTACGTCATTCGTTGTTTGAAAACCACTAATCAAGAACATTGTAATAACGTCACACACACTCTCATTAATTACGTACGCAGATAGCGCGATAAAGAGTTTGTTCACGTTTGTATTATGTTATTGCATAATTTATTAGTGTCTCGTATTTGTTTCACTTCTTTTCGTATGTGTTTCGATGTTAACGTTAAATATAAATGCGTGAGAACTGCGCTTTGAACTAATGTTATTAGAAAAGAGGCGCTATATAAATATTATTATTATTATTATTATTATTATTATTATTATTATTATTATTATTATTATTATTATTATTATTATTATTGTTATTATTATTATTATTATTATCATTAAATAGAACATGCGAATAATAGATCCGGTGTGGCATCGCCAAATGTAAATCATCGCCGAAGGCTCCGCGCACGCATAGCGTGTACTTCCGGAGGTCATGAGTCGGAAACGGAAGTCAGCCAATATATATATAGATAGATAGATAGATAGATAGATAGATAGATAGATAGATAGATAGATAGATAGATAGATAGATAGATAGATAGATAGATAGATAGATAGATAGATAATCATCGTATTCGGTAATCCGCCATACCGAATGTAAATAAAGCGATTAGGTACTGGCTGTGTGCACCAAAAATCGTAAATTATTGGCTTTGTTTAGTTTTTGATGCTTGTCAAAGTGCTTGGGGAACGTCTTAAAGGCCTACTTTGCACTGGGTATAAGTGCATCTTGTTTATTCTACTCGGAACAATGTACGATAACTGGGCATTCTTCGATGCCTTACGCATAGTAATTCATCGTCCCTTCTTTTTCCGGTCATGCGCAGGATTTGACAGAGATGCCCTCCGGAAGATCACACAAGCGCAGAACCATCGGCGACGATTTACCTTTGGTAATGCCACCCGGGCCTCTGACGGTAGAAACTGAAATATAAAACACAGTTCACGGTAATGGTTTGGGACTATCTAGGTAATCCGTCGAGAATATTTGGCTCTCAGAGTGGCGAGGGACGCTCCGGCAGGAACAGCTACATGTAACTCCTGTCGAATCAAATCAGCGTCCAAGGAAGGGGTACGCTCGCTTGTATAAGCAAAGTTGGAATAGAGTTTGGATTACGTATGACCGGATGATGCGAAATATCTTCGTGCTAGGTCGAAGTTGCCATCTTAATCAGCCTGGTCAGTAGCTTGGTACGACACATGAACCGTCGCAATAGTCGGTGTAGACATATTGGACCTGCTTTTTTCTAAGCTCGTCGGCGAAATGCAATGAGTTCACTTCTTTCAGTTTTCGCCGAGGGAATCCATGATGGATTAAACACTAATGCACATCAGAGAGAGAGAGAGAGAGAGAGAGAGAGAGAGAGAGAGAGAGAGAGAGAGAGAGAGAGACAGACAGACAGACAGACAGACAGACAAACAGATCTAACGCTTACCGCCCGCATTTTCAAACTGATATTTTCAAACTGATCTACCTCAAGTTTTAAAATAGGTAACTAAAATCGGTGGTGCCCTAGCAAAAAACGTTTACACGCAAAGGAAAAATTACATTTTGACCCATTTTAATCCAACCGGGGTTACAAAATAATGTCAAGTATTTTTTTTTAAATCGATATGACGCTCACCAAAACATTTACACGTATGTGTGAACAAATATGGCTGCCTTCCTCTGTACGGGTTGAAAGTGGGTGAGCAAGTCTATGTTCCCGCAGCTCTATGTTATAATCGTTCCATGTGCTCACAGCTCTCACCGCTATGCATGGACACGGAAATGTGGGAAAATAGAACTGTTTGAGGAGCATAGAACTATGAACCTAAAACTGTTGGAACATTTTTATATTCCCCCGCTCCCCTCCCCTCCAACAATGTTAGTTGTTCATATTGGATATTTCTGTTGGTTCTTTTGTAATAGCACTTCGCGTGCAAACGGGTTATAGCGCAGTGTTTGGAGCACTCGCTACTGTGTCGCAAGTTAAGCACCGTCCAGTGCGGTTTAGCACTTGGATGGGTGACCGCAAAACGTGAAGCGACAAATAACAACGCCCCCAGTTGACTCAACTGTGACTGAGTACCTACTCTCTTAAGGGTGGGGAAGGTAAAGCAGCGAGGGAGAGATGGGCATCACCCTCATTACGCTGGCCCAAGATAAGTGTGATCTCCAACATCACGCTCCCCTACGGCCACAAGGCTATGGGACTACCTTTACCTTTACCTTAATAGGAGTCTAACACAATGTCAAGGATTCAAAATCGATGCGGTCTTACTTAAGGCATACGCAACCCACTCCCACCATACACAAGGTTTTCTTCCCTCCTCCCTCCAAAACCCACATACTACTTCTAGTCACTCTCTCCCCTCCCTTCCCCTCCTCTCCAGTCCCACACACAGAGGTGGAAAAACTAGCGCCACTTGATATAACATTTTAAGTGCCACAGTTCAATACGAAACGCCAGGAGAATGTTTGGAATCCTCGTATGGCTTAACACAGAAAGAAATCCCTCTTTAATCTTAGGTGACAAGATTTTTCTTATCTTCAAGACTCTGTGCAAACAAATAAATTTGTAGCTATTGTAAACTGTTCGATTTTTTTTCAGTAGTATGTAAACATTGCTGTATAAGGAGCGTGGGTGCACTTACAAAAAAGAAATCTACATTGTTTTTTTCCCCGCATTTGAAAGAACACACATACGTGCAAAACATCAGAACCAGGTTCATTTAAAAATGTAGGAAAAATAAAGTGATTTTTGAAGAGAAAAGGGTTAGGGCTAGTTGCAGCGCTGCAACTAGCCCTGACCCTAACCCTTTTCGAGAAAGTTGACCTAAATCGTCTCCTATAGGCGACGAAATAGGTCGAACTTTGTTCAAAATTGCTTCGAAATTTCACAGTAATTTTTCCGTCCCGGATAGAGCACTCCTTTGTACTCAAAACGCTCCCATGCACTGTAACTGCACTCCCATGCACTAAAAGAGCACTCCTGTGTGTTTAGAAACAAGTGGGTTTCTCAAAAAAAGTGGGTTCCTTGCAAATAAACCCAGTTGTTATTAAGAATGACAAGTTGTGGAACCGACTTGATCAGTTCGGAACGCACATCAAAACCTCGCACTCAAGTGTGTGTGTGTGTGTGTGTGTGAGTGCGTGCGTGCGCGTGTGTGTGAATCATAAATAGTGTTATTTAACCTGATAATTGTTCTATCCCCAAGCCCAACCCTTCGGCGAGTCTGCACGTGTTTACAAATTATCTCCATTCTGTACCACCCCCTTACCTCACCTCTTTCTTCAGCTGCTTGCAAGTCACGCCAGCAACAACACTATCACCGTCCAGCTCTAGCTGTTTTTGTCACCAAAACTTATCAAAATCTATAAGTTTTTATATATTTGATACTTAAACTATGCCTGGCAACTTCTCAGAGGTGTATGTTTGTCAGTATTGCTTTATTCAGTTCAACATCTTTTTTTTTAATTTTATTTATTTATATTTTTCTTGTATTTATATCAATGTTTTGTTTGTTGTTTGCTGTCGTCCGCCAGGGATATTTTTGATACATTATTTATGATTTGGGTAGCACTCTTTTAAGCCATGTGCTTCTTTGCGCCTCGATGTTTTGCATTGCATTATTATCTGGTTCAGTGGGGGAAGGGAGGGGGGGGGGGGGGAGGGTCCAAATTCAAAAGTCCCCCCGGGCTCTCACTTGAGACGGGCCCCCCAAAGGAGTGTGCGAATTTTTTTTTAACATTAAATATTACGCCACCGCCATGTAATCTTGCTATGCACGTTGTTATATAATAATAATAATAATGTTCGTCATTTGTAAGGCGCCTTAGCCTAAGGATCAAGGCGCGCAAGGGGTTGGGGGAATGGGAAGACCAGACAGACAAAACTGGACAAAAGATACATAATATACATATGTACAAAATACAGTTAAACTAGGAAAAACACAAGCACGCACACCTGTTTACACTCTCTTGTAAATGATTAATTGAAATATTCCCTAAAAAGGTATGTTTTCAACTGTGATTTAAAAGAGGAAATGGAGGAAGAATGTCTAATCTTGTATTCTTGTTAAGTTAGTGAATTTAGTTTGTGAATTTAGACTTATATATATTTATTAAGTACATTATCTCATGTCTTGATGTCAAATGTCAAAATGCAGGGGCCCCCAAAGAGGCCAAGCGCCCGGGGCCCCCAGATCCTTAGCTACGCCACTGATCTGGTTTGTTTATTTATGTTTAAACCAACTCTAGAATTCATCAAGAAAGAAAACTTTCTCACAAGGGCAATAAAAAAAATATAGCTTGTCGTCTTCCCTTTTGTGACAGCATAATCTCTTTCATAAAACTTGTATCCAGTATAATAGTATCGCAAGTAATCCATTGTAGCACGTCTTTCATCACTACAATAGGTTTTCATTTTTTTAATTTGAAGCATGTCTCCTGACAGAGGCATAGCACGAAGCCGCTTCCCTTCAAATGTCGACAAAGCTAAAATCACACCTCCTATGCCTTGGTGTCCGTTCCACTCTTATATGATGTTATGACTACATCATACCTCATACAATAGGCTCATGTCATCTATTTGTGAACGTGATATGCGTGAGTGGTTATGCCGTGTGATGAAAAGTGTGTGAGTGAGTTTACTGGCAGTCTGTTTTTTTTAATTTTTGTGACTGTATTTTGTGTGTGTATAAATATATTTATTAATATATATATTCAAATATTTAGGAGCCATTGTATCAGACAATGGATCCCGATATGAAGTCCTCTCTAGGATCGCACAAACAACTGATACCCTGACAAGGTTGAAGCCCATTTGGAAAGACAAGACCATTAGTCTACATTCAAAGGTAAGGCTGCTGCGCTCCCTTGTCATCTCCATCTTCCTTTACGCTTGCAAAGCATGGACCATCACAGCAGATCTAAATCGAAGAATACAAAGCATGGAGATGGGGTGCTACAGAAGACTTCTGGGCATTACCCAGCACATCGCCAACAACGAAATCCGACAGTCCATGACACAAGCCTTTGGAGAACACGATGACATGTTCACAGTGGTGAAGAAACGGAAACTCCATGTCACCAGAGCATCAGGCCTTGCAAATATCAAACAACGAGTGACGTAGGTGTATCATTATATTATACAGTTATTTGGGCTACGTGGGGAGGCAGAAGGAGAGGGAGACAAAAAAAGAGGTGGGAGGATAACATTCGAGAATGGACTGTGTCACGAGACTGTGACACTCAGTTCGATGTTGGTGTTTTCCTTTATCAGTATCCGATTCAGCCCCAATGCTGAATTCCTGATAAGGTGTAACTCAGATTCGTTTATCCACGCAACCCGTCCAAACAGCATACAAGTCACAAAGTCGACGTATGAAGTTTTCCACTTTTATTCAGCACACACCAACAACTGCATACAATTCTCAACTCAACTCAACAACTTTCACAGCAACTCTTTAAATCACTATCAACAACTTTACTATCTCTCAACAACAGTGCGGCACACAATTTTATAATCTCTCTCTTTTCTCGAAAAATTTCGAACCCAGTAGAAATGACGCACTGCCACCAATCGAATAAAAGATCGTCATCACTGACTTACGTCATACATGTCAAAAGAATGTTCTCCATTATCTACGTCCATCAAGAAGCTTCGATCGATAGTAAACAAACGGATCCAGAAGATTCTCCAACAATATCGACTAACGAAAATTATCAACGTTATACAAAGCCTCTCCTAACAACAATGCAAACTCAAATCAAAGGTAAATAAACTCCATTATTGAATACTTTGCAAAACGAAACGATTAGATCTATCGTGCGCGTTTCAAACATACTTTCGCTCGCGTTTCAACGTAACATAACCCCCCACTCAAGAAGAAATTTACCCAATTTCTTTCAACAACGTTGAAACGTAATGCACAAACAATGTACAGAATTAAAACTTACTTCAGACTGTCTCATTTGCTGTCAATGTTCTCAGTTTATATACACAGAGTCCATGCTTTTCATCCGCAAGTCTTTCTGGATACTGTCAATGTTCACAGTTCATTCACACAAGGTCAATGTTTCTCATCTGCAAGTCTGTTTAGATATTGCCAATGTTCTCCACACAGTCAATGTTCTTTCAACCGCAAGGAAACGACGCCCTCGTCAGTTGCGGTCGTCATCGGCCCAGGGTCAAAGACAGTGATCTCGTGGGCTTTCCTGGAGTCAGTGCATCCTCCGTTGTTTTCCTCTTCCGTCGGATGTCCGACGCAGTCGACGTTGTCAGCTCCCAGAATGCACTTGCTGGGTCTCACGGTCAGGTTGGCTTCTGTGAGACGGTGAAACAGCTCCCTCAAGGTCTGCAGATGCTCCTTCCAGGTCTGGGTGTGGACTTCATGTTCGACCAAAGTCGTAGAGCCTGGGACATCATTGAAGTTATGGGGAAACTCGCCCATAAAGTCCTTGAGCTCCAACTTTTGACCTTCCGTCAAACTTGGTCCTAGTTTAACATCGTTGATGCCTTCTTTGCTGTGGAAGTCTCCAAGTTCCAACAGTTCCTCGCTGTCAAAGCTGTTGTCGATCTCAGCTGCTGTTGCCACATGCACAGTCTCTGATGGCCTTTCCACGTACAGCTTAAGGAGGTTGGCGTGGTATATCTTGGAATGCTGGCCGACCTTCACCTTGTAGTCGTTGATTCCCACCACGGTCTCCACTTCGTACGGGCCTTTCCACTGCATCAGCAACTTATTGTGGTCGGTAGGTAGCAGCACCAGCACTTTGTTGCCAGGTTTGAACTTCCTGTTCACAGCCCTACGATCATAGTAGTGCTTTCCACAGTCCTGGGACTTCTTCAGGTTTTCTCTGGCTATCTCGAGAGTCTGCTCCAGCTTCTCCCGTAGCTCAAACACGTACTGGTAGCTGTTCGTCACCTCTGGGGTGTCTACTTCTTTCGTCCACAGTTCTTTTAGGATGTGCATCGGCCCTCGGATGGTTCTTCCGTACAGCAGCTCGAACGGAGACAAGCCGGTGGACTCCTGCGGTACTTCTCTGTAGGCGAAAAGTAAGGCGTTGATATAGCGATGCCATTGTCTGGGCTGCTCGCTGCACAGTTTCTTCAGGGTGGACTTCAGCGTAGCATTGAACTTTTCGACAAGCCCGTTGCACATCGGATGGTAGGGTGTCGTAGTCAAATGCCGGATGCTCAGCAGTCTGTTGACCTCCTTCATGCAGTCAGAGACGAACTGCGTCCCGAGGTCTGTCAGGATCTCTTCAGGCACTCCAAGTCTACTGAACATGTCCACTAGCGCCTCTGCAACAGTTTCAGTGTCAATCTTCTTCAGAGGCACTGCTTCTGGGTACCGAGTCGCATAGTCCACTAAAGTCAGTACCCACCGATGACCTTCTTCACTCGGAGGTCTTATTTCGCCGATTAAGTCTAAGGCCACCCTCTTGAAAGGTCGGTCGATCAGAGGCATCCTCTGCATAGGCACTTTCGGGACCCTTCCTCGAGGTATGGTCTTCTGGCAAATGTCACATGATCGGCAGAAACGGCTGACGTCCGCATGAAGTCCTGGCCAGTAGAACACCGCCTGGATTCTGTCTGACGTCTTCTTGATACCTAGGTGACCTCCCATAATTGAGTCATGCGCTACTTCCATCACCTGGCGCCTTAAGGGTAATAGTACCAGTACTTGACGTAGTGGTTTACCTCCGTTGACCCTCGGGTGCTGGAAGATTCTGTACAGGATCTTGGCCTTCACCTCAAAATAGACCGTGCCACTGCGTTTGGTCACGTGGTCTTGGCGGTTCCTATACTTGTTTAAAGTGCTATCAGCTTCCTGGAGCTGGATCAGCTTATCTCTGTCCATGATGGCAGCTTTGGAGTTGTCGGCGACCTTCAGTGGCGTAGACATCTTGTCTCTCTTGGCCTGGGCCCTGGTAGTAACAGCACCGACGATCTCTGGTCGGCAGGGCTGAGCCGGAGTAACCACATTGTCCCGTAGCAGCTCTGTAAGGTCTCCATCGGGAAACGGCAATGGATCCTCCTCCACAACTTCGACGGGTTGAGTTGAGGCAGGACTCCACTCTGGATCGGGGTTGTCGGGTCGCCTCGCGCCGTCGATATTCCCGATCATCAAATCGTACAGCGGCTTCTTCAGGCAAACCGCTTCGACTTCGCCTATGTAGAAAGGGGTGTTGACATGAATCTTCGCAACTGGCGCTCTCACACATTTGCTGTCGGCCATAAGTGTCCATTTTGAATCGCCAGTGAACTGTTCTTTAGCGATTAGGTCTTCTCTGACGATGACCCCACTGCAGCCAGAGTCTCTTAAGACAGTCACTTCATGATTTCCGACGCGTCCCTTTGAAACAGGCATGTTCTGGACGGTCACAGCTGCGCTGGCGACGACGGGGATGGATTTTCCGTTGGCAAGGAGAAGTTGGCCATCGGTTATGCACTCTTGCACGTCCGCGGGAGTAGCTGCGCGCTCGGTCTCACTCGGAAGAATGACGCTCCCGCCGCACACTTGATGGTCAGATCTACTGGATTGCCGTTGATTGGAGAACCGCCTCTGCCGGTTGCCCGCCGCTGCATTGTCCGTACTGCCCCGCTGTCCGCTACTTTTGTTTTGAGGACAGTTAGCCACTCTGTGGTCTGTAGCGTTGCAGGTGAAACAGCCTCTTGAATGCCCTTCCCTGGGAGGTGGCGTGGAGTCAGTCTGTCTCTGGCTCGTCTGGCTCCCCTGGATCTGGTTCCCATGGTTTCCAGTCTTCTGAAAATGTTTCGTCGCGCTGGGTGGCCCCAGGGTCTTCCCATGAGCGATGAGATATCTTTCAGCAGCCTCAGTCACATCTTTAAGCGTCTGCAGCTTTTGTTCTTCTAAGTGGGTCGCTAGGTCCTTGTGACAGGCATTGAGAAATTGTTCCTTCACGATCAGGTCATGGAGACTGTCGTAAGACTTCGTTTCGCCTGATAACTCCACCCACTTGTGTAGATATGACGACAGGCGCTCCACAAACTGCTTTGGCGTCTCGTCTGACTTAGGCCGGCATTCACGGAAGCGTTTACGGTAGCCCTTCTCTGTAAAGTTGTAGCACTGCAACAGGGCCTCTTTCAAGACGTCGTAGTTTTTGGCGTCATCGTTCGACAGTCTGGTGTAAACTTCGAGAGCTTGCCCCGTCAGAAGTGCACTCAGTCGAATTGCCCAGTCTTGAGGTTGCCAGTTAGGGCTTTCAGCGAACCTTTCGAATCTCGCCAGATAACTGTCAATCTGGTCCTTCCCGTCGACGAAAGCTGGCAATTTTGGAGCCGTGTTGTCACTGATAACTTGTGGCGCATGCTGCTGTTGCTGGATGCGCGCCAACTCTAGTTGGAACTGCCGATCAGCTTCTCTTTCCTCACGCCTGCGCTCATCTTCTCTTTCTTTACGCTGCTCTTCTCTTTCTTCACGGCGACGTTGTTCTTCCCTTTCTTCTCGGCGTCGCTGCTCCTCTAATTCTAGACGCTTCTGTTCTAATTCTATTTCTTTTTCTAGACGCTTCTCTTCCAATTCTCTTTCTTCGCGCCTTCGCTGTTCTTCTCTTTCTTCACGCAATATTCTCTCCTGGCATTTGACGTACTCCGTCAGCTGTTTGCCTTTTAGATTTAGTTCAACCCCTTTCTGCCAGAAGTCAGCCATCTTGATGCTTCTGGAAAGTTCTTTTCTGGAAAGTTCTTTTTCTAGAAAGTTCTTGACTGTAGAGTTCTTTTTCTTGAAAGTTCTTGACTGTGCTGTACCTTTCTAGACTGTTCTAGAACAGCACGCTTTCTGCAGTAGCGCTGATGCTTGTCACTAGTCGCCTTCGCTGACGCAGGCCCCGCTGTCCTCGTCGTATGCGACGCTGCACCACGCTGGTGTTGATGTACACGCTCCTGTGCTGAAGTAGACGCGACGTCCGCTCGTCGCTCTCTCTAATACTGGCGATGTAGCTCCGAGACTGTCCCTCGACGTAGTCTTACGGTAGCCACGTAGTCCCGATCTGTTGTTCGCTCACGAAGCAACTCTTCAGCGACTACACGCCCTTGCAGTCAACCCGAACCTATCGGATGTAGTCCCAGTATGTTGGCCCCTCTCGACGCAACTTGTTGGCGGCTACCCTCGATGACTGCCTCTCGTAACGTTGACTCGCTTGTTGTAGCAGTTGAACCCTTGGCTATGGCGTGAATCGCGGCTTGACCCCCAAAATGTTACACTCAGTTCGATGTTGGTGTTTTCCTTTATCAGTATCCGATTCAGCCCCAATGCTGAATTCCTGATAAGGTGTAACTCAGATTCGTTTATCCACGCAACCCGTCCAAACAGCATACAAGTCACAAAGTCGACGTATGAAGTTTTCCACTTTTATTCAGCACACACCAACAACTGCATACAATTCTCAACTCAACTCAACAACTTTCACAGCAACTCTTTAAATCACTATCAACAACTTTACTATCTCTCAACAACAGTGCGGCACACAATTTTATAATCTCTCTCTTTTCTCGAAAAATTTCGAACCCAGTAGAAATGACGCACTGCCACCAATCGAATAAAAGATCGTCATCACTGACTTACGTCATACATGTCAAAAGAATGTTCTCCATTATCTACGTCCATCAAGAAGCTTCGATCGATAGTAAACAAACGGATCCAGAAGATTCTCCAACAATATCGACTAACGAAAATTATCAACGTTATACAAAGCCTCTCCTAACAACAATGCAAACTCAAATCAAAGGTAAATAAACTCCATTATTGAATACTTTGCAAAACGAAACGATTAGATCTATCGTGCGCGTTTCAAACATACTTTCGCTCGCGTTTCAACGTAACAGAGACGCTGACGTAAGTCAGAATCCCGCGAACATTGTTAGTCCATACGACCCGAGCACACCCCACCCACACACTAAATAAGAACACAAACACCAGTGGTAAGTTAACGAAACAACTCTTTTATTCCCCAAACGTACTAACTACCCACCCGTCCCTCTAACAGCACACACTTCCCTCACTCATACTCACAAGCATACACAACATATTTAACAATAAACAAAGGATATTTACAAATGCAATGGTGAAATGAAAATAAACAAACTGATTTATTAAAACTTGTTTTTTGTATTCGCTCTGTTCAACACTCTGAAAAAAAAATATGCGCATATTAAGGCCTTCCTTTTTATACTTTCACAACCTATTACTCAAAGTCGTTTAAGTTCTTTTTTTTCCAGATTTCCTTTTCAAACCGAAATGACACACTCCTTGGCGTAGACCTCCCTGCACACGATACAGAATTACCACCCCTGAAGACACAGCAACTCATAGGCGGTCCTCACACGGTTCCCATCTGAACCGCACACGGTCCTCAGTACAGGGGGAAGGTAACTCGGCTGGGTGGCTCCTGCGTAGCTGACCAGACCTCTCAGCGTCCAACCCAAGTCGGACCGGAACCAGAATCAGTTCAACCTCAGCCGCTCGGATCGTCTCGGCAGATGTTCAAAACAATCATCATCAGCATCAGCATCAGCATCAGCATCAGTGCACTGAAAATACAGTCAGATATCCTAACATTTGCCAACACGGTTATATCTTCCAAAACTGTCACCATCGTGTTGTCTTCACTGTTTTCCGCGCACAAACGTCATCATGAATAAAATCGTAACACTAAAACTTTATCAATGTCTATGTTTCATTGTTCATACTTGTTCCGATTCATGATTATTAAATGTCTTTCATCGTATACAATCTTGACTATACTCTCTCCAAATTGTTTACTTTTGCCTTCAACTCTGAGATACTCCAGCACAAATCTTTACTATTCACATCATGCCTTATGAAAATACATAAAAGATTAAATTCAACAATTGTTTAGATACTAACCACAATCAAACCTTTAATGATATAGCAATGAAAAATACTTCCATTCAATTTATATTTCATTTTAACTGCAGTCATTCTTCTACTAAAATACTTATTAAATTTCCTTTTAAAAATACTGATTATATACTGTCAAATTATCTCCCTTGCGAAAATAATGAAAGCAATGTATATATACAGAATAATTCTCTCCCTTCATTTAATAAAACGATTATACTGTATTCAATAATTTATTTCCTATTAAATAAATAATAATAAGAAGAAAAATCCACCATAAAATAACAGAATAAAATCCCCCCTATGAATGTTTTACTACCAAACCTATGACTTAACATAATGTCTAAACAATACTACATTCTACACGCTTACCTATTTACACATCCATACACCAGAGAATACGGCACGCCACTAAAGAAAAGCATGAGTATTTACCTCCACTGGTGATAAAACCCCAACTGGCACGCAGACAACACAATACAAGACAAGACAAGTTGAGGCGTCCTTCAGTCTCCGCCGCACATCCTCCGGGTCACAGGGCATCCAAATCAGGGCTACTGAAAATGGCTTTGCAGGGGATCCAATAGAGTTTCCACTACTGCTTACTAAGGATATCAAACACATAGATATACACCTAGTCCTACCCTCGGTGCGGACATCCGTCTTCTCTGACGCTTTCTGACTGACTGACCTCTATCACTTCAGTACAATACCCGTTGTAACTTTCTAGAATAGTGAACATGCTCAGCAAACGGTCGGCCAGGCCTAAGCCGGTTCCCTCTCTCTATATCATTTGTGCGTGCACTCTTGCTCGGAATTGACAACTAAATAAAGAGTCGCAACTGACTTACGAAAAACACGGGTTTATGTACAGTTAAAAAAAATGTATGGTAGCCGGCGCGTGACAGACTGGCTTGACACTGAGCGAAGCCATTAGGGTTGCTGAGAACAGAGAAAGATGGTGTATGCAGGTTAAACGATCAACTGTGGTGCCCCAACGGCCTTCGAGTTATGGGATAACATAGGATAGGACGGTATTTTTGTGCTGTTTCCTATGTGCCTTGTGGAATGTGAGTAAATGTATACAAATTACAATGTTTTAATACTCCCAAAGGCGCAAAACACATTATTTTATGTCTATATTTGAAACGACAACAAAATCTTATCTTATATCTTGAAAAAAGATGGGTCGGGCGTGTCACTAATTTCATGAAAAGATGGAGAAGCAACGTCAACTCCTGATCCTTTCGAATTACTCTCTAATAAACTTCGCGAAATAGATATTTTAAGTTATGTCGTGTTCTGTTCTCAAACCTCACCTCTAAAGTCTTCCTAACTAAGCACACGCGCATTTACCTTTCAATATCAACTCGATCAAATGCCAGAACAAAGAAATGTATCGATCTCTCCCTCCAATGCCGTCACCACTCCTAATCCCCAACCCTCACCCCTGACAACTGCCCTGTGAACGATCACGAACTGAGTGCGAAATGATACCAAATGCTATTTACTGCTGCTTGTAACTGTGTGCATAATCCTCTGCGCCACTGGCAATCAGTGCAGTAATTTGTTTTACTGCTCCTTAAACCTTAAGTGCAATAAATAGTGTTTAAAATGGTGGTATATTACGCTGACTTCGCCGGTAATCCTGACCAGAATTGGCAACCATTGCAAAATTCGCATCTACCGATTCGCCCAGGCAGAGCGCTACGTACTACGTAACTATTTTGGCGGAAAGGCTGGGCAAATCTATGTTTGTTGGCAAAGAGAAAAAGATGGAGGCCAAAGTAGTGGGCTTTCGATTTGCGAATGGCGATGCGTTCAACAATAAAATAGCAAGGGATACAAATTACCAAAAATAAATACAAAAAATATATCAAACAGAATTAAATAACATTTGCCTTTTTATGTCAATAAATGGTCTTGAACTTTCAATTGAAAAGACAAACATGATACTATTCAATAATGGTCAGAATCCGAGAATGCTTCCTAAATTTTATATAGAAGCACAAGAACTTAATTATATTGAGGAAGTAAAATTTTTAGGTGTTTATTTAACTCCTAAATTAAACTGGAAAAGGCACATTAACTACTTATTACAGAAAGCAATTAAAAGTTTTTATCTTTTAAAGGTAATAAGTAGAAAACCATGGGGGCAAGACACAAGAACACTGGTTTACTTAGCATGCACACTTGTGAGGTCCAAATTATCATTTGTTCAAGAAGCTTTCTTCTCAGCACATAAATCCTATTTGAAAAAATTACAAAGTTTAGATAGTAAGGCTCTGAAAGTTGCTATCGGTGTACCAACTTATACCAAAACTGCAGACGTATATTCAGCTGTAGGCATTACATCGTTAGAACAATATAGGAAAATGGCATGTGCTAAATATCTAATTAGAAGTCAAGCAATAGAAAATAATGTATCTGAAGATATAATTCTTAAATCAAACACTGATTTTCCAAAAAGAGCAAAACATATAACATCTCTACAAACAATATTTACTTACACTCGAGATATTTTTTAAGGTAGCAAATATTAATCCAAAAGACGTTGCCCAAAAATTAACTAACGCTCCTTTTCCACCCTGGGAAATAAAAAAGGCAAAATATCATATAAAATATACAAACCTTAAGAAGGATGAAAATCGGCAATTAATTGCTACAGAAGCTCGAGAACATATAAATGACAATTTTTATAGTCATCTAAAGGTTTACACCGATGGGTCTGTAATTGATACTGGTGATGCTGGAGCGGGGTTTGTAATACCTGTCTTATTATTTAGGCAAAAATCACTCCATTTTTACAGCAGAGCTAGTTACTGTATTAATGTCTCTTTATACATTGAGTAATATACCACTAGACTTATATGGTCTTCTCATATGTGTTGATTCACAATCTGTGTTGTATGCATTAAACTCTGATAAAAATAATGACAGAGGTGATATCATATTTCAAATAAAATACCTGATTCATTCTATAAAAAATAGAGGAATATATATAAATACGTGCTGGATGCCTTCACATTGTGGCATCTTACATCATGATCTAGCAGACAGAGCAGCAAAACGGGGAGCAAATAACGTCAATGCCATAAAAATTTATATTGGATTGTCAATTAAAGAAATGTACTGTATAATTACAAAAAATCTTAAGGAAAGACACACAGAATCATTTTTGACTAGCATGTTAGGAGTCTCTAGACAGGTTTATAGTTTAGCATATAGATTATATTAAAATTCTTGGAGAACAAAATTTAGCAAAAACATTACTTGCATGCGTAATGAAAATTTAACAATTCACCATTTGCTAGTACAATGCAATGACCTAAAAAGATACTTACCAAACAAATATAACGCTTTGAGCAACACCCAAGATTTAGACATAAAATCATTCGTAGAAATATCTAAAGCATTATTATATTCTCCAGAAGGCCGTTTATTATTAGGAACTTTAAAACAAGAAAAACAACAACAACAACAACAAAACCTTATAATGACATAAGCATGCGCTTGTATCCTCAAAAGGTTCCAGTGCATGACGTCCTTTACATTATTTTGTTAAATTCTTTATTTAATGTTAATAAAATGTTTTTGTTTTCTTTGTTTGTTGTTTTTGTTCTTAATTTTTACTTCATTTTCCATAATAATAATAATAATAATAATAATAATAATAATAATAATAATAATAATAATAATAACAACAACAACAACAACAACAACAACAACAACAACAACAACAACAACAACAATATTAATAACTTGATCATGATCTCTTCACAGCAAATTATGACTCATTGTATGACGTCAAAGTTGCAAAATAGACCTGTTCTATTTTTGTTTGATGTTGTGTGTGGGTTTGTGTGTGTGTGTGTGTGTGTGTGTGTGTGTGTGTGTGTGTGTGTGTGCACGCGCAAGTTTACACGGCGTTCTTTGGACAAACTAGTGCACATCTACATACGTTCTTTGGACAGACCTCCTTGTTGGGACGTCCATTTAATGATCCGTTATGGTTAGGGTTAGGGTTAGAACACTTAATTGTCCACACAACGTATGTGGCGTTTGAGGAAAGTCCAAATAACGGTGTCTGTGCAAGTATGTGTGTGTGTGTGTGTGTGTATGTGTGTGTGTGTGTGTGTGTGAAATGTTTTTAAAAAAAACCATTATTAATGTTATTATTTTAAAATAATAATAATAATTTGGTGTTTTTAAAAAAAATTATTTTGTTTATAATTCAATATGTTGTCTAATATCACAAATGTGAATAGACGTTAAATTAAATAAATAAATAAATAAATAAATAATAGCAAGGGAGGACCTTTGTTATTTACAGTCTGCTAAGATTTGTGTACTTGTTATTTGACGAAATAATTATGTTTATGTGCTATCGCTATGTATTATTTATTTCAATGCCCCCTCCCAACCCCCCTCCCCTCTTCCCCAACATAAAAAAGTAAATAAAGTAATTTTAAAAATAAGTATACTACTACTACTACTACTACTACTACTACTACTACTACTACTACTACTACTACTACTACTACTACTACTAATAATAATAATAATAATAATAATAATAATAACACGCTTACTGTGATAGATGCTACAGTTAGTTGTTCATTGCTTACAGGGTCCAGCGGACTGCGAAGAGCCGAATCAGGACCACAAAATCAAGACCACAACTTGGCTGAAAGAGGACTCGACCCCTGATCCGTTTAAAAGATCTGCAAAAACAATCATTGTGGTAACACTGAAGGCACCTCACCAGCCGGTCACTTTACACGCTGGGTTTATACATTGCTAAAAAATAATATCTTAGGAAGCCCTAGTGACCATTTGGCATAAAGCGTCCAATATTCGCAAGCTGATACAACAGACCTCGCACACAAATGAGGAGTTCTATCCCGGAAGAGTTTTCAAGATAAAATGTAGGTGACTTGTCTAGCGAAGAAGATGAGATAGTATAGTAGATTGATAGAACAGAGTAGGAATGAGAAAGAACAAATGGAAAAGACAGCGACAGTGAGAATTTAAAGCACTAAATTTCCAGAAAGTAGGGATACTATTTATACAGAAAACCCCGGCACCGCCCAACCCCCTCCGCCCCCCCCACCCCCGCCCCCCTCCTTCCTCCGGGAGATACGGCAGTGCCACGTTCACCGTTGGTTTTATAAGATTTTTAAAAAAAAGAGTCTGAATACGATCGGCAAATCCCAAGTCAACATAACAGTATCGAGAGCTTCTGAAGAGGGCAATAGAATATCGCGGCCCCTTCGTTCTTCAACTAGGCACACGGACTCTGCGCCCCAAGTGCTAGTGTAAGTGCGCGAGGTTTAGAATGCGGTAAATCTAGTCTAGGTTAGCAGTGCCATGTAAACTTACTACTTGACGTACGGTTTATGACGTCATCCACTCTAGTCACCTTTTTATGACGTGAAACTGTGAATTCCTTCAAACCGGATTGGCGGAATGTTGCACATTACTTCTCGGAGTCGTCCTATCCGCCTCATCCCCCAACACTTCCACTTTAGGGGTTACAGGTGCAGTCTTCATCGTTACAGCGCTGTTTTCTCCAATGTTGAGAGCCCTACCATGCTTCAAAATGAACTTACCCATTGATATTGGTTTAAACACACACGCACACACCAACATAAACACACAAACAAAGGCGCGCGCGCGCGCAAGGGCACTGCGCAAATAGGCCTACTTCTCAACTTATTTTTATGCTGCTTTTTCTCCTTCGTTCTTATATAGCGCTTTTCCAGCTCAAGAGCAGCTCAAGGTGCTGGCCGATACAGGATCTTACTCAAGCCGCCGGGGGACGCCAAGTTGCAGCCTTTGGGTGCATCGTAATAACGCTATATAAGAACGATTAAATAAAAACAAGAGGAGGAGGAGGAGGAGGAGAAGGAGGAAGAAAAGCAGCATTAAAATAAGTTGAGAAGTAGGCCTATTTGCGCAGTGCCCTCGCGCGCGCGCTCCTGTGTTTGTGTGTGTATGTTGGTGTGTGTCCCACCGCCGTAGCTCAATTGGTAGAGCGTTCGCTTGGCACACCGATGACCCAGGGTCGAATCCCGTGGTGGGCGGTATAAAGTGTGGCCATTTTTACTGTCCATTTTAGCAGTATGATTGCTTTGGTGGTTCAGTGTTGATTCAGGTCCTTACCCCTCTTTTCCCTTTGAAAATAGAAAATGTTCGCCGAAAAACAAACTCCAGTTGTCATATGTTTTGTTGCTGTTGTTGATACTATTTGGTTACAAAATAAATATGAGGAGCCACTGTGCTAAATAATTATTGTAAACTTTTAATTGCCTCGTTTACAGGCTAAATCCTTTCAAGTGCCAGAAGTTATATCAACTTTATAGAAAACAAAATCCATGAGAACCTCCCACAGGCGTTTTGTGGCACTAATAGTAATTCATCGGAAAGAGAGAAGAACAAGACCCGCGTTCGGCTATATATTGTTTGTACTTTGTAAAAACAATAATATGATATAACAAAATGTATACTATTATATAACAAATTGTATAACATGCTCCAGATATTACATAGCATTTGACGTTTGTCCCTGTAGGTTCGGGCACTGATTAGAATAGACCCAACGTTTCCCGACGTGTCGTAAGAGGCGACTAACAAGGGTGATGTCAGCACGGCATCACTGGGCGAAAGTCTTCTACACAGAAGTCACCGGCCAGGACGGAGCAACCTCATGTTACTACAGGTTCAACGACCACATGCTCGGGGCCAAGGCGAGCCACACTGTATTCGTGGATATCGGCTGTGGCCAACAGCCTGGAGAGGATTGGGCCCTGCCAGGTCTTTCTTGCACAAGACAAACTGCATGATGACTGGTTTGACACTGAGCGAAACAATCAGGGTTGCTGAGGACAGGGAAAGATGGATTACGCTGGTTAAACGATCATCTGGGGTGCCCATACGACCTCCGAGTTATGCGATAGGATAGGATAGGATTGACATAAAACAAAACTACAGTTGGCACGAATTCCAATACAATCCGTCCAAACAGTATTCTCTTGTTTATAGTTTTACAGCCTGGTTTTAGCACCTATATATAAATTAGACTGACTTAGCACGATTCAAACAGCCCAAACCTGTTTCAGAGAATATATTGCACTTCGCGGACACTAAAATCCCAATATCCTGCCAACCTTTGAGTGTGTTTCCAGTTAATGAATACTTAACAAGAACCCTAATAGACGCGTCAAACGTAAAGTGCCTGATACTATTCCAGAGATCATTTCACATTCCATAGAAAACAAAATCCAAAAGCTCCCGCCCAGCTTAGGTACAAAAGAAAAAAAAAGCTCTTAATAGGTAGTCTAGATCACATCACGTATCATATTCAAAGACGGAAATTTATAACCCATTTGTACGGTCCCATTTTCTTTTGTCATTTTCATTCAAAGGAAGAAGATTCCTAATAGGTAGTCTAGAGATTACGTCACCTATCATATTAAGGACGGAAATTGATGCCATTTGTCAGGTCCAACTCTCTTTTGTCGATGTAATTCCAAAGACGTTATTGTGAAATAAGGAAAATCTAATCCAACTATCTTTTAACTCTTTAATTCATACTTAGTTAAATAGAAATCTACTGATCTACTTCTATTGTCGTATCAAATCATAAAAGAGCACAAATTGCAATCGCGATAGACCCTTTCAACTTTCCACTGTCGATGTTTTCATGGCCTTATATTAAACCCCATTACCTCGTGTTTTTACTTGCCCTAATCGATTTTAAATCTTCGATAATGTTCAATCATTCCATAAAAATGGTCGATATGCTATCATTCGTGGAACTTGCTTAATTCACGCATCTGTGATTTTATTGGAAGGCTTAGAGCTAGAGGGATCAACTTCACCTTCCACGAATTGGAACTACTGTCTCTTAATCTTTTTTTTAACTCTATAAACATTGACTATCTCATCTTCATTGGTTGTTTTTAAAAAAATATTATTTCTCTTCTGTCGTCAAGATAGAAAGTTCAAACAGTAATTGCGTCAGTACTGTTCATATCGCTGACACACACTTATACCCTTCGGCCACCCACACCCGCCCCCATCCTCTCTCTCTCTCGGCCTCTCTCTCTCTTTCTCTCTCTCTCTCTCTCCCGTTCTCTGTCTCTGTTTCTCTCACTCTCTGTCTCGCTCTGTTTCTCTTTCTCTGCCTCTCTCTCTCTCTGTCTCTCTCTCTGTCTCTCTCGCTCTATCTCTTTGTCTCGGTCTCTCTGTCTCTCTATTGTTATGTCTCTCTCTGTCTCTCTCAGAAAAGTTGACGAACGCGCACGCACACACACACACACACACAAACACACCCACCCACACCCACCCACACACACATTACTTAAGCCGCGAGTAGTTACACTATAAACTATACGCAATCTACGCAGTCTCCCTCCCTCTCTAACACCCTTTCCCCTTCCCTCCCTCCCAAACACACACACATACCCCCACCCACCCCGACACCCACAAAACATTTAATTTCAGCCCCACAGAAATCACACAAAACACTCTTTATATCTGCAAACAGTGGTGCATTAAGCCGTTTGATGAATCACACATCTGAATGCATTTTCCGATCAATGTCTGAAAGATCCGGGTTATCATCGATCCAGCCAAAACAAACATGCTTTTCTAATACAGTGAAGGGCTTATCGAAGCCTTTGTTTGACTAAAACCTGAGCAGGCCACATAAAACCGGTTCATTGACAGGTCCCTCTCATAGCGGTACGTGAAAGACCCCGGTCATTCTTTAAAAAAAAAAGGCATCCAACGGGTACAAACAAACGCACATACGTTGAGGTCCTTCAGGAGAACTGAGCTGCTTGGGGTGCTTGACAGTGTTCTTGATGTTGCGGCTTCAGTTAGGTCCTAGGCCTGTTGTCACGTCTGAGCTGTCAAACGTGATCGTGTCTGTTGGTCCAGATTGCCGCGTTTTGACCCTGATTGGTGACTTGGAGAAAAGCCAGTACATAGCATCCAGTATTATTATGATTATCAAACAGGATAAGTAAGATTACGTCACACATTTCCCTCTATTATTGTTGTTATAGAAATGTAAGGTTTCGTGTTCTTTTCGTTGTTGTTGTTGATTGTCAGAACACCAAGCTGTCAAGATAATAAGATTGAGTACATAAGACCACTTGAATGCCCTACAAAAATGTATGAAGATAAAGATATACAGATTCAGAAGTTTGAGAACACAGAAAATTTACTTATGTAATGATTTATCTATGTCAGAAATTGCATATGTTACCAATGGATCAAATGTAAAACAAAAGTAAGTGTGTGTGTGTGCGTGCGCGCGCGCCTGTGTATTTGAGTGTGTGTGTGTGTGTGTGTGTGGGTGTGTGTGTGTGTGTGTGTGTGTGTGTGTGTGTGTAATATAACATGTGAAAAAATAATGAACTATTAAAATGAATTAATAATAAAATAGTGTGTCTTGAGTTATCTTTTTATCTTATTTTAAGTGATTGTTATTTCTCTGTCTTTCTTGCACCCACGCACGCACTCACACACACATACGCACACCCACTCACACACATGTCAGATGGAATCTTCAGATCGAACAAACTTTTACATTAAATTACTTTTTTACACACCAAAATCTTTATAACGGTCATTCAACATGAACACTCAAAACAGCAGTTGTATGCTGAACAAAAATAAACAAGTCAAAAAAACTTAAACTCTGTCGAATGCTTTGTCAACATCGATGGTGTACGCTCTGTCCACAACAACTGTATGGTATGCAAACAGCACTGGAAAGCTCTCTAAACAGCAATTTGTGTGCTCTGGAAACAAAACTAGTCAACATGTGAAATCAATAAAACATCAAGTTGCACACACTCGACCTGCAAGTGCGTGCATCCATACGACAAAACCGGCAGCGAACCAAGGCGCTCACAAGGGAGGTAATGCATCTCACTGTGTGTTTTCATTCTCTTGTAACCATTACACAGAAAGGGATTCGTACCTTAACGGCACCTCGCTTCGCTGCTATTTTCCGATATCGGGAAACGTACCCTAAGGCTGGTTTGTGTGTGTTTGTGCTCTTAAACAATTAAACAATAAACTTTTTGTTTGTTTGGCTCGTACTGTCCTATTTCTTCCCCCAAACCCCAACCGAATTCCGGCAAATATATTAATCGTGTATAGTATGGCAATCGTGCATTGAACAAACACTCTTTACTCTTTCTTGCTCCATATTCATCTTGAAATCATAGCACCTCTCTCTCTCTCTCTCTCTCTCTCTCTCTCTCTCTCTCTCTCTCTCTCACCTCCACCTCATTCCCACCGCTTCACGTCATAATAACAATAAATTATGTATTTATATGAACAGATCCGACAGCTTTTTCTACCCTGGGAGCGTCTTCGGTGGTCGCGTGGCTTCATGAGACACGAAAAACTCGGCTCTCCTGCCAACACCTAGCTCTCTCCACCGACTGGCTCACATTTACCTTATGACCTACGGGTATTGATTTATTATTTATTATACTTGATACATTACAGCCTGCATTCCTCAACATCCAGGTCAAAACCAATAAACTTACAGCCAGTGGACAGCGGTTTCTACTCCTGGAGCATCATCTGGAGGCACTGTGGTCTAATGGTAGTGCTTCGGCTTGTGGATCTGAAGGTCCCGGGTTCGAGCCCTGGCAGGGCCATTGTGTTGTGTCCCTGGGAAAGACACTTTACTCCTGTTTTCCTACTCCTTCGGATAAGAGTATAAACCGAGGTCTAGTCTGTGTCGCATACATTCCATCATAACGGACTTTAAAGATCCTGACGCTCATGTCCTAGACGGGTGAGTGCCGGTAACAAGAACACACCCAGCATGCACTTGGTCCTTCTCCCCCATCCCTGGCTGCCCAGGATTGTGCTCAGTTGTCCGGGCGTCAGACCATGCGCCCAAAGGCTGCGGGTGGGCGTCTCGGGCGGCTTGAGTTAGATCCTGTATCGGCCAGCGCCTTGAGCAGCTCTTGAGCTGGTAAAGCGCTATATAAGAACGATCAAATAAATCATCAGTGGTCGCGTGGCTGGGAAGACAGATCATTGTCGACTGTCTTGTCACACATTTAAAGCAAGTTTTAAATCGAGATGAAAATTGCAAAAGGAAAAAAGTCTTAATTAACGCAAAAAAAAAAGAAAAAAAAAGATTGTTCGTTTATGGATTTATTGTGTGTGTGTGTGTGTGTGTGTCTGCGGAATTTGAAACTAAACGTCCTGTCCGAACGTTCAAAAGGTCCTCCGTCTGCTATAGCAGTAAATGACTTATCTCCTCCCTTAGAATATAGACAAGAGCGAACTACAAACAAATGCAGCGGATCGCGACCAACAAATAATGGCCACGAGGTTACTGTAGAGTAGAGAAGTGAAACGATGTCATGGAGAGACGCTCAAAGATGGCACGAGAGAACCCTAAGACCTCATTATTACTGCTTTTAAGCTGCTTACACATTCCATCGGAGAGCTTTCACACCTAAACAATGTGGTTTAATAAACTCTTCAATAATAATAAAAATTATTATTATTATTATTATTATTATTATTATTATTATTATTATTATTATTATTATTATTATTATTATTATTATACATTTTATAAAGCGCAATTCCAAACTAAAAAGTCTGCTCAAATGACTCGCACGCATACTCTCACACAAGCACTTACAGAATAAGAGACTGTAAAATACAATAAAACACGGAGCAATAAAAACTAGAAAGGCAAAGCCCGTATGAATCACAGGCTCCTTATGGAACTCGCAATATTTAACATGAAAATGAAAAAAAAAAAGAAACGTTGGAGCAAAATAATACCGACTTTGATCTCTCTATGCTCTTGACCTTGAGATGACCTTGACTTCCGGCTCCAAATAAACATGTGCGATCAAATAAACTACAGCAAAAGTTGTATTATGCCCAAAAAACTATGGCCGTGGGATGACCTTGACCTTCAGTGAATTTGACCTTGGGATGACCTTGACCTTTAAGTGACCTCTCATGCATATATGATCAAATAATCCAATGTTTTTGGATACTATGGGTTAAATAAACCATTCCACTATACAATGACCTATTTTTTGTATGTTTTTGCGAGGCATAAAATAACCTTGACCTTAAGAACAACGCAAAAACGGATCATATATGAAAGATCAATTTATAATCTCTAACTACAAGTTTGGACTTTATATTTCTCATAAGTTAGGTTCAATCAAAGTCACTTCAAAGAACCTATACTAACCGACTTTGGGTAGCTCCAGTGACCTTGACCTTGGAGTGAGGTTGACCAAATTTGTACATTATGTGTGTCTCATTAATATCTATTATCTTGCATCAAAGAATACAAAATTCAACATTAATAACGTTTTTAAAAAGTGAAATTTTGTGTTGTCGGTGTTGTAATAATTTGACTAACATTTGTTGTCCTTGTGATTTTGGACATTGAAGTGGAATCACTCATCCACTGATCATTTATGAGATCTCAAAGATATACACCATCTTACCAAGTTTGGTTGTGATAGTTTAAATAGGTTCTGTGATATTAATCCACTTGCAATTTTTGCACAAACAGATGGTGGATAGAGGAAAAAAAGAAGGAAATCATTTTGGACCTATTTAGGACTCATCTCCTATAGATTTGCAAAAATCTGGATTTGTTTTTTGGCGGGTAGGGGTTGGGAGTACAAAGACTCACATTGCTATACATGTGAGTCAAAAATACAGGTACCACACACACTACGTGGACACATGCACAAACACACATAAAAACAATTTAAACAGTCACAACAGTAATAACAATTCATCCATGTACACATGTGCAGTACAATTAAAGAAAAGTAAAAAAAAAAAGTTCTAAAAGATGTAAGAACATTTAACACGCACACAAACATGTCTTAATACCATAAAATACAGTACCGAGCAAATGCAATAAAATAAACCATACTACCTAGTGTAACACTTTGGGGGGTGGGGGTGGGGGTAGAGACTTCAAACTCACTTTAATTACTGATATATATTACACGTTACTACCTACCTTGATGTTGATTTATTTCTTCATTATGGCCAACCTTTCCTCCCTTAAAACACCTTATGCCCTCAGTACAAATTCTACATACTTGCCGTCGATATGGCTAATTAAATTGCCCCTCCCTGGAGACGTCGCCTCGGTTCATCTAACTTTAATGTCCTCGTCAAATAATGCAAGCCGCTTAACTTGTGGAATTCAATCTCCCTGCAATGTAATTTAACTTGCCTAGCGCACAATTCCAAGTCAAAAAGTCTGACTTAAGGTATTGAGCTACAGGGTTGCCCCTTTGTTCTCAAAGCACTAGTTTCCCACATGTTCACAAGAGCTCTAGATTCTGTCACAGCTCATGTTCTACCAATACAGCTGTGGGAATAAATTATACAAAAAGCGCTTCTTTTCCAGGGAAGGCGTTCATTGGGAAAAAGTAACACAGAAACATTATAAATGCCAAATTACAGCAGATTTTGCACGCACATAATATAACGAAGATACCCCCTTTAATCAAACAATGGCATCATCCTTGAAGTTCGAACGCGCGTCTGTCTGGTAGTCGGTGTTCAGAAAGACATGAGGAATTCGTTAGCTACGCTTCAAAGTTCCACTAAATCCACCTCGAGTCGATCACTTTTACTGTAATGCAAAACTGATTTATCAAAACGAGCCTGTAAGATAATAAAGCTGTTTGGTATTAAATCTATTAACTTCAAAATAAGGCGAAATCTCTGTCCCATTTAAGACGACTTCGAGAGGCACATTTAAAATGAAGTACAAAACAGGTTATACTTGTGCACATGTGATACTGCATGCGCTCGAACTCACTCATATCCGAGACACATTCTTTGTAATAAATAACTTGGCAATAACATTATCGGCGCTGTGGTCATGCTTTTTTGTGTGGAAATAGTCATGCGCTTAATACATGTTTAATTCATTCATTATTTGACTTGACCTGATACTCACACAAAATATTGAACACCTAAATAACTACACACATTGTCTTTATATAGCGCACGTACTTGTTCAACGATTTGCTCAAGGCGCTGGCGGAAACAGGATCTTACCCAAGTCGCCCAAGGCACTAACTTTTTACAACCAAGCACGTGGAGTCACCTTGGTCGACCTCTGTTTCACTGATCCTGTCTCTTGCACATTTTGACAGAAATGGCCGGGCTCCTTAACGAACGGTTGAAGCGACCCGTAATTAAAAAGGGGACCCAAACAACCCAGTGGCTAAACGTGTGTGATTGATTGTGATGTAAATGTATCGGTCCAGGGTTGGTAAGGATAATGCTTAATGGCTAGCATCTCATCAAGTTACCATCTTCGCCCTCAAGTGAGCAAGGCCGTCTATGTCTCATTAGAGGGACAATTGATTGTGACGTCTTTAGCTGTGTGTCGCTTCACTCTGCTAGGCATCAATTTCTCTACTTATAGCACAAAATTACTACTTCTCTATTTATAGGACAAAATTACTACTTCGTCCTACTTCTCTACTTTATGTGTGTGTGTTTTGTGTTTGTGTGTGCGTGTGTATGTGTGTGTATGCGTTTCTATTTATTTATGCACGTTTTTTTTTAAATATTTAGATGTGATACACGTTAAACGTCGTAACTTGTAACTCATAATGTTTAAATATTGTTTAAATATTTATCCTTGAGAGAGAGTGTGTGTGTGTAAGAGTCTTTATAGTTATTGTGCTGTGAGGAGTGGTTGTGTGGAGGATGCTTGGGGTCTGAGGTGGGGGGAAAGAGATGGAAAATAGATTTAAACACATCTAAAATGTAAAAGCATTATTGGATAAACAGTGCAATCTTTGAACATCCCAGTCTAATTCAAACCCATTTTTATAGTGCACATCATGACGAGAAGACATGCTCGCAAATTAACGATCTCTACATAAATTTGAGTGATGAATATGTGCTTGTTGAGCCTGTAAACGTGTGTGTAACCTATTGGTGTGTATGTTGGTTACGGATCCCTGAGTTTTGTGTCTGATTCTGGAGAAATTCGTGTATGCTAAGCATCCAATATTATTACGTTATGAATTGTGTATATTTTATTGTCTAACTGTCCCAAAACTTTACTGTCTCCAGCCACATGGATATTTCGAAAATAACATTTGTATTTTTTGCTTTAAGCATTTTAGCATCAGACTCCATAGCCTACAATTTAGCTGATCAGAAAGATTGGTCACAAAAACGACCTGATGATCTGGTGACATTACATTACATTACATGATTATTGCTTTAGGTCCGATCTGGTGACGTGGCCATACCATTGGAGTTTCCGTTTCTTCACCACTGTGAGCAGGTCATCGTGTTGTCCAATGGCTTGTGTGATGGTCTGTCGGACTTCGTCGTTCGTGATGTGCTGGGTATAGGAAATGCCCAGAAGTCCTCTGTAGCACCTCATCTCCATGCTTTGTATTCTTCGTTGTAGATCTGCTGTGAGGGTCCATGTTTCGCAAGCATATAGGAAGATGGAGATGACAAGGGAGCGCAGCAGACTTACCTTGGAATGTAGACTGATGGTCCAGTCTTTCCAAATTGGCTTCAACTTAGCCAGGGCAGCAGTTGTTTGTGCGATCCTGGAGAGGAATTCCTGTCGTGACCCATTGTCTGATACAATGGCTCCTAAATATTTGAAGCTATGCACTGTGTTGAGGGATTGGCCTTGGACTTTGATGTCCGTGTTGATGCCATTGGTGTTGTTGGTCATCATTTTGGTCTTTTCTGCACTTATTTCCATTCCATAGGTTCTGGAGGTGGTGTCAAGCCTCTATATCAGCTGTTCAAGCTCTTGTTCCTCTCCAGCCAATCCATCAATGTCATCCGCAAAACGAAGGTTGGAGATTGCTCTCCCCCCTATGCTGACTGTGCCTTCGTGATCTGCAAGGGCATCTGACATGATGCGCTCTAGGAAGATGTTCAAGAGTGTTGGAGAGAGTAGGCATCCCTGGCGCACACCGATTGTTGTTCTGAGAAAGTTTCCGATGGCGCTGTTGTGGAATACTGCACTGGTAGCCTTGTCATACATGCTTTTGATGACTTCAATAATTTTAGGGCTGATGTTGTACACTCTCATGGTGGCCCATTGAGCTGCATGCCAGACTCGGTCATACCGTTTGACCGAGAGTCTGGCAAACCAAATAACCAGCGATAAATAATATTTAATATTATATATAATCATAAAGTACCCGTGGCTAAGCGTAGTCCTATACATAATAAGTACCCGCACAAACAGCCCTCAGGCTCCTGTGATTGTAAAAGAACACGTGCACAGCACGAGCTATTGGAGAGGAAACGATGTGCCAAAGATGGCGGATGTGTTGTGCAAAATACGGATATGATAGAATTATTTCCCCAGTTCTGTGTTCAGTAAATCTCTTCCTGGATTATAACCTCTACGGACATAAAAATGGTGGTTGCGTGTTGTTCTATCACATCGTTTGTGTGCTCTAAGCAGGACATTTAATGGATTTTAGGTGAAAAAAAGAACTGATACACATTTCAGATAGGCCGAAATAGTGTGTGCATCACTCGTGGACTGTGTGTTATATAGCAAGCAAGGACATGCTTCGTAGTTGTTAATACTTCAGAGTGAACCAAACCAAAATGTAAAGGTAGAGGTAACGATTAAATAACAAGCAATACTCCAATTCAGCGTTCCATATTTGTACGCTACAAATAGTCCCTATACCAAGTATAGTAAAGTTGCTGGTTGAGTTTGTTTTGTTTCTGCAGCTGTTTTCTATTTTGTTGGTGGAAGTGGTGGTTCTTGTGGATGGGCTGGTGACAGTTTTTTGGTATAGTTGTACCCATTGTAAGAAAAATTCTATAGTCCTTATTAACATGTTGTTTTTCTCTTGTTCTTGTTCTTCTTCTAATCATCATCATATTATCATCATCATCATCATCGTCGTCGTCGTCCATCTCATCTTCCTCTTACCTCCGTGGGAGTGCCTGGGGTTTCAGTATAAATATACTACTCAAAATAATACAAGGGCCACTTGGACATATGGGTCCCTCTTTAAATCAGAAACACGAATTCAATGTATTAGTTCATCATATTTTATTGCAATCATTTCTGCATCAATAGCCAAAAAGATTTTAGACATCAGTCGATTAAAATTCGAGTAAATTCAATTTAACTGGACATACCCCTCATTTACAAAATCAAAACTTTAGAAACGCCAATTCTCTTTCTACTGCTGTAGACATCTTCTCCGTGTGTTCTTTTCTTTTCTTCTTCTTTTTCCCTTCTCTTTCATTCATTCGTTCCTTACCACGAAACCTTCCACACCTTTTGTCTTTCCCTATTTCCCTTAAACCCGTTCAAAACCGAAACCCCCATTTCTGCCAACTCTTCTGTTATTCCCCGCAAGCCACTATGAATATGCGGTGACTACCTACAGTACATCTGCGTTAATTTTGTCCCCGTCCCGATCCTCACCTCTCTCTCTCTCTCTCTCTCTCTCTCTCTCTCTCTCTCGCTCTCTCTCTCTGTCTGTCTCTCTCTCTCTCTCTCTCTCTCTCTCTCTCTCGTTGCCACTAGCGACATCTTCATCGTTAATCTTACACTTAAAGACTCGCGTGCCGCCAATTGAAAATGGTGTCGAATGAGAGATGAATCTCCATCAGATAGCCTACACCATCGAGATCTGATCTGAGCATCACAGACCGCTGAGGCACCCTCCGGATTTAGGCTTCATCGTTCTCTGACACTGTATAAGATCTGACACCCTTAAGGCCCCCATTTCATTGTCTCTTAAGGTGAGGCGGTCCAACAACCCATACAAATGGACAGACGTTATCTCATGATAATTATGCTGTGGACGTAGAATTGCCAATAAGAGCGAATCTATAACCAAAAACAATAACAGCGGCAACAGCAAGAAAACAATTACTACTACCACAACTACAACAACAACAACAACAACAACAACAACAACAACAACAACAACAACAACAACAACAACAACAACAACAACAACAACAACTACTACTACTACTACTACTACTACTACTACTACTACTACTACTACTACTACTACTACTACTACTACTACTACTACTACTACTACTACTACTACTACTACTACTACTACTACTACTACTACTACTACTACTACTACTACTACTACTACTACTACTACTACTACTACTACTACTACTACTACTACTACTACTACTACTACTACTACTACTACTACTACTACTACTACTACTACTACTACTACTACTACTACTACTACTACTACTACTACTACTACTACTACTACTACTACTACTACTACTACTACTACTACTACTACTACTACTACTACTACTACTACTACTACTACTACTACTACTACTACTACTACTACTACTACTACTACTACTACTACTACTACTACTACTACTACTACTACTACTACTACTACTACTACTACTACTACTACTACTACTACTACTACTACTACTACTACTACTACTACTACTACTACTACTACTACTACTACTACTACTACTACTACTACTACTACTACTACTACTACTACTACTACTACTACTACTACTACTACTACTACTACTACTACTACTACTACTACTACTACTACTACTACTACTACTACTACTACTACTACTACTACTACTACTACTACTACTACTACTACTACTACTACTACTACTACTACTACTACTACTACTACTACTACTACTACTACTACTACTACTACTACTACTACTACTACTACTACTACTACTACTACTACTACTACTACTACTACTACTACTACTACTACTACTACTACTACTACTTTCTTGGCGAACCTAGCACCAAGGTTAACAAATGCCTTCGCCGATAGTTTTGTTCATCCCAGTTAAAAAAAAAAAAAAGTTCTCGTTATGTGTCTAAAATCGTAAAAAATTTAAACGATGAAATTGAACTGAAATTTAAATTGAATTAAATTGAACTGAATTAATTCTATTTTAGCCTAGCTAAAGCTATAAACAATTATAATGATGAAGTTACGGTTTCTCCGTTTTTAAAACACAATGATAGCAACCATTTCTTGTTTATTTCCGTGATCCACTATATACTGATAATAATACGCATGAAGAGTATAATCATGATGTACAAAACAACACCTCGGGCAAACCAAAGGTGCTAGTAGAAAATAAATGACTATAATACTAATAGAGACGACACGTTTGCCTTGAGCTTGGACAAAAGGATAGGCCTACATGGTCCCCTTTCTCCTACTTCTCCACATCCTCACAATCATCGTCATCATCATCGTCACCATAATCGGCGCATTCGTCATCGTATTAACACTCTCTGAAAACACAAAATCTTAAAATATATTTTTTTAAACCAACACAACAACAACAACAACAATAACAACAAAAAAGCCTGCTTTCTCGGCGTTGTAATGAAATCGCTGTCTTAGCTGATTGTTCGGACCTTCAGGCTGAGATTTTCTGGTGGTGTCAAAATGGATGGAAGAGATGTGTGTGAATTCCTTTACTGTACGTCTCTTTCGGCAGATCGACCCTTGTAACTCGGGGGCGTGTTAAGTGGGACGAGGAGATGGTGAGGGTGGAGAAGGTGCGGGTACAGAAGGTATAATGTAAGCTCATACGATCTATGAAATCTGCGCGCGGTCTCCTTTTCTTCCCTGTGTTGTGGCTCTATTCTGTCGCCAAAGGGAGCAAGTCTATGTCCTCACGGCTCTATGCTCTCCCCCGTTCCCAAAATATTTAGGCTCTATTCCCACACCCTACATTCCTACAGTTTCATGTTTCCACAATTATGTTCCAGCAGCTTTAAATTTTACTAAGTTATAAGCTTCTCATGGCTCTACGTCAACATAGTCCTATAATTCTACTCCCAACTGCTTTACGTTTACATTGCGCTATCTTCCTGCATACCTATATACACTCTCTATATTCTGAAGCAGCTCCGTGGTTCCCCAGCTCTATATTCTCACAGCTTTATGTTCCCAACCAGGTTTATATGTTCAGACAGCTTTATGGTCCTCGTAGCATTATGGGTTTAGACATCTCCGTGTGTTTGTAGCTCTGACAGCCCCATGTCACCGCGGCAAACCATGAACTAAGGAAACATAGAGCTGTAGGACCACAGACCTGAGGAAACATAGAGCTGATAGAACATAGCTTGATTTGTGGGACTTGACCTATATAGAGCAGTGGAATCATCGAGACACATTGGTGGGAGCATAGAGATTGTATGAGATCAAAGAGCTATGAGAACATAGCGAAGAACGCTCGTCACCTGCCTTCGCAGCTACAACTTTGTTGGCTTTGGTTTTCTTTCCAGCGGTCCCCACTGTCTTCACCTACCTATACAATGTACCCTTTGGAGGCCCTCTCGCCATGCGTAGCGGCGAAATTTTGTCTTCGCCTGTCTAAGCCACAACGGGCTCTTCTTGTCCTGTGTAGCGGACCACGTTAAAATCTCTTCAAATGTAGCCGATCTCTTTGTCACACGTTGCATCCCCACACTCGTCCCCCGCACCTGTCGTTTTGGGAAGGCACGCGCAAGGAAAAGGGCGGTTATTAAGTCGATGAAAATGAAAAGGCGCTGTCGTGTTATGGGCGCATTTAAGTGTCCAAAGTGTCGACAGCTCTTCTACCAGAACGTGAACGTGACGAAACAAAGGGCGTGTCCGGAGTTGGGAGGCACGCTTCTTGAATAATGCTCGAGCCAACGGTTTCCCGGAATCTTCAAGAATAAAAGGTCAATTTATTTTGTAGTTGGTAGCTTGTTGCTTTTCACTGGATGGTTAGAAACTACACTTCCACTTTTGCTAGTTGGTCACCTCCTTTTGCACAAATTGGTACTATACGTCGTCACCATGCTACCGTGGTTTGAAGCAACAATGGAGTTACCAGTAGCTCTTTACTACTTAGACCAATAGCTGAGTGGTAAAAGTGACGGTTTTACTTCGACGACGGTTAAGCAAAATCGATTGTAGCTGTCGCGCGCGCGCGCACGTGTGTGCATGTGTGTGTGTGTGTGTGTGTGTGTGTGTGTGTGCGCGCGCGCACTTGAATAAACACACAAATGGGTAACAGACCTTGTCTTTCTTAGTAACAAATGGGTTTATTTGCTTGGAACAAACTTTTTTTCCAGGACCCCACTTTTTTTTCTAAGTGCGTGGGAGTGCTCTTTTAGTGCATGGGAGTGCAGTTGTAGTGCATGAGAGTGTTTAAAGTGCAAGGGAGTGCTCTATCCGGGACGGAGATTCGGGTAAATCTTGAAGACAGTTCGACCTATTGCGTCCCCATATAGGGGACGAACTAGGTCAACTTTTTAGACAAATAGCGGCAAATTTGGCATTAGTTTCTTGAAATTTTAGATGAATTTTGCGCTCTTTACAGTAAATAAAACAAACACTTTCTGATTCCTACGTTCTTAAATAATCCCAGTTCTGATAGTTTGCAAATATGCGTGTGTATGTGTGTGTGTGTGTGTGTGTGTGTGTGTGTGTGTGTGTGTGTGTAGTCACTTTGTTTATTACTGCCCCTCCACCAACCCGCTTTTATTTGTATTACCCCCCAACTTCTGGCTATATATATTGTACTAATAATGTTTAATGAGTGTGTGAGTGCGTGAGGGAACGCTTTGAATTGGTTCTCACTAGAAAAAAGTGCCTTATAAATATTATCATTCTTCTTCTTCTTCTTCTTTCTTCTTCTTCTTCTTCTTCTTCTTCTTCTTCTTCTTCTTCTTCTTCTTCTTCTTCTTCTTATTATTATTATTATTATTATTATTATTATTATTATTATTATTATTATTTATTTATTTATTTATTTATTTATTTATTTATTTATTTATTTTTATTTTTATTTTTAAAAAAAAACTAGGATGGATGACCATTGAATCAAGTACTGGCCTTGATGCCCCAACAGAACAGTGACCCTACTCTGAGAGTATATAAACCCACGTCTAGTCTATGCACGCATATATTCCATCGAACGGGCTTTATAGCTCCCGAGTCTTGTGTCGTAGACGGGTTAAAGTGTCAGACAACAAATTCACCCTCTGCAAGCAATATGTCCTATTCCCTCTTCTTCTCGGTGGCGCTGGTCTGCGGCTGTCGTGCTTTCGTTCAGGAAATCCCAATTTCGCCCGCATGGGTGGTACACATTACACCACAAAATATAAGATCATATCAAACCCCTAATTACATGCAAACAAAGGTTTGAGAATATAATAAAATAAGTTGATAACTCGTACCACAGATATTTTGCTTTTCTATAGTTACTTGCTATTGAATTATTGACAGACCGCGCTATACTCAATCTAAAAATAACTCAAAACAACATCAAGCCCATATTTTGGACTGTGGGTTGACATCATCCCATGACATCATTTTAACGGGATGACCTCATTGCCAACGAGGGAACTCTTAAAGGAAACGCATGCCTTCAGGGTGTATGGCAATTTCTACCGTAACTACTTCTGTTTACAATCTCCACGCGATCGGTGTCAGCTGTCAAAGTCTCAGAGTATGGTGAACAGTACGAGACGGTAAGACTGAGAAACTTCCGTTTTGCCAGGGAAAGCTTCATGAGGGCTGTGCGCAGCACCGCTGCTTCGCTGCCTGACCTTCGCCGGTTTTAAAGGCAGCCAAGTACTCACCCATTCACAGCTGAGTGAAACGGGATGTTGTTACGCTCTGTTTCGTTCGTTCAGCCTTTAAGAAATCAGCTAAACTGGTCGAATGGCGAAGAGAGGTCATAAGCAATGCAGATAATAGCATTGTTGGTTGGTGGAGATCATCTGTATAGTTTTATCTATTACCTACATACCCGCTGGTGAGGAAGACCTTAATCCATCTCTATCCTTAATGGTGATCTCTAAGATTGGCAGGCAGATCCATCTCATCTAGTAAAGATTTTGCCCTTCAATCATGCTTATCCATCCAATGTCTATCCTATTCAATCCAATCCAACGTGAACTGGCCCTAGCCGCCATCTTCTTGCCGAGAAATCATGCTTGATTCACGTATCTAAATCTGTCGTAAGATATTGAGGTTCCCAGAATTAAAATGTTAGAAAGTTTAGAAACACCTGCGGATGTCTTTACATGAGGGGGGGGGGAGGGGGGAGGGGAGGAGAATAGCAGAAGACTTTGAATTTAGAGTTAGCTTAAAAGCATTGTCCAGACCCAAATGCAAAGTTTTTTTAGGTAACATCAGCAACGAAAGGCAAATTGTTGCGAAGAGGTTGGTGGTTGTGAAAGGTTAAGGCGTCTCAAATGCCTTGCAGGACGGGTCGAGAAGATCGGCCATTGTTGTCACATAGAGATCTCAAAAAATGACAAAGCTGCAAGCGACATCACCCTTTACTCCGTATCTGGGATGGTTGTCCCTGTCTGCCGTATCGCCATTGGTAAACATCATTACTTCATTCTCAATGTCTTGAGCTGCGACAAGATACCAGAAGGTTTTGTATAATGTCTTTTTAAAAATGCATGTCCATGCAGGGGAAAACGATCTTACATGAAGATAGAGCTGCTAGCGTCTGTCATGATACTCCATACTATTTTCAGCTCAGCGGAGACGGCGGAAGGATTTTAAGGAGCGTTTTAGCGCAATCCGCGTGCGGATCTGCGATAGGCACTTAAAAATGTCCCGAAGACAATAGCTGAAAATCACTGTGACAAGATCGACGCATATCCCATGCAAGATCCAAGCATATCCCAATAACATCTTTCACGGGATTGGCATCTATCCCCGAACTGACGTTACTCCGGTATATCTCAGACGGAATCCACGCCTCTGTGGTGTTATCAAACGGTTACCTAAATTGATGACCCCGAAATTGAAATACCACTGCAATGTGCAGTTAGTGAAGCAAGATAGATGCTGATATAGACCCTGCGTCTTAATTGAGATTTTTCGATTGCGGACTTATGATAGCGGCTGATAGAAATATACCTCTACCCACTGCTTACATAGAAAGGCTCATCAACGCTGTCTAAATGTGGAGTCCTGATGTGGATGTTGAAGGGTTGGGGTAAGAAGGGAAACCCTCGTGGGTTTGGGTGCGTAGAGTGGCAGGTGAGATGAGGAAGGATGGAGGTGAAGATGGAAGGAAACAAAACCACACGGGACAAAGCAATGTCGGTAGGTTGCAATGGTTCGCTACTGATTTAAACCAAATCCTCCTAATTAAGAAAAAAAAACTCTTGTCAGTGAGAGGTTCACAAAATATTTCCAAAACAAAAAAACGGTTGCACAAACTATGAGCTTAGCAATAATACGTCCCCTCCCCCCCCCCCCCCCCCCCCCCCCCAAAAAAAAAATTAACATGAAAGAGTGATAAAATATTAGTGAGCGCATTTCAAATATGCATCAAAATGCGCAGACCGAAATCACCTGCAACAATAAGGGAAATAACTCAATAAAATAATCTTTCCTTTACCATACATGATTACGTCCCATTATAAAACCAATCATATTATCATTCAATACTCTTATCTATTTCATCCCCCCTCCCCCCTCCCGTTGGGGTGCCGGGTGTTTCAGTATAAATAGTATCCCCACTTTTTGGAAATTTAGTGCTTTAAATTCCCACTGTCGCTGTCTTTCTCATTTGTTATTTCACATTCCTGCTATGTTCTATCAAATTGCTATACTATCTTCTTCTTCGCTATACCAGTCACCTACCTTTTTTCTTGGAAACTCTTCAGGGACAAAACTCCTCATTTGTGTGTGAGGTCTGTTGGATCAGCTTGGGAATATTGGACGCTTTCTGCCAGGTGGTCACTGGGGCTTCCTATGATGTTATAATTTAGCAATGTAGGCATTTTATATGTATGTGTTTTGCTGATAATTTATAATGATGTTTGTATTCTGTTTTGTTTTTGTAAACGGGGGTTCGATAAATTAGGGTATAGCCTCAGCGTCCCCTGCGTGGGATGTCTTTATTGTAAAGTGACCGGCTGTTGGAGGGCATTCAGTTTTCCCACTAGAATTGTTTCAGCAGATCTTTATGCGGATCATGGGTTGTCTGGTCCTGATTTGGCTCGGAAGAGTCCGCTGGACGTAAAGCAATAATCATGTAATGTCTATTAACACACATTTACAACCATATATACATATGCATAAAACATGACTCTGTCACATTGACGCTAGATTGGCGAGAGATAATAACGGGCTCCAGGATGACGCATTTCAAAGTAACAGATCCTTTTTACATGCACAGTAAGTGTTTGTGATAATATTCTGGAAGAGATGGGGATTAAGATCTGTAGATAGATGAGGCGTTTAGCTATCTCTATCAGTCGTTCTTTATCAAGATTCCTAAGCGAGGTGAGAGACTAATCACGGTGCTTGGTCACATGAAAATTTATATTTGTTCTCGGGCTTCAAAGTATAATTCGCTCACTTTAAGGAATGATTTTTGCTAGTCAAATGACTAGTTTAATTGGTCTCCAGAGGAGAAGAGCTAGTGGACACACAACAATACAAATAGAATGACACCAGTCATATGTATGTGATTTCAACTTTTATATGTTCAACACACATTTTAACATGACTTTAATTAAATGTAAATTAATAACTATAACTGTTCAGTGTGCTGCGAAAATTGTTTAGCAAGTCTTCTTCATCACGTGCTACAAAGGTATATGTGTTTGATGGTCTAATATTGTTCCGAGAATTTTTGACATCAGTTGCAGTTGAGAGGGACTTAGCTCTAATTTTCTGTGAGTGCTTGAGTCTGGTGGTCACTCTGAGGGAGTCTGGTCACTCTCAGGATGATCGGGCGAGTCTGGTAGCTACGGGGCCGGAGGTGGCGAGGTAGATTCTAGTTGATCTCCTTCTTTCCAGGGGAGCAAGCGTCAGGCGTTGACTCCACAAACCGTCCCAGATTGATTGATTGATTTATTGTTGCTTTAGGTCCAGCGGACTCTTCCGAGCCAAATCAGGACCGGACAACCCCCGATCCGCCTAAAAGATCTGCCGAAACAACCCTAGTGGGAAAATTGAATGCCCTCCACCGGCCAGTCACTTTACAATAAAGACATCCCACGCGGGGGACGGCTGAGGGTTGACCTCAACTACGCGAACACCCCGGTTACAAAAACAAAATAGAATACAACCATCATTATAAATCATCAACAAAACACATACATATAAAATGCCTATAGTGCGAAATAATACAATCATAGGAAGCCCTAGTGACCACCCGGCAGAAAGCGTCCAACACTCCCAAGCTGATCCAACAGACCTCATACACAAACAAGGAGTCTTGTCCAGGAAGAGTTTTCAAGAAAAAAGGTAGGTCATTGATCTAGCGAAGAAGAAGAAAGTATAGCAGAGTGATAGGACAGATCAGGAATGGGAAAGAGCAAATGATGAAGACAGCGACAGTGGGAATTTAAAGCACTAAATTTCCAGAAAGTGGGGATACTATTTATACTGAAACCCCCGGCACTCCAACGGGGGGAACTGTTGCCGCAGTGAATTAGTCATGCCTACAAAGGCAAGACAGGTTTTCAACTGGGGCTTTCACTGTTCCCTTTATAGGTTAGAACAATCTACAGTGACAAGATTGCTCATGACCCCAAGGGGTCCCGTCCCAGAGCTGAGCGGGAAAATCGAGAACTATGGCTACAATATTCTCTTCAGATATATTGGTATGTGGTGCCCTCCGCAAGGAGTCTATAGCATCATACACCTGCCGAGTTTCCCATATCTGATACGGTATGTGAATCTTAAGGCTAAGTTATATCGAGCAATATGCACAACATGTCAGAAACAATAATCGGTTTCTGTAAATACATATAACACGAACATACTAATACATGGCAATCAATATACTATTCAAACATACAAGTACTAAAAAACTACTAGTCTCTAGTCTATCACTCTGTTGATGATGGCTGAGGATTTTTTTCACTTCAGTCTGCTCCTTTGTTTTGACCCTCGTGGTCGTGGAAGAAGAAGAAGAAGAAGAAGAAGAAGAAGAAGAAGAAGAAGAAGAAGAAGAAGAAGAAGAAGAAGAAGAAGAAGAAGAAGAAGAAGAAGAAGAAGAAGAAGAAGAAGAAGAAAGATAGAAAGGAATGGGATTTAGTCAAATACAAAAATGTCAATCATTGTCAATCTGCTTCAGATTTTTATTCTGTTTTTCCTCGTTTCGTGGTCTCTAGATAAGGTGATCCCTATTGGGATAGTAGGCTATTTATGGTAATTATCAAAGAAATGGACGAAAAGATCAATAGCGAGAGCAAAGGAAATGAACACGGCAGCTGTTATCTGAAGGAGACTGCTGATGGTGGGTTTGATGAAATAACATTACAAAAACTTAATAATTATGAATGATAATGAGGTGATAAATCTGTATAGTGAGGGTGTATGTTTGTTACAAATCGCTTTCTTTAAATCTGATTTAGGAAGACGCTGCGTATAAATAACATCCTTTATTGTTATTGTTGTGTTATTTGTTGTTGTTCCTAATAACGAGAATACCAAGACGCAAAACTGAGGATACCAATAGGTATTATCATCATCATTACCATCTTCTGCATTGTCGTCGTCGTCATCGCATCGTCAGCATTACCGTTTCGGCCATTACGGTAATAGCTGTTTTATCGTAACTTATTGTTAGTCTCGAAGGACTTGTATTTTATCTTTTTGTTTTGCATGGCCGGAAATGACTTTTCGAATGCAATCTTTCGGACAAATAAGAAAGTTTGTGTTTTACATCTTATGAGATAATAAGGATGATCCTAAACAGCGATTGTGAGGTTAGCAATAAAAAAAACACGAAGAGAATAGCAACATTCAATAATGAAGACAGCTAACGTCAAAGTTGAGAAAGCGAAGAAATATAACAAAATGCAAGTTAAGGTCATTGAAAGAATCAGATCCTTGCCAAAAGGCCGACAATTCTCCAGAGACATCATCAGAAACAAACGCGATCTTGGCACTCAGAACTTCTGAAACCTTTGACAGGGCCATTTTGATAACAGACGGCATTTCGCACATTTTTCATTTGTCTGTACCCTATCATCATCATCATCATCATCATCATCATCATCATCATCATCATCATCATCATCATCATCATCATCATCATCATCATCATCATCATCATCATCATCATCATCACCATCATCATCATCATCATCATCAAAGAATACCTTCAGAATTTCCCATACAGAGTTTTGGAAGCTCACAACTGCCATCATCAGAGCTATTTTGATAATGACTTTCAGAAGGTCTTTAAATTGTAATAGTAGCGCTGTATTGTGTATTGGAGAAACTCTTACACACACTCTCTCTCTCTCTCTCTTTGTCTCTTTCACACACACGCACACACACAACAACAACAGCAGCAGCAAGAGCAACAGCAGCAGAAACAACAACAACAACAACACGCGATCTTGCCGTACAGAACTTCCGAGACTCTTTTGACTAAACTGAAACGGACCGACTTCGGCAAACCCCAAAGTTAATTTGACTTTAAGGGTGAGGCTTTGGGGTTAGGGGGTGGCTGGATAGTGTGAGAAGGGAGAAGTAGACCGACGATAGAGGAAGAGAGCTAATCAATACCATAGGAGAAAAATATAGTCTACTAAGGAATAGGAAGAGGAGGGGGTGAGCGATGATAGAAGTGGGACAACTGTTCAACAGGAAGCCGATGAGGGGGAGGAGGATGGACCGTAGTATATACAAACACCGACAAACAAAGAGGCGGGGGAGGGTGGTGGATGAAGAATGAGGAGAAGGTAGGAAGTGTGAAATACACTGGGGCGAGCAATCCCATTTAGATGAGAATTTAAGTGTAATGTCCCATCAACTTGAGGGTAATGACCTCGCATTCAAAGCGCCTCAAGCGAGAAAGAGAGAGAAGGGGGTGGAGGGTGGGAGGTGGAATGCACTGAGCATGCTACCAGGGCATAGCATGGAGGACCCACGCTATACAAACGTTTAACATCATCAGCAGCATCAAAGGCAACGAGAAAAGTGAAAATACGGATGAATTATGCCAGCTTTGGTTTGGCATGAACGTTCGTTTATAGTTATACAAGGATTACTTCATTTATTCATGTGTATCTTCTTTTGGTGTTGTTGTTTTTTTTTTAATTAAAAAAAGAAGAAGAAGATAAATAATGTTTTCCTGTACACCATTGGTCGTTTAAAAAAAGACGTTAAGGACATCGCTTTTCTCAGGGTCAATTTCATGAGGTCGGTGCCCTTTTATGATGATAATGAATCCCCGATCTCTTTTTGGAATCCCCAACTCGGTGGTGATTTCTCATATCGTGGTGGCCGCGAGGCGACTTCTTACCCCACCCAATGTCCGTGTCTGACGAACTTGACCTACTTCCAATACATAGCTTCAAACTAGGCCTAGACCTACTTCCAATACCTAGCTTCAAACTACGTTCTCAAAACGAGTGTAGGTCCCCAGTTTTACCGCTAGAATGGTTGACTGGGGTCCCTTTCACAGATTTGCTTCATTTTGGATGTCATACAAGCGAATTAATAAACAAAATATGCCCACGAAGTCAACCGCGTGGGTAAGTCGGTTTCGAAAATCATCCGCTACTGAAAGATGATGATGGTGATGATGATGATGACGACGACGACGACGACGACGATGACGACGATGACGATGACGATGATGATGATGATGATGATGATGATGATGATGATGATGATGATGATGATGATGATGATGTCTTAGAAAGTGGACTGTTACGAGAAAAAAATCTTTGTCATCGTCGAGAATGGAATTTGGGTCATTTTATAATGGGTGAATCTCTCAACCATTCCTCATCCCACTAAGGCAGAAGTGGACAAGGAGTGGACTTTGAAGTTTTAATGGGTCACGCGAGACGTCCGAAGCATTGTCCGGATACCTTGTGATAAAAGAGTTCTAGATGTCAGCGACGAAAGAAGACGTGGATAGCGTCCGCCAGACACTGTCATTGAAGTTGACCAACAAAGCAAGACAACAACTATAAATCTATTATATAGTTTAGTATTCATTTGAGTCTGTAACCCGTTCTTTTAAAGATTTACTGGGATCTTTAATCGGGTCGCTGGGGCGACAAGAAAAGAAGTATATTATGAAAATGACGTCTAAATGTTTTAGTATTTTCCATGAGTCGGTGATTTTATTTTTATCGTAATTCTCATTACATAAAAGAAAATTGCTGGGGCAAACAAACAAAAAAAATTCTCATGTCAGCATTGGAGAATCGAACGTGGGCTATGCTACCAGCACGTGAGGCAAGCGCCTCTACCCACAACATGCATAGCCATGCGAGTCCAAGTACTCAACACCCAACATACGCACATCTCCACCCCGAGAAAAAAAATCGCATTTTTGCGAATCTGTGCGAGATGAGTCCTAAATAGTCCAAAAATGACATTTTAAAAATGTTCCCTTTGTCCGTCTTGTCTGTCCGCTGTCCGCCGTCTGCCTGTGCAAAACATGCAAATGGATTAATATCTAAGAACCTATTTAACTACCACAACCAAACTTGGTATGGTGGTGTATATCCATGAGACCTCATAAATGATAAGTGATTAAATGACTTCAATTGGTCACAAGGTCAATAAATGTCAATTTAAAAAATGAAAATTTTCACAAAATTTCAATTTTTTCTAAGTTATTAATATTGAATTTTTGATTATTTGATGCATGATAGATATCAATGAGACACACAGCTTTGGTCAGCCTCACTCCAAGGTCAAGGAGCTGTCCAAAGTCGGCTATTATGGGTACTTTGAAGTTACCTTGACCCTAAACGTGTCGTATTTAGAGATGATAGATTGATCTTTGATATATAAGTTCCGTACTTGCTTTGATCCTGAAGGTCAAGGTCATTTTAGGCCTTGCAAAAAAACATACACAAAAAATGGTCAACGGACTGCGAAATGGCTGTTTATTTAACCCATAGTATGCAACAACATATGGGTTATTGGATCAGACATGCATAACATGGTGACGTGAAGATCAAGGTCATCCCAAGGTCACCTTTTTGGCATAAAATCACTTTTGTTGTCGTAGTTTATTTGGCAGTACATGAATGTATTTGGAGCCGGAGGTCAAGGTCATCTTAAGCTCAAGAGCATAGAAAGATCAAAGTTGGTATTACTTCGCATTTTAATGCCACCGTTTATTTCGTGTTTTTTTTTCCTGGGCACTCATTTTCTTGTTAAATATTGTGAGTTCCATAAGAAGTATGTGAGTCGTATAGGCTTTGTCCTTCTATGTTGTTAAGTGTTTTTAAAATAAACTCAACCTTGATGCAAATAAACAGATGAAAGTATCGATTTATATTTAAACCGTACTTTTGAAAGAGTTTTTTAACTTAAGATTTTTGTTATACGCCATTGGAGTCCTGAGTTTTTTTTATGTATAAATAGTATCGCCAGTTTGTGGACATTTAATGCTTTAAATTACCACTGTTTCTGTCATTCTCATTTGTTCTTTCTCGTTCCCAATCTGTTCTATCAATCTACTATCTTCTTCGCTAGACCAGTCACCTACCTTTTTTCTTCCAAACTCTCTCAAAAACTCCTCATTTGTGTACGGGGTTTGTTGGATCAGCTTGGGGATATTTGACGCTTTATGCCAAATGGTCACTAGGGCTTTCTATGGTATTTTTATTTAGCAGTGTAAGCATATTATATTCATGTATGTGTTTTGTTAATATTTTACTCTGTAATGATGTTTATATTCTATTTTGTTTTCGTAAACGGGGTTTTAATAAATTAGAGTACAGCCTTAGAGTGCCATGCATGGGATGCCTTTATTGTAAATGACCGGCTAGGGGAGTGCCTTCAGTGTTCCCATTAAATCTACTTTTTGTATCGAGTGCATTGTCATTTCTGTTGCAAGTGGGTGCCACGCATGCCTCAACTGGTTGGGCGCGCGCGTGCCTGTGTGTGTGTGTGTGTGTGTGTGTGTGTATCTGTGTGTGCGCGTGTTTTCATCACTATCGCCTGAACAGACAACTGATATACATCGCTGCAATCAGGTTCAAAATCAAGTAATCCAAGACAACACTTTCCTTTTATTAAGAACACTGTCAAAACGCACCGGACCATTTTGGCCATCTGCATCAACCTCTGTGCAGATCTATGCGTGCTTTGTGAGCCTCTCACCTGTGCCTTTCAGTTTCACAGAACGAGCGAGCTCATTAGCGTGCCACTGAGGCGAGACGGGGGCTAGGAGTGAAAATGGAGCAGAAGGAGTAATTACAGACAGTCTAGTGAAAAGAGGATTGAGTTCTTTAGCTTATCAATGGGAACGACACCGTGGGGAAAGTGAGATCCTGTGTAAAGAACCATTAGAGACAATCGATCCCTGTGTTCAGTGAAGCCCTTGCTGATGACACCAATATTTTATTTTTGGGTCGGAACGCAAATCTACTCCTGGGGGTCAATTTCCCGTCAAAAATTATACAATTGAACCCAATAAAATTTCGAAATCCTTTCCGTCTTCTAATAGCGATTTTCCTGACTTTACACCACACGTTTGAGTGATAGATGTGTTTATTATGCGTGTGAGTGGGTGAAACCTGTGAGCGTATATAATGGTACAGATCGCCGCGCTTTGATCCTGATTGGTGATTTGGGGAAAAGCGCGTATATAATATCCATTATTATTATTATTATTATTATTATTATTATTATTATTATTATTATTATTATTATTATTATTATTATTATTATGTCTTCCGCAGGTCTCGGCGAATATTCTTCCCCTTTGGCTATTCTGTTAACCCCACCTCCCTACGTACCTTCCCTCCTCCACACCTCCACATCGTCACATCCACCCTCTCATCCCCTCCCCGTCAACCCACCCGGCAAAGACCAAACTTCCGTTTGCTACTTCGTGCTTCCGCTGATAAGGGTGTTCATCTTCGCCCAGGACCAAACGTCACTATTTTTCTCACTGTATAGGAATGTGCCAACAACTGCTCGTTACGATTCCCAGTGATTACAGGCCCAAACCCCGGCCAGCGGCCATGATTATGACGCCACTTCACTGCTGATTATGACGACGACACTTTCGAGGACAAGTTATCACTACTCGCTGAAAAGCGCTATTTAAACTTGTGTGACCGTTTCCGATGCTGACCGTCCAGAATTACCTTGTGTGACCGCTTCCGCACATAGCGCGCAGCCGCGGCGGAGGTGAGTGAGCAGAGAGCAGGAAACAGGAATTAGAAGTTGTCGGACGTAAGCTTATTATACAAGATGGTTAAAGACCATCGGAGTAAGGATGGTTATAAGTTTGGATTTGATATATAATCGTTTTTCGATCCATTGTGACAAAACTCAGTTTGCCTTCACAGCGAAACTGCAGCAGCCGCTGAGCAGCGTCACTTAGGAAGAGGAAAGGGGGATGGGTTGGGATGGAGAGGAGGGTGGGGAGAGAAAAGGGAATATGACGTAATGCTTATGGGTTTAACTGTCCTTGAATAGCGCTTTTCCAGCTCAAGAGCTGCTCAAGGAGCTGGTCAAGACAGGGTCTAACTCAAGCCGCTCGAGGCGCCCACTTGACGGTGAGGGCGTTTGTATCCGACACCCACCCATCGCACACCGCGTGGCTGTGATCCGTCAAATCAGCTTGAAAGAAGGAGAAGGTTTCGTCGAGGCTCAGCTATGCTGTATATATACACCCACGTCCAGGACATGAGCGTACAGGCAGGGGCCGGGTAGCTCAGTTGGTAAGAGCGTCTTGCTAGTAACCGAAAGGTCGCTGGTTCGAATCCCGGATTGGTCAACGTGTGATCATATTATTTTCCCCTTTACCAACAACTGGCCCGCTGGTGTCAGTATAAATCGGTCCAGTAGTCACCTATATGCGAAAGTGTCGTGTGACTATAATCTACAAACAACAACACATGAGCGTACAGTTCCTTGTACGCATTTGTGTCCAAGGACTTAACTCTATCCACCTCCCTACATCAGCGTCAGGCTCTGTAAAAGCCGATGGTACGAATGTTTGCAAAGGCTGGACCTCCGTTTATAATCGCATCCAGGAAAAAACAACAACCGCCTGGAATGTTCCTAGCAGTAGGACAGGAGCGTCAGGTTATTTAATATCCGTGCGATGGTATGCATGGTATACACAGACTGGACCTCGGTTTATAATCTCATCCAGGAAAAAACAACAACAACCACCTAGAATGTTCCTAGCAGAAGGTCAGGAGTGTCAGGTTATTTAATATCCGTGCGATGGTATGCAAAGACTGGACTTCGGTTTATAGTCTCATCCAAGAAAAACAACAACAACCATCTAGAATATTCCTAGCAGTAGGACAGAAGCGTCAGATTATTTGATATCCGTGTGATAATATGCATCAATGCAAAGACTCGACCTCAATTTATAGTCTTATCCCAGAAAGAAAAAAAAACACACCAAAAACAACTAATATGTTCCTAGATGCATGCAAGAGGCATATTCCTTGGGTTTGCAGTTGTCAATAAAATACTTGCCGTGCTTTCGACTTGACTTTGACTTTAAAGAAAGTTGAGATCGCATTGCTTCTACCCCTTGGGGTCATGGGCAATCTTGCCACTGTAGATTGTTCTAACCTATAAAGGGAAAAGTGAAAGCCCCAGTTGAAACCAATTCACTGCGGCAACAGTACTCCCGTTGGGGTGCCGGGGGTTTCAGTATAAATAGTATCCACACTTTCTGGAAATTTAGTGCTTTAAATTCCCACTGTCGCTGTCTTCCTCATTTACTCATTCCCATTCCTGCTCTGTCCTATCAATCTGATATACTATCTTCTTCTTCGCTAGATCAGTGACCTACCTTTTTTCTTGAAAACTCTTCCTGGACAAGACTCCTTGTTTGTGTATGAGGTCTGTTGGATCAGCTTGGGAGTGTTGGACGCTTTCTGCCGGGTGGTCACTAGGGCTTCCTATGATGTTATTATTTAGCAATATAAGGCATTTTATATGTATATGTTTTGTTGATAATTTATAATGATGTTTGTATTCTATTTTGTTTTTGTAACCGGGGGTTCGAGTAGTTGGGGTAAAGCCTCAGCCGTCCCCTGCGTGGGATGTCTTTATTGTAAAGTGACTGGCCGGTGGAGGGTATTCAATTTTCCCACTAGGGTTGTTTCAGCAGATATTTTATGCGGATCGGGGGTTGTCCGGTCCTGATTTGGCTCGGAAGAGTCCGCTGGACCTAAAGTAACAATCAATCAATCAATCAATCAATCAAACAATCAATCGCATTGCTTCCAGAAAATCAAACTGACTTGAAGACAGACTAAAAAAAAGTAATGAACAGAGGAATAATGACTGTGCATTATACATATTTGTGTTTATAAATGTATGTATATATGTAAGCATATATGTATGCATATATGTATGTATATATGTATGTATATATGTATGTATGTATGTATGTATGTATGTATGTATGTATGTTTGTATGTATCTATCCATATTTCATACCAAAAATAACTTGTTTACTGTGTGTCCATTATGCAGGTGATAATTTTGTGTGCGTTTTTGAGTGCTTGTTTGCGACTTTTTGTATTTGAGCCTGTTGGTTTGGATGTTATATCTCACTATAAACAGAAGTGGATGCTTTGTATAATAACGCTTGGTCGAAATTTCTGAACAAATTGATGTTTGTGTGTATGCGTACTGACTAGCGTGCTCCTTTTAAGCGTATAAGAAAGAGAGAAAGAGAAAGAAGGAGCGGATGTATGTTAATGTTGATAGTACGCATACCATCTTGAGGGCACGTTGAACACGTAATAGCAAGACATTATGTTTAACATTCCGCCACTCCTAAACAGTAAATTCTCAGAAAATGCTGGTAAAAACACATACTTTCAAAACAAAAGGGCTCCAAGTTCAAGCATTTGAGCGTCACAGATCCTTTTCAAAATTACAATGAGTGTTTACCCCCCACCCTCTACCCTTACCCCCTCCGAAAAATACGATAAGGCCCCCCTCCCCCCCCCCCCCCTCGATCGCCAAACAAAACTCAACAAGTTCGGTTTTCGGTAATCGATAAATTCGTTTTGTTTATTTGCTTATAGAAAGTATCAAGATTGATTCTAAACTTAGCCCTGCTGCTAAATGTTGTATGAAATAACAGGCACAGCTTGGACGTCCACGCAACAAGGAAGGGACGCCTAAATAAATCTCAGAGCTTTAGCGGTCGGTGTCAGCAAAAGAGTACCCATTGTATCATCCTTCTACTCTGACAAACAGCTATGCAATTTGCCAAGTAAGTTCCTGGTCACACACAAATAAATTAAAGAAACAAACACCCTTGATAACCAGGCCTCTTTAATATAAATGGAAAACTGAAAAATAACCCTGACAAAAACACGGGAGAGGGGAAAATACCACACCCAACGTGGTCAAATTCTTATCGAAAGCACGGCAGGTACGGCTCAGACAGCTTAAAAGCATTATACAGACCAACTGCTGCAGAAAATCATCGACCTTACATTACAGTTGTTCTGCCTGCCCCAAACCTTAATAATATATACTACATATGATCAATTGCCCTTTGAAGAGTCTAAGTACTCGACGCACTGCCTACTTTTTTAAAACTCAATTTGAAGACCTTTTTACCAACTCAAGATTTTAAAATTTTACTTCAAGGCTCTAGCAGTTGTCCCCATTTAACAGTGTGCATCTTATTGATATAGTTCGGGATCTACTGGGTGACCCTTAAACAACATTTGTTCTTCTTTAACACTTTTTTGTTTTTAAATAATTAGAACAAATGAGCTGGACTTACAGAGCGCGCTTAGCCGTTCAAAGAGCTGGTCAAGGCGCGAAAATGTTTATGTCGTAGGTCAAATGCTTTTTACCTATAAAGGCGTGAAACAGAGGGTAAAAAGGCTAATTATTTTCTTCGTTTACACTTCTACTTCTTTTCAACACAGCTTTGAACCTAAATACCGGCGTAGTTTCTATGAATGTCTTTAAGGTGTTTTTGTTTGGACATGTTGACTGTTTGAACTGAAAATAATGTCTGTGATTATTTTTTGCACGGAATTTTGTTTGATGTGTATTTTAATTAGAATAATAATAATAATAATAATATATTATTTTATAAAGTGCCAATTCCAAACTAGTAGTGTGTTTTAGGCGTTCGCACGTATGCACAAAGACACGCTCGCAAGTTAACAAATAATACAATGATATCAGCAGTTACAGTAACATGGGATATACATAAAAAGGCCTAAATTGTCAGCAAGTAAAATATATGTTTATATAAAGTCCCCACTAACGACCTGCACCCCCACCCCACCCCCTCCTCTCACCCATATGCACTTCTTCACACCGCACACATAAACAAACGTATTACATCTTGAATCTATTTTCACTCATCTGAAAGGCCAGTTTCCAGATTTAGTCGACATGTGAACCAACCCTGCGAATCACCTTACACCAAACAGCTGACCATGGCAGTTTGTACAGACTCACAGTACGGGGGATTTTGGAGAACGTCTTCGTTGGACCGGTATTATTATGTCTATTTCCTGTAATGTCTACTCACTTTGCTGCTTATTCATTCAAAGGCATTTTTCTGTTGTATGTCCTGTTGTTTTTTTAATCGGATAATAAAGACGGATGTATTGTATTGTATTGTATTGTACTGTATTGTATTGTATTGTATTGTATTGCGTGTCTACTAGCCGATTGCTTTTGTTTATTGAAGGTGTAGCTCTTTGGTAGCACTCCGATGTTTTATTTGTTGCGATATTGTTTTCTTTTTTCTGTGAAGCCATGAAGGCTGCTGAAGTCAGAGAAAGGTGGATTATGCTGGTGAAACGATCATCTGTGGTGCACCAACGACTTTCGAGTTACGGGATAGGATAGGATAGGATAGTCTACGATTTCGTAGAGCGAAAACCGTTCACAAAAAAAAAGGATATCAAAAGTAACACATTTTTTACCACTCAAATCTTGTAGAGATTCATTTTACCTTGAAAGTGTAAGGCAGTCAATTGCGACGAGAAATCTTCATTTTTCAACACTGTGTTATTAGTTGATTTGTGACATCTTAACTTACCGCTAACCAATTGATACTCAGTTTTCACTACCACCACCCAATACCATCCCCACTACCATCATCATCATCATCATCATCATCATCATCATCATCATCATCATCATCATCATCATCATCATCATCATCGTTCTCATCATCATCATTATCGTTCTCATCATCATCATCGTTCTCATCATCATCATCATCATCATCATCATCATCATCATCATCATCATCATCGTTCTCATCATCATCATCATCATCATCATCATCATCATCATCATCATCATCATCATCATCATCATCATCATCATCGTTCTCATCATCATCATCATCGTTCTCATCATCATCATCATCATCATCATCATCATCATCATCATCGTTCTCATCATCGTTCTCATCATCATCATCATCATTATCATCATCATCTTTGTCGTCGTCGTTATCATCGTCGTCGTTATTATCACCGCCATCATCAACATCATCGTTATTACTCCTCCAGATGAGAGTATAAACCGAGGTCTAGTCTAACTTTAAAGATCCTGACGCTCATGTCCTAGACGGTTAAGTGGCGGCTACACAAATACACCACGCAAGCACTATATCCCATCTCCCCATTCCCGGTCGCCCAGGATGGTGGCCAGACGTCTGGGCGTCAGACTTTGCACCCAAATGTTGCAAGTGGGTGCCTCGGGCGGCTTGAGTTAGATCCTGTATCGCCAGAGCCTTGAGCGGCTCTTCAGCTGGAAAAGCGCTCTATAAAAGTGATTAAGTAGGATAAAATAAATGTCATCATCATCGTTATTATTACCATCATCATCATCATTATCATCATCATCATCATCATAATCATCATCATCATCATCATCATCATCATCGTCGTCGTCGTCGTCATCATCATCGTCATCAAATCACTTAGACTTGACAGCACCGACTTCGACAGTAACTAGGTAAGCAATTATTAGGTCCATTGATGGCAACAACGATTACCACATGCGGCAAGATCAACGCGTAGACACTGCCGGGATTAGACTTTAAAGGACGATCCAGTATCCAGCCCTACTGACCAAGTTTATGAGCAGTTAGCAGGTCAAGGTATGACAAACACGAGACTATCCTATCCCATCAGTCCATAAATTCCCCGGAAACCGTCATGGGAGCCTTGGTTTTCTCAAGATGGCCTGTGAAAACACCAGCGATAGTCTTCAAGGCGGTAGGAGAGTGCAGTCTGTAAAACGTTGTGGGGCTGCCCAGGACAAGTGGAGATTGGGGCGGGGAGAAAGAGGGGGTAAGGGGGGGGGGGGGTAGGGGCAGAGACAGAGTCCTGCAACCCACCACCACCATGCCTTACTAATTCGTAAGTCGAAACTACACCTCTTTCTCACGCACACAAACACCCACCCCCCAAACCCCAACTTAGGTCAATTTGAGCCAACACTATCCTATCCTATCCTGTCCCATAACCCGAAGGTCGTAGGGGCACCACAGATGATCGTTTAACCAGCATACTCCATCTTTCTCTGTCCTCAGCAGCCCTCATGGCTTCGCTCAGTGTCAAACCAGTCCATTCTCGAATGTTGTCCTCCCACCTCTTTTTCGGTTTCCCCCTTCTTCTACCTCCTTGCACTGTGCCTTGCAGAATGGTCTTTGCAAGGCCTGATGATCTGGTGACGTGGCCATACCATCGGAGTTTCCGTTTCTTCACCACTGTGAGCAGGTCATCGTGTTGTCCAATGGCTTGTGTGATGGTCTGTCGGACTTCGTCGTTGGTGATGTGTTGGGTATAGGAAATGCACAGAAGTCTTCTGTAGCACCTCATCTCCATGCTTTGTATTCTTCGTTGGAGATCTGCTGTGAGGGTCCATGCTTCGCAAGCATATAGGAAGATGGAGATGACCAGAGAGCGCAGCAGTCTTACTTTGGAATGTAGACTGATGGTTCTGTCTTTCCAAATGGGCTTCAACCTTGTCAGGGCAGCAGTTGTTTGTGCGATCCTGGAGCCAACACAGTCCTATGATTATATCGAGGGAGCACACTGCGTAACTGGAGACTAGCCGAGATTTACGTTCGCCATCTCAAAGACTGCACACGAGCCTGGATCAAGAGCAAGCTGCACAAGAGGCAGGATTGAAACCGCGTCTCCCAAGTTTCACGTACAAGATGAATGCAGTCGCGGACCATTTATTTATTTATTTATTTATTTATTTATTTAATCGTTCTTATATAGCGCTTTTCCAGCTCAAGAGCTGCTCAAGGCGCTGGCCGATACAGGATCTAACTCAAGCCGCCAGAGACGCCCACCCGCAGCCTTTGGGCGCATGGTCTGACGCCCGGACAACTGAGCACAATCCTGGGCAGCCAGGGATGGGGGAGAAGGACCTAGGTGCATGCTGGGTGTTTTCTTGTCACCGGCACTCACCCGTCTAGGACATGAGCGTCAGGATCTTTAAAGTCCGTTATGATGGAATGTATGCGACACAGACTAGACCTCGGTTTATACTCTCATCCGAAGGAGTAGGAAAACAGGAGTAAAGTCCTGCTTTTGCTTCTCTCTCCTTCACCCCCGCCCCACCCCTTCCTCTTCTCCTATAACGCTCATAGAGATGCTCACGGCGCTGAACGAAATAGAGATCGAACTGCAGACGCCCAAGGCGCAAACTTACCGCATTCTGAGCACTGTCAAGAAGGCATGGACCACTACTATTAACTCGATCTTAATGTAACAATTATTACACTTAATACGTCAAATAAATGTAATACCTAAATTACATTTCTATATTGTTACTTGCACCAGCTTTGAATTCCGATGATTTGTATTTCTTTCTTCCTTAAACTCGTCCCAGTATCGCTGGCAAAATCTTTTAGTTTTTTTTTTAATCTGCATTAAATATTTGTTTACTTGACTTAATATATCAAGATTATTCGCCATTATGTAAAAAAAAAAAAAACAACAAAAAAAACTAATACCAACCATATTTATTTTGTAAAATTATCTTGCACTAAGAGTAGCCTACGTCCAGAAGCATCTGACAGATAGTTGCTAGGTAACTCTGTTATTACGAAACTGGGAAGGAAAAAAAGAAAAAGCCAATACCCTGAAATCCAAACTGAAACTGTTTACCTGAGGAAGAATTTTGCTGAGCAAGGTAGACCGAGTTTACTAGCGGTATTCAAACTTTCTTTTTTGACTCACGGATGTAGCGAAGCTTTAAATCAGTGAGGAGCACTTACATTGTTATTTTTGATTTTGGTCACCGAGATATGCCACAGATAACAACATGCAGAATCCCATCCAGCTGTGAAAGGGTATCTGGCTGTTTTTCGAACCAGAGAAGGTAAAACAGCAATGGAAAGGAGTTGCTGCACAACTTCACACAGCTGGCTCAGAAAAAAGCGACGTCCTTAAAGCCTCTACGTATTCCTAAACGCCCCACCCCCCCCCCACCCATCCTCCCCAATACTAAAAAAATTAAAAAAACGAAAATAAAACACAGTTTAATTTACAGGTTTTGCTATAGCAACAAGCGCCCACCAAAACCCTGCAGCGCCGACATAAAAAACCCAAAAAACAAACAAAAAAAACCGGTAAAACAGGAAGTAGATGGGCAAAGTTGGCCCTGATAAAAGGGACATTTCTTGTTTTTTGCTTTTAAAAGCCTTCATCTTTACTTCTTTTATTTATGTATTTATTTATTTATTTATTTATTTTGGCTGGCGGTGCCCATCCCAGAATGTAGTTTTAGCGTTGGCTGGCCTGTGCGCACTTCATTCACAAACTTGCCAATCCCATCCCATGACTTTGGAATTTCATTGATTCTGGCTGTCTTACTCCCGTTTGCTACCGGTGTTTACGCACAGTAAGGTCATAAGACAAATCACCCACTACCCCCTACGCCGTTATTACTAAGTATGAGAGACACAGAGAGAGAAAGTCGAAGTTGAAGTCGAAACCATTCATAGGATAATAGCATTAGGTCTTATGGACCTGTCTTACAGTTAGTGCTTAATAAAATTGTAAAATGAAAATATAATTAAAAATTTCAGAACAAACAAAATAATTTACATAAAATTGATTTGAAACTAACACAAACCTGAACAATGGTAAGAATTTTAAAAAAATTACTAAGAAAATTAATGTACCGAAATACACATACTCCCTCCCCCAACCCCCCTCCAATACCCAATAGAGAGAGAGAAAGAGAGGGGGGGGGGAGAGAGAGAGAGAGTCAACTTCTAGTCTTTGCACCCACCCCCACTCTAGTCTGTGCACGCACGCATTCCATCGCACGGACATTAAAGATCCTGACGCTCATGTCGGGTGAGTGCCGGCTATACAAGTACACGCAGCACGCACTAGGTCCCTTTTCCCCATCCTCGGTCGCCCAGGATAGTGCTCAGTCGTCTGGGCGTCAGATTGTGCGCCCAAAGGCTGCAAGTGGGCGCCTCGAGCGGCTTGAGTTAGATCCTTTTATCGGACAGCGCCTTGAGCGGCTCTTGAGCTGGAAAAGCGCTATATAAAAGTGATTTAATAAATAAAATAAAAAATTTAAAAAAATGTCGAAAATTACCCCACTACCAGTATGCGTTCTTACTTCTTTTGCAGAATAAAATTCTTCGGATGAGAGTATAAACCGAGGTCTAGTCTGTGTCGCATACATTCCATCATAACGGACTTTAAAGATCCTGACGCTCATATCCTAGGCGGGTGAGTGCCAGTGACAAGAACACACTCAGCATGCACCTAGGTCCTTCTCCCCCATCCCTCGCTGCCCAGGATTGTGCTCAGTTGTCCGGGCGTCAGAACATGCGCCCAAAGGCTGCGGGTGGGCGTCTCGGGCGGTTTGAGTTAGATCCTGTATCAGCCAGCGCCTTGAGCAGCTCTTGAGCTGGAAAAGCGCTATATAAGAACGATTAAATAATAAAATAATAAATAAATAAAATTGCTGTGTATTTGCCTTTGTCAAAAGGGGAGAAAACGCGTCTAGGAACAGGCTACTACCGGAAGTATCATGGCTCATTTGGGAGTGCAGTGGCCAACACCATACTAAAGTAATGGCCACATTATGTTTACGTTTTACGGCTTATCCATGGAGTAATGAGAGTTTTCACTGACCAGAATTTGGACGAGTGGCCACACCTTATGAGTTTAGTGGCCACATTTGGCTTATGTTTTACGACTTATGCATTGGGTCGGAGGTAGTGGCGTCAGGTTTAGCACGGCCCGGTTCAAAATTTTAAACGTGTTGAGCTGTAATTTTATTACAACAAGGCACTTTTTCCATGACGATATAATGTACTTTTACGATTAGACTATAATATTAAACAACTTTACTAATATCGACACGCGACTAGTGAAGTCAACTGCCCTTAGCTCGCCAAGTCGGGTGTAACAGACAACATGTGATGCGTGTAATCATGCGTGTGGGAGGAGTTAAGGTTGACCTCTAAACTCGTGACGTTACATCCTCGCTTCTAATTGTTCCTCGTAGGCCAGGCTTATGTATTTTTGCAGAAAAAAAATCAAACATGCCTATCTTTGTGAAATTTTACGTTATCCAGTACGCAAAGAAATACATAAGGAATTCATAAGCGTAACACAAGTGTGGCCGGGTGCCTAGCACAAGCGTGGCCGGGCCTTAATATTGATACTAATACTAAATTACTATAGTACTAATTAATACTACAAAAGGTCGGTTGCTGAGCATTTTACACAGTAAAGTTTACAATATGTTACACTCGATGTTGTCTTGATTGATTGATTGATTGATGTTGTCTTTTTATCAGTTGATTCAGCCTCGATGCTTGAAAACTGATAAAGTGTAACTCAGATTCGTTTATCCACGCAGCCTGCTCACTCAGCAACAAGGCAAAGGCGTCGTATGTAGTTTTCCAACTTTATTCAGCGAACGTCAACAACTGCATACAATCGTTTCTTCCACTCTCAACTTTTCACTTTCAACTTTACAATACACTACTATTTTGAAACAGTGCGGCACTTATATAGTCTCTTTAACTCCAGAGAAATAAAGAACGTTCGGGCAAGACATAATTATAACCAATCAAAACACATTTCGTCATCACTGTCTCACGTCATACAACCTTATTTGGGATGGGAGTTTCCTTAGTTACCACTAAAATTATCCATAGGCTACGCTTCGATCGATAGTAAACAACAAACTCTAGAAAATTCTCAAAAAATATCGACCAACTAAAATTACCAACGTTATACAAATCTTCTTCTAATAACAACGCAAAATAGAATCAAAGATAAATACACTCCATTACTGCGTGCTTTGCAAAATAAAAAGATCAAATCTATCGCGCGCGTCACATACGAACTATCGTGCGCCTTTCAACATAACACAATAATAAATCAAGGTTCTTGAGGTGCTTTACTTCGGGGTTCCGTATTTCTGTCATACTAATTTGAACTGTTCATAAATATACAGTGCTTTACAAAGCTCAAAGGGCTGCTCATGGCGCTTAGTGGAAAGATAATCTAATTAGGCTCAAGCTACCCAAGGCGCCAACTTGCTGCCGGATGGGCACGTCCACCTAGGGTGCGATCATTTTCCACCTTGGGGGTCCTTTTGTTTTTAAGACGGTAGCTGTCAATGTTGACGACTATCAGAACAAATAGTGTAAACTAGACCGTCCCTTGCCCATCCCAGTGTTGCTAAACAGGCCACCTTCCTTGAAAGTGAGATAAGGGAAGAAGAAGAAGAAGAAGAAGAAGAAGAAGAAGAAGAAGAAGAAGAAGAAGAAGAAGAAGAAGAAGAAGAAGAAAGAAAGAAAGAAAGAAAGAAAGAAAGAAGAAGAAGAAGAAGAAGAAAGAAAGAAAGAAAGAAAGAAAGAAAGAAAGAAAGAGAGTGGGGCAGAGGGAGGGAGGGAGAGAGAGGAGAGAGAGAGAAAATCCCATTTGGGAATTTAAGTTAAAATCACAATTGTACAAATTGATAGCCTAATCATAGTATAATAACTAAGTTTGAAGAAAGGGAACATAAATGATATGAGGATGAAATGGTTCTTCTTTACTTATCCTTAATTATCTTTCGTTGTTCTCTTACTTCATTGCACCTTTTTTTTAAAATTTACTCACTTGTTAAATATCACTAACGTGAAATAACGTGAAAAAACGTGAAATAATAAAACCGATACAAAAACACCCAAATGAAACAGAAGGGGAGATGCTTGCTGCAATACACTGCCATTTAATGACATGCAGCTAGAAGTGCTGGCACAAAACTTGTGCGTGTTTGCGTGAGAGAGAGGGGGAGAGGGAGTGCGCGAGCTGCAGCATAGAAGAGAATAATGTGGCAGAGATGAAAGGACGAAAACTCATCTCTTCCTTAAATGTTTCTGATCTTGCCTTCCATCATCATATACCGCCACCACCCACTCCATCACCCCTTCTTAGCTCTCTCCCCTCTTCCCTCCCTCCCTTCGTCTCTTATTCTTTAGCAAGTGTCTGATTTTATTTTGTAGGAAGCCGGATGTTTAGAATGAATGCGTGAGTACTGCGCTTTGAACTGATATTGTTCCTTGGGGAAAAAGCGCTATATAAATATCCTTATTATTATTTTATTATTATTATGGCGTGTTGCTTAGCACCCGAATGCTTAGTATCTACATATTTCGCTCTTTGCAGAAAGGAACGAGTCACAGACGCTGTAACGTTGTTGTCACATGTCACTAATCATCTCCAAGCTTCCCTGAACAACCCAGACGATTAAACAAAACAGGTGCTACAGACCTCCATTCTGTTGACTTTTATTCCGCTTCTGAGCTCTTCTTCTGGAAAGGCGCAATACAAAATGTTCCACATCACTGATCCAAAGGACCCTGTATCAGTTCTGCGTCACCTCATTTGGACAGTTCATAGAGATTAAACTGTTTACCCTTCGCTTTGGGTCCTACGTTTTAGACACGCTTGACCTAAAAATCCTGCCAGTCAAAAATTATGGTTTCATAAGGGACTTCTGTGCTACATGGTCCAACGCTTTATTTTGACGCTAACAGGACTACACTACACTACACTACACTACACTACACTACACTACACTACATATATTTACTGTGCAACCTTTACATTGCACTTTACAAATTACATACACAAAAGTGGGGAAATGTCTGAAACAGTTTGACCTGCCTCAATAATTACATTAAATAAATCAATACATTGTGAGTAATAATAATAATAATAATAATAATAATAATAATAATAAAAATAATAATAATAATAATAATAATAATAATAATAATAATAATAACAACAACAATAATAATAATAATAATAATAATAATAATAATAATAATAATAATAATAATAATAATAATAATAATAATAAACCCTCATCGTCATCATCATCATCTGCACTCTTATCAGCTCTTTCGATGTCAGAGGTGTTAATCCACACTAAACCCAGGCATCATGCTTACTAAGATAAACTTCTAAACGGACTAAGAAGCAGCAACCAGATAGTTAAATAATAACGTAAATGTGTGCATCTCACTCTGAGTAAAAAGGCTGGGGTCTCTTCCTGCAAGTTGTAATAATGGTCACTTAGGGCTTCTACTCAGTTCTGCTCGACCTGTGGATCCAATCCTTTGTCGTACCCAAGAGGGGGACAGGTGGTTTGTTAGAAGATGAAGATCGTGACCTGTTGGCGCCCTCGCCTGGGACCTCATTGACTTTGTCACTTTGATTTTACCTCTTAAAGCACGCGACGCTGCTCAACCAAAATGGAGCCTTTTGGGCTAGAGGGGAAGGGGTGGTGGGTCTCTTTTGAGCGCCTTTTATTTATTTTCATTGAATCATTTTTAAATAGCGCTTTTTCCAGTTTAAGAGCTGCTCAAGGCGCTGGCCGATACAGGATCTAACTCAAGCCGCGTGAGGCGCTCACTTGCAACCTTTGGGCGCACTGTCTGACGCCAGACCACTGAGCATAATCCTGGACGACCCGGGGATGGGGAGAAAGGACCTAGTGTATTTGTGTAGCCGGCCCCCACCTGTCTTTCTTCAAGATCTTTGTATTCGGACAAAGGTTACACAGTGTCATGTTGCATCAGAAAATACAGTTTTAGCACACGTGTACATATGCACGATGTGTTTCAAACATTGGCAGAAAGATAACATATACTGAGATTCAAAATAAGAGATGCAAATATGCGAACAGTTTCAAAGCATAATAAACATTCTGATCTTTTTTTTAATTACAAACATTACACGGATGGTTTGGTATCACTCCAGTTCGCATCAAAATAGAATTAGTTACCGTAATTCTTTGGTGATTTTCATCTGGAATCACATCAGTTTTACACCTTGACTTTGTCTTACTGCCACGAATACCTTCGACCATTCAATATCAGTTCCCAAAACTTTTGTCCTCCCAGCTTTTAGAGGCCTTCCTAGCCTAGCCTACCAGGCCTATCCGATCCAATCCTATCCTATCCCGTACCACAGATGATCGTTTAACCAGCGTACTCCATCTTTCTCTGTCCTCAGCAACCCTCATGGCTTCGCTCAGTGTCAAGCCAGTCCATTCTCGAATGTTGTCCTCCCACCACTTTTTCTGTCTCCCTCTTCTTCTGCTTCCTTGCACCGCGCCTTGCAGGATGGTCTTTGCAAGACCTGATGCTCTGGTGGCGTGGCCATACCATCGAAGTTTCCGTCTGTCGGACTACGTCGTTGGTGATATGCTGGGTATAGGAAATTCCCAGAAAGTCTTCTGTAGTACTTCATCTCCGTGCTTTGTATTCTTCGTTGTAGGTCTCCTGTGAGGGTCCATGTTTCGCAAGCATATAGGAAGATGGAGATGACAAGGAAGCGCAGCAGCCTTACCTTGGAGGGTAGATTGATGGTCCTGTCTTTCCAAATGGGCTTCAACCTTGTCAGGGCAGCAGTTGTTTGTGCGATCCTGCATTTGACTGCAATGGGGTTTACCACAAGTATATCAACTAACAAGTTAGTATCTCCCTTCTATGTCTCTGTCGACGTGCGCGTACAACCGGTTGCTTCCCTTTACATGCTTTGTGCTCCATAGAGCGTCGTCGGCCTAAAATAATTTCTTAGAAACTTCAAAACCCAGGGGAATTATGGGTAGGGAAATCCTTTTCTCAAATGACGTCGGCAGGACTCTTGCATGGCACACGAGACACACGCAAAATGGCGTCACAAGAAGATTGGTTAGATCTGAATTCGTCTAATTTGACCTCGCATGCTGCTGGATAACAATGCAATTTGAATTTGCTTTCAAAAATCAAAAGAGAGCGAGACCACAACAAAGTACAACGAGCCAAGGCGACGCAAACCCTCAAGGCCGACAGAACAAAAAGCACACAACCTACAAAAGGTAAGTACCCGTGACCATACACAATAAAGTAGGCCTAACCACCATTGCAAAATAGGATTGATCATCACCATGATTGAATTTTTCCACCCCACCTTCCAATCGGTACGGAATCGAACATATGCTCAAATCATCATATCTTTGACAGAACTTGCATGTGCATTATACAGTGTGATTCAAGCGATAAATGAACCATCACATCGAAGCGATCTGAGCAGCTGAATCGATGACAATGGCGATCAATCGTTCACTGAGACTCACGATCGCCTGCACTGAGCTCACATACATGTGTGCATGTTTCTATAAATCCATCGTGTTCTCCTTCGATAATTGAGCAAAGCCTTTGTTCACTACCTTAAATATACAGTTCCTCTCCCAACTTTCGTTTAATTTCAGCCAGCACATCTTCGCGAAAAATGGCGACCACGACTGCAACCGTAGCTAGTTATCAGATTTCCCAGAATTCTCTATTCTATTTTTAGGTTTGGGATAACCCCGTCTCAGCTGTGGCTAAAACCAAGGGCAACAGGACCACCACACGTCGACTGGGGGCAATACGAGATACTAACTTGGTAGTTGATATACTTGTGGGTTTACCCACTGACCAGAAATCTTCATCAGGGACACTGAGCCATTAGTTCCTTTTTCTACAATCCTGTGAAAGTTTGTATTGTACTGTAGCTAGCGCCACGGCGTGGGATAACTACTGCCAAGTCGGCCTTCTGCAGCTAAAGGAACACACCGCGTAGCTGAGACTACTCTAGGTTTACGTTCAGCTCTATACTGAGTTTCAAGAGTTTTTATTTCAAGACACATGCTTTTAACCATCTATACAACGAAAGGCTATACGCCCAGGGGGCTTTTTAGCCAAGAGGGGGAAATGGGGAGATTGGGGAAATACATGAAACAAGCATGAATGGCAATATAAAACAACTTTCATGTTATGAAAACAACAACCAACAATAGGACACAAAGAAAGGTATACAAAATTCACACTTACAGTGAGTAACTCAATATTCCAAAGTCCCTTAGTTTCTCCAATAAGTACAGTAATACCCATAGTTAAATAAATAGTCACCTTCTCAATTCATTTTCATTTACCCCCCAAAAAACTATAGCATTCTTAATTCATTATTTATCAACAGACAAACAAGCAAAAAAACAACACTTTTTATGAGTAGTGCGAGCAGGACACAGTCGAGACAAGAACTACGAGGCCAAGAAAGAAAAATCTGATCTGCTGAAAAATGCACTTGATAGGTCAAACAACAACAAGAAAAAAGAATGTATTATTTAAATAATGAAAAAAACAATGTTAATATAGCGGCTCAAATACAATAACCTCTTCTTTGACTTAGAGTTCATCAGCTGTTGTAATTTAAAGACGTTTGGGTGACACCAAAAATATTGAGGTAAATAAGAAATTCTATTTTCTTCCAGTAAGGAATTTGAACAAGTGAACAGATAGTGGAATTCGTCACCTATTTCATTCAGGTCACAAAAAGGGCACAACCTTTCTTCCCGTGGCACATTTATATATCTTTGTGACTGGATTGGTAACTTATGGTTGTTAAGTCTGAATTTCAATATATTCTTTCTCATACTAGTGATAGGTACTCGATCAGCGAGTCTCAGATGCGCTGTGGCCTAACGGTACTATCTACATTGTATAACTGATGGCATCACTCTCTTCCCACGAGGTGTCTGGCATGCCACCAAGGATTCTGAAACCGCGTTAGATCATCCTGAAAAAACGGAACTGACGTCTACAACTAACTAACTGCATGAGACACAATCTACTGATGACCAAATGTCCACTTTTCAATTGGAATTAGTTGTGACCAAAGAAGACTGTAGTTTTAAATGTACGTATGTATGTATGTATGTATGTATGTATGTATGTATGTATGTATGTATGTATGTATGTATGTATGTATGTATTTATGCATGTAAGTATGTATGTATGTATGTACGTATTTAGATTGCTTATATTTCATTCCTGCTTTTTCTCTTTCTTGTTAGTGTTTTCATTTTGGTTGAGTCATATTAAAAAGAAAGAAGCGCTCAAGGGGGACAACATAAAGCAGCAGGAGAGAGAATATGGCTATCATCCTCATAAAGCCGGTCGTGAGAAACGGGAGTCTCTATTCCTTTCGAGTGAGATGATATAGAAAGACCTTTTCCAGCTTAGAGCAACTTAATAATGACTTGAAGCTGTGCTACCTCATTACAACCCTTGTAAGACACCAGTTTTATTCTTAGTTTAATAATGAGACATATTTACAACACCCGGAGTCAACAGCAGCGCGAATGCAACCGAACTTTTGAGAATGTAGTTCTGCCTTTTCATAGGATACACTACAAAGAACAGCTGCTGAAGATTGCTGATTGAATACAGAGCGCTGAACTACTTGCGAACAAGATTTACCAAAAAATGCAGGGTGAATTCTGGAGCCTTGAGAAGTAAAATGGTAAACTCGCTTTTATAGATGTTATAAACCTCAACGATTTCATCCATCTCCGGAACAGCAGGACCTGCGTCAACGTTGAGGATGCTACACTCCTCTCCGCTTCTCGCATGACTGGGCACCACTGGACATCCACACACCTTGATTAGATCAGAATCTCCGTTCTCAAAGCTAACGAAAACCTGTCGCTTTCTTGGCCAAAGGTCATTTCGGGATAACTACAGGTCTAAGAAAACTTTCCTCCTCTGTAGGGACCTCGCCGCAAGAGCCTCGAAAACTCTCTAGGCGAGTGTCTCGCAATCTGGGAAAGCCATAAATAACCCATCTCCCAGATGGAAGAAGGAATGAGAAGAAATAGTGAGAGTGCAAAACAAAGAAAAACGAAGAGAGGGCGCAAGATAGAAAGCGAGAAGGGAAACTTTCAGTGAAACTGACGTCTGATGACCTTAGCGCATTACGAAGTGTCCCGCTAGGGCTGTAAGATGACAGTGCTGAAAAGTAGCAGGCAAGGCCTTGAGTTACCCTTCTTACTCACTCGGAACTGAAGTGCTGTCCCTTGAGGGCGCCTCTTGCCTTCAGTCCCGTGTTCTCGTAAATAAAGCGAATGTGCGCTTGTGTTGGTTTTCCAAGTTTTGGCTGGATGGTCGTTTTGGCTTACGTTCCACATTAAAATACGTCCTGAACACACACACATATCAAAGTTTGTTTGTTGTTTTATCGTGTGGATGTGATTGGCCTGGTAAACTAATGGTCGAGTGAAATCCTTTTGAGCAGCTCTTCTCTCTCTCTCTCTCTCTCTCTCTCTCTCTCTCAATCTCTCTCTCTCTCTCTCTCAATCTCTCTCTCTTAGTGTTTTTAGGTGTTGGGATGCGTATGTGGTTGCGTGTTATTGACCAATGTACGCATGTTGTGTTTACATTTGTTCGTGTAAAGCCCTTTGTGGTTTTGGAAAGCGCTGTATAAATTGCCTGTTATTATTATTATTATTATTATTATTATTATTATTATTATTATTATTATTATTATAAGATAGATAGATAGATAGATAGATAGATAGATAGATAGATAGATAGATAGATAGATAGATAGATAGATAGATAGATAGATAGATAGATAGATAGATAGATAGATAGATAGATAGATAGATAGATAGATAGATAGATAGTTAGATAGATAGATAGATAGATAGATAGATAGATAGATAGATAGATAGATAGATAGATAGATAGATAGATAGATAGATAGATAGATAGATTTTATGAAATAAATAAATAAAAAAAATAATACCGTGTAAATCTTTTTTTTTTTAAATTATGAGGTATTGTGCATAGACAGACATAAGACTAAGTAAAACAAATTATTCTGGACATAAACCAGATCACACAAAAGATGTTTTGTGAAATATATAAAGCAAGAGTGCATAATACAGGGTGTTCCAAAAGTCTTGGACACATTTGAAGTCCCCATATCTCAATTACTATGAATGGTAGTAAGATAAAAGTTGTGCCATTTTAAAGCTAATTACATTAAGTTTTTTGTAAAGCTGTTGATTTTTTTTTCTTTTCAGACCCATTAATGGCGTTCACTCAACCAGAAAATGCTGGGACGCGTTTGGCAAGAATTTGACTATCGGCTTGATGTGTGTCGTGTGACCAATGGTGTTCACATTGAACATCTTTGAACATTCCATGTAAAAATTGAGATTACAAGCTTTCTGAATTTACCAGATGCGGTTTTATATCCTTAATAGTTTCGGAAATATTCAATGTCAAAATGTGCCCAAGACTTTTGGAACACCCTGTATAAAGCATGAGTGCATATAGGTGTGCATAGCAGATGTGATCAAACGGATATACACAAAAGCTAAACGTGAATCAGATTAGACGGACACGCACCTGATAGACGTATTACATAATAGGCTAATCTATGTATACATGCACAGTAAATAAGACGAAACCAGAGACCTACTACGCTATACAACAAACACACACTAAAGAGGCCATTTGAAATAAATGAATGTTTTGAATGAATTGAAGTTTAACGTCACCTACCATTGGCTATATGGCAAAGGGGGATAATCATACCAAAAGAAGAGGGGGACCTGAAACAACACTCAGCCACCAGAGCAATCATACAGCTAATTTGGACATCGAAAATGATCACTTTTATCCCTCCCCCCCCCCCCCCTCATCCCTCCCCGCCCACCTCGGAATTCGAACCTGGGTCGTCAGTGTTCCAAGCGAAACGTTCTACCACTACTGAGCTATGGCGACTTGACCTAGATGCAACAGCGCACAACAAATATTGCCGTAACTCCCTCTCACTGTTTCGTAATGACAAATCTCAACCCACACTGTTACAATTACATAGCGAGTTGTTGTGGTCTCGCAGTGTTAATTACACTTGACACCAGGCGGTCGGTCCCACTCCTAGTACCGTTATCGCAGAACTGGAGAAGTCAGTATTATCAGAACCTGTCGCACAAACCCTTGACCACCACGTTCAAGAGGAGATCCCCTACCCCAGAGTCTGCCAAAGAGAGGGAGCAGCTGAAAGTCCCAAGAGGTGCAGCTGAGAGGCTAGGAGATAGTCGTAGCTGAAGCGCAGAAGTTGAGTCACCGATACATGGACAGACTGCTTCCATCACCATCGTCGTCGTCGTCATCATCATCATCATCATCATCATCATCATCATCATCATCATCATCATCATGTTCATCATCATCATCGCCATTCTCGAAATCGTCAACATCATCGTCGGGGTAACCTTCTTCTTCTTTCTTTCTCTTCCTTCTTTTCTTCTTCTTCTTTTTCTTCTTCTTCTGCTTCTTCTTCTTCTTCTTCTTCTTTTTCTTCTTCTTCTGCTTCTTCTTCTTCTTCTTCTTCTTCTTCTTCTTCTTCTTCTTCTTCTTCTTCTTCTTCTTCTTCTTCTTCTTCTTCTTCTTCTTCTTCTGCTTCTTCTTCTTCTTCTTCTTGCTAGAGGTGTTAATGATATTCTCTTCCTCTTTCTCATTTTTCCTAATATATTCATGGCCTCAGACTAAAGCGAGCATTGTGGCCAAGTGGGCTAAGGCGGGACTAACTTGCCTTGTCCACAAGCCAGAAACCAATGGCGCCTGATAGGTGTGGGTTCGAGCCAGCATCTGGGCGTTATGTTTCTCCGAATATTATTTAGTTTCGACTCGGGCAACGTCTCGGGGGTTTTCTCCGGGTACTCCGGTTTGCTCCCCCAGCAAAAAGTTCAAAAATTTACAAAAAATTGTTCGGTAGGTAGGGTTTGGGCGCGCAACTGGCTGGGACTACGTCTTCCCCGGGGGAGGCGGCCCAGAGTTTTCCAATAGAAAGGGATAATAAACTGCAGCAGCAAAAACCTGACTTACTAATTCATGACTTTGCATTGACAAACCTAAGTAAAACTTCTTTATCTTCTTCTTCTTTTGGAGTGTGGGTCAAGACGACCCGTTAAGGTTCCTGAATGACCCCCTAAGACATCCATTCATCTTGGTGCTGAATGGGCTGTCTTGATCAAGATCCTGAAACAGCTTCAGCCGGACACCTGCCATATCTCTGACCTCCTGCACGCTGCTAGATAGCCTATCCCTCCTGGTACCAGACTGATTTCAGGGAATGTGACAACCTTATCGCGACTACCTGCTACTGAACACTTCATTTGCGATGCTAGTATCCCAATTGTGCTTAAAATAATGCTTAGACTCGGGGACGTTGCTGCTGTTTGTTATCGCAACATTTGACGGGCATTATAAACAGTAATTCTATTTCGAATTCCGCTTCCTCGATCCCGGTAAATGTCATAGTTGTATCTTCCCAACCTCCTTCACGTTTTAACCTCCACCCTCCATTTCCAATGTTGCATCTCACGGTATTGTATGGTATTGTATTGTACGTATGCAAGGGTGTGTATAATAGGGCTAGTAACTGGCATGCATACCTTCTCAGTTTCACACAGTCCCTGTTAAATTCCCTCAGGTTCTGCGGCTGCGCATTAGACACTAATGAGATGTCAAAACTGTCTGGTCCCCTGTGCCTTCCTACTGCAACATGCTAAGTGCAGCTGACAATATAGGTGTAGGTCATCATTACTTTAGCGCCAGACGAAGCTCTCCAAGGGGTTTTCGTCACATTAACAGTTTGCTCTTCCAATGGGGGTTTTCTTCAAATCAACTCTGTGTTCCTCGTTTCATGGTTCTCGTCACATTATAACTTTGTGCTCTTAAGGGAGTCTTCTCACATTAACGCATTGTTCCCTGCCTCATCACTGCCAAAAGTCCCGTTAGAGCCAGCATGCTGAAACGACCCCTACATAACAGAGTGATGGTGTAGTGTGCATGAGATAAAGTTATCTCTTACCTTAAAGCTAGTATAATTTCCCCTGCAAACCTCTTGAGTCTCTCAAGATCTTTGTCCATTGAAGGTATTGTTGTTGTTGTTGTTGTTGTTGATGATGATTTTAACCTGGAAGGACAGATTGTATACAGTCTCCACGGCATTTTAAATGTACACTTACGTTGATTTTTTTGCGGATACCTTCGTCTTTGCAAGAATGAGCCAGACGGTTCATTGTGTGTGGGATGTATGTGGTGGAGGGTTTGTGACACTGAAACCGCGCGGATAGACAGCTACAGTTTCTAAGGTTGTCAGTCAGTCAGCTACAATTTATGACAATACCATGCAGACACAGGCGCAAGCTGTCGTATATCAATGGAACAGGCTCACCAAATTAGCGTGCCGAGCTATGTATAATTAGTATCACCATATACCCAGACCTGACAGGCACAAGCTGTTGTATAGCAATGGAACAGGTTAGTAGTAGTATAGGACACGTGATTATCTTTTTTTAGTATTATGACAACACAGACGCAGGCGCAAGTGGTTGGAAATTAAATGAATGGAACAGACGTAATTCAAATTCCGATTTTATTCAAATAGATGTGTGCATGGCCTCGACAGAGCGCAAAGCACTAAAAAATATGACACATAAGTGGTCTGGTTTCTGTTATAAGCCGGTGAAATATGAATGACCTGACATGACATAAAATCAGTGTTTGGCTCAGGTCATTATTTGAATTCTTCACGTACGAAGTTCTCTTTCCAGCAGGGTGGAGGTAGGCACAAGCGGAGGACACTTTGGATAAACTGTTTTGAACGGAAGTGTCTCGTTCAGTTCTCCTTCCTTACTTCTCTCCCTTCACCCCCAAGCGTTCCAACCTCACAACTGATCAAAATAAATAAACAACCACAAATAAATAACAAACAAATAAACAAGAACAAAAAACATCGTCATGACAAACACGTTGCGTTATGCAAAGATCCTGACTGTCGTTTGGCGTCATCAATTATTCATGCCATGCATGAATTGCGCATTCTCAGACGTAATGGACTAATCGCACGGCCCCCTTTGTAGACGGCAACGGTATTGTAATGTCGCTGTCGATTGGTCATTGTAGGTTTTTGTGTACTATGTCACTGATCACGTATCGCTTCTGCTCGATCACGATGATCTCGACAGAACGCGAGGCACTAAAAATAGCATACATTAGACGTCTGCTTTCTGTCTGCTGGCAGAAGAGAAGAGAAGAGGCCAGAAATGTATTAACTGAAGATCTTGTACTATAATGTTCTTATATTGCTCTTTTCAGCTTAAAAGTTGCTCGAGGCGCTGACTAATACAAGATCTAATACAAGCTTCCCGAGGCGCGCCACAGTTTCGTAAACTGTAGTAGGAGTGACAGAGAGAACTGAACTCCTGAAGAAGCTTTTAGCGAAATGCATGTGTAGAGAACCTGTGAATTTATTATGTTTTGTGTCCCTTAAGCCCTCTGTCTCGTCTTTAAGGAGTCCACCAGCCCTGTAATTGTTCAAATACTAAGAGTTTTTTTTTTTTTTTTAGTATATCGAAGTGTTTGCGTATTACTTCTATCTGGGTGTTCCCGTTTTTCATGATGACATCTTTAGGTTCATCTGATGAATGATAAGCTTACTTGATGTAACAACAAGACCTTTCCGTGTTTCAGTCCTCTCTCTTGTAAATCACTCTGCGTTGCAGCACAGGACTGAGTACGAGACAATAGATCTTGAGTGTGTTCGCAGGACAGAAGCCAATCAGATTATACAGCAGTATAATCCAGCGTTGCATGAGTTTTTTTCCCGACCCACTATTTAGTTTTCTTTACTTTTTTTCTTCTGGATTTCAATTCAAAAATACTTCTACACAGTTGTGTGGTGTGTGTGGGTGTGTATGTGTGTGTGTTTGTGTGTGTGATTTGGAAATAACGAACCTCTTACAAAACCCAACACATATAGGTATCCTGAGCATATTATATAAAACGGTTTATAGGCGTTTCGCCGGATGGTCGATTCGCCGGAAAGGCCTGGTCGATTCGCCATTGGTCGATTCACCGATAGGTCGATTCACCGACATGTAATTCAATCACTTGTAGACGGACCGCTAGCCCTAACCCTAACCCGTTTCGAGCGGTATATGTGTAGCACTGCCTTACCCTACCCGTCGAGGCACTGCCTTACCCTACCCGTCGTTCTAGAATTTTTTCTTGTCGTACGGTCCCGTAGGAGCAGCCACTTGGACGTTTCGCCTGAAAATCTGATTGGTCGATTCGCCGGATTCGGCGAACGTGATTTCCGGCGAAACGACCATGTACCTATAAAACTAAGCTTACCTGCGAACACTGGCGTCCCAGCAATCTCAGATACTCAAGTGTATTGGTAACTCCGTGTCTTTACACAGGTAATTGCGCGTGATAGTCATTGGGTCTCCAGGGTTCCGTTGACCCATTACTCTCCGTCCGATAGCACATTATTCCCCGTCCCGTCCCGTCACTGCCAGTGCCACTGTCCTGATTCCGTTAGCACCTAGGTCAGCAGTAGCCCAACAGGGAGTTCACAAACAAACATCATCATTAGCTATCATTTACCATCGTGGAGGGACCAGAGTCTGCTTCTAAGCAAAGCGTTAAGTGTATGTATTGCAAAACGCTGCATATTCTCGCATAAATTATGTCAAACACACACACACATACACACACACGCACGCACACACACACAAACAAACACAGAGTAGTTAGTCATTGTTTATAGGGTCCAGCGGACTGCAGAAAGCCGAATCAGGACAACTTTATTGAAAGAGGACTCACACGCGATCCGTATAAAATATCTGCTGAAACAACCCTAATGGTAGATTCTAACAATGAATGCACTCCACCAGCCGGTCACTTTAAAATAAAGGCATCTTATGCAGGGGGAGGTGAGGCTGTACTTTAATTTATGGAAACCCCCTTTAAAAAACCAAAATAGAATATAAACATCGTTATAAAATATTAACAAAACACATATCTATAAAATGCCTACATTGCTCAATAATAATATCATAGAAAGCCTTAGTGACCATTTGGCAGAAAGCCTCCAATTTCCCCTGGCCCAAAAGACCCCATACACAAATGAGGAGTTTTGGGAGAGTTTTAAAGAAAAAGGTAGGTGATTGGCCTAGCGAAGAAGATAGTAGATTCATAGAACAGCTTAGGAACGAGAAAGAACAAATGAGAATGACAGACAGTGGTAATTTAAAGCACTAAAGCTAAAAAAAAGTGGGGATACTATTTATACAAATAACCCCGGCACCCCAACGGCGGGCACACACAGTAGCACTGCAGGGATATTGGTTCACTAGTGGTTTTGTACCATGGCAAGCCAGGGTACACAGGTTGCTGTTTAAAATGTAGACAGAGAGACAACTGTTGTCTGCGAGTTTCATTTGGACGATGATACCTCCCCATATCCCCCTTGATACCTCACCATACCCCCTCCTCCCCTGATATCTCCCCGTCCCTCCCCCCCATGATGCCTCACCATACCCCCTTGATACCTCCCCGAACCCACTTGATACCTCCCCATACCCCCTTGATACCTTCCGTACCCCCCTTGTAATCTATCTGTACCCTCCTTGATACTTCCCCGTTGATCGTTTCGCAGGTATGGATGAAGGGAATCGACCTTTCTTTTTTTCTTGGATAAATTAATGTCCCCGGACACATGAGCATTTAGGGGACGTTGGAATCGACCATCACCATACCCCCTCATATATACCCGTATCCCCGTTATGCCTACCCATGCCCCTTTAAACCTACCCGTAGCCCCCTTTTACCTACACGTACCACCCCATCCCGATCCTTGGTAATAATAATAATAATAATAATAATAATAATAATAATAATAATAATAATAATAACAATAATAATAATAATAATAATAAAATTGAATATAGAATACTACAAATAGAAATCATAAAAAACACGAAGGCTTTAAAATAAAATTTGATATAAGATATTATAATTATTATAATAATATTAATAATAATAATAATAATAATAATAATAATAATAATAATAATAATAATAATAATAATAATAATATTAATATTAATAATAATAATAATAATAATAATTATTATTATTATTATTATTATTATTATTATTATTATTATTTTATAAATAATAATAATAATAACAATAATAATAATAATAATAATAATAATAATAATAATAATAATAATAATAATAATAATAATAAATAAGTTAAAAGTAAAAAGCCTAAATTAAAAAGAAAAATATCCATATTGTAGTGTAAAAAAAATTACATTAAAAAAATATGGCCCGCAGGATATTTGAACTTGGGTCGCCTGCACAGCAGGCGAATGTCTTACTAAGTGAGCTATCAAGGCTTCTTGTAAAGACCATCAATTTTTTGGTCTATATGGGAAAACATGCTGAAACCTCGATTCGATTTTTAATTAATCAAATTTAATTAGTTAAACACAAAATTTTGTAAGATTGGTGACATTAGTGCAAAAGTGTTTTGAATTGAAATAAAATAAACGGCACGTTCTTGACACGGGTTGAATCGTAAGCGTGCAGAATGAGGCTATTGCAGTTTGTGGACATTTTGTTTATTTATTTATCTCAGAAACGGTTAAACGTTCGGTAAGGAAATGTCGGCTATAACGATTTCGCAGGTTTTGAGCACACAGCAGGCCGATCCGCAGCGCCCAGCACCTGCCCAGATCAGCGTCCATACCGGACAAACTTTACAGTAGAGGCGAAGAAGGACTTCCGGCTAAGCAATTTATATATATAGATATCGTACATGGAGCTGAGGAAACACAAAGCACGGTGAACGTAGACTTGCTCCCTTTGGAAATTATATAATTATACATATAATCGCATTTCACCTTTGATACCACGACTGTTTTTCTTTATACACTTAAACCCATCTTACATTGAAGGAACGTCACCTCAGGATGGATTCCTTTGACCCCCAGCAATAGTCTACTCAACCAATCATTGCAGTGTGTTCTGTTGTGTGTCCGAAGCAACGAAGGATGACTGACGCAGTGCCAGCTTTCAAAGAGAGTGAAGAAGTGAGCACTGTCCAACAGCCACCTTTACTTACCCATTTACCCCATAAAATATGCCCCTTTTTGATTACCACACTCCCACACTCATTATCACTCTCTCGCTTACCCTGTTTCTTTTAAAATATACATCTATTGTTTGTGCCTGATGTCTTTTTATTTTATTGCAGCTTTTTGTATATCTTTTGCTTTTAAACTTTCACCTGATTTCTTTTTAATGCTGTACTGCTTAGATCGCAATCCCACATATTCTTCTATTAATTTCCCGTTCATTTAATCTTTCATCAAACCTAATTTCTTTAGGTTGATTTTGCTGTACAAAGAGTGAGTATCAGGACAGTCACTAGTGTCGTAGTGTTCTAGTTCTGTTTCTAGTTCTTTATAAATGTCTTCAGTAGGGATGTCTAAAATTAAAGAATCTGTGTCTGTGTATAAAACTCTAGCTTCTGTGTACTTAGGTTTAAAGTAATTGTAATAAAATTAGAACTTTAGTAGCCAAGAAAGGTCTAAGATGGTCATCCCCATAAACACAGGTTTGTCTAGATTAACTTTGGTTGGTTTTCATGGTAACAGCATACAGTGAGTCATGACACCCTTTGTAACCGATGTACTGAGGTTTAGATGTTAATTTAATTGCCTGATTAGGTGTTGTAATTAGCCTAATGTCTTTTCGCTTGCAAGGGTTCTCTATAGTTTTGCCAAAGCAACTGTTATTCAGCAAATTAAAAGAAATCTTTCTCAAAGATAGACTGTGCTTGTTTTCTGAGCCCTGTGCTTTTATTGATTACTGTGTCCATCATTTTAAGTCACTTTTATTTTCCTAATTAGGAATGTCACGAAGCGAATTGTAAATATTTACATTTGTGTATACATCACTGTTTACAGAGTCAGTACACAAGTAACGGCTGATGACCTAGGCACGTGGCGTAGGTATTCGCATTGCGTTGGTACTATATTTCCTAGTTCATTAATATTTTGGTGATGAGACTCGGCCATGTAAAGACTGGAGAACAGAAGGCTGCGTTAATCTACACAAGTCAAGTCAAGTCAAGTCAGAAGGCTGCACGGTCCCCTATACGCTACTGTGTGCAGGGATGGTAATCTACTGGAAGTGAACTGAACAGAAGACTGTTCATGTATGCATCTGAGAGTGTCTTTGATTGGATGAAATAGGACTAGTATAAGGTGTATTAGTGGAATGAAAGATAAGACTGTAAAAAAACAGGGTGAATGCTTATTTTGAAAATATTGTGTTTGATAATAAACCAAAACAACAACACCTGGGTAGTAGGTGTCAACATTTTCGGTTTATTAGACTAAAACCTTCATCAGTAAGACCCAAGGAATCAGTAGAGCCAAATTCTTCTTCGGGCTAAAAGGTTTATTATTTTGTTGCTGCGACTAGTCTGGGAGGTTCTGGTTATTTGATGTACAAATATTACAAAGGTAACATAGCAAAACCAAAAGCCTCCAAAACCTCATATAGAAAAAGAAACCGTTGAATCACCTCCATTATCAAAAACAAAGCTATCTTTAGATGTATTTTCAATGCAGTAAAAAAGTTTTAAAATTAACTTTTAATATATAAAAATGAGCATGCCATCTGAACAGACCATTGTGAATCTCGCCTATCACAGTTGTATTCTAATTGTACTGAGTACTTCGGATGAGAGTATAAACCGAGGTCTAGTCTGTGTCGCATACATTCCATCATAACGGACTTTAAAGATCCTGACGCTCATGTCCTAGACGGGTGAGTGCCGGTGACAAGAACACACCCAGCATGCACCTAGGTCCTTCTCCCCATCCCTGTGTTACACTCGGTTTGATGTTGGTGTTTTCTATCAGTAGTGGATTCAGCCCCAATGCTGAAGTACTGATGAGTGTAGCTCAGATTCGTTTATTCACGCAACCCGCTCAATCAGCATACAAGTCACAAAGTCGACGTATGAAGTTTTCCACTTTTATTCAGCACACATCAACAACTGCATACAATTCTCAACTCAACTCTCCACTTTCAAGTTTTACTTTCCAACTCACTATCAACAACTATTCACAACAACACACAGCGCATCGAATATATAATTTTTTTCTCTAGTCCCGAACAAGGTGGAACGATCTCGTTTGACGCAATTTACCAATCGCTTTAAACTTCGTCATCACGGTCTTACGTCATACATATCTTCTCCTTCCGGGAACGTTCCTTCAAACTTCGACAATTATCCCGAAACTTCGATCGATAGTAAACAAGCGGGTCCAGAGAATTCTCCAACAATATCGACCAACGAAAATTATCAACGTTATACAAAGCCTCTCCTAACAACAATGCAAACTCAAATCAAAGGTAAATAAACTCCATTATTGAATACTTTGCAAAACGAAACGATTAGATCTATCGTGCACGCTTCAGACATAATATCTTCACACGCCCCATCATGCGCGTTTCAACGTAACACCCTGGCTGCCCAGGATTGTGCTCAGTTGTCCGGGCGTCAGACCATGCGCCCAAAGGCTGCGGATGGGCGTCTCGGGCAGCTTGAGTTAGATCCTGTATCGGCCAGCGCCTTGAGCAGCTCTTGAGCTGGAAAAGCGCTATATAAGAACGATAAAATAAATACAACATATACAATGATCGCAAAATCTCGGTTTAAAATGAAGCCCGTTGAATTATGGAAAATGGATCTCGCCGACATTGGTAAGCTTGTTGTAATGTCAACATTATCTATGGCAACAAACGCCTACCTTGTTAAGCAAAAAATACTTCCCCCAAGCTCTCCACATCTAATCTTTGACTTCATATTCTGTTGAATCCAGGTTTGCTTGTTGACCGTAAAAAAAAAAAAAAGTATTATCAGCTAATTTTTTTAATCTTTGTCATAGCTGCATGACGAATTTATATTCAGAATTGCTGATTCAGGCACTAGCGCAACAAAAGGGAGCGAGTTGACATGACCTATACAAAAATAGACAGCGCGGTCCGGCAGAATGCTCTCTCTCTCTATTCTCACCACATACCACTGACTGGACTCTTTGCTAAACTATGTGTTTAAAAGCGGCACTGCGTTTACACAGACGATAATAGAACACCTATGTATTAATGCTTTTACTTAAGGAAAAGATTGCGGGGTGAAGGGGCAGAAATATGTAGTTGGTAAAATTAGATATATATTTTAAAAGAAATAGGGTAAAGGAGAAAGTGGGAGTGGGAGTGACGTCATCAAAAAAAGGGCATATTTAGGGGGTAAGTGGGTAAGTAAAGATGGTAAGTCGGTCAGTGCTCACTTCTTCAATCTCTTTCAATGAGTCGATTCGATTTTGAAAGAGGAGGCACAGTCACTGTAATTATACTGAATGCCGAAGGAAAACGAAACCAAGAAAAGAATGCTGTGCAAAATGAGCCCTCAAACAAACCGATGTAATAGCTTCAGCCTACTGGGGCATTGTGGTTTACATTCATCAATATGGAACATAGGGTTGGAAATCATTTTCTTATTTTATTGCCATAGGCATGTCATACATCGTGGTACGTCGCATTTCACTGCATTTCCACCACTTTTCAACGCGATTACTAATACGTGTGCAGAGGTCAGATGAGTTGCGATTGATCTAGATCACTGTTAACTGGTGAATGCCACTTTAATTGGTCAGCGGGAGTCACATCACATCTAGGTGTCATACTAGTTGACACGAGTAGTTGGTCGTGAAAGTGTCGTCGGCGTCTGCTTGCTGGTTGCCTGATGATGGGCTTTTAGGTTCTTTTTTTTTTTGCAACCGGCTAGTGCCGTACAACGGTAATGTTGCTGTCAACCCCTGATATGTTTCTGTCCGGCTTGGTCTGTGTTTAAGCTTAAGGGATTTCAAAAACAAAAAGTTGGTGAAGTCTTGGAATAGGGATGTGGATGCCACGAAACCGAATCAAAGTTAAATTTAAATTTAAGTCTGGGATCTTTTGATTTTTCTTTCTCAGACTTTGTCATTAGATAGAATGGTCAACTGGACGTGATTTGAAATAATAAATGATCTTATCTTATCTTAATTTTTTCGTATCTCAGAGGATCGCCTACAAAATCAGTACTGCACTTTCTGTTACACGTGCGTCCATGGATTAACCCCTTCCTACTTCACCCAGAACATTCACTTCTACAAGCCATCTAGAAATCTTCGTTCTTCCTCCGACACCGTCATGCTACAAATATCCCGCTACAAAGTCTCCTCTGCAGGCTGTCGATCCTTCTCAGTGCTTGGTACTTCAACTTGGAACTCTCTTCCTCTCTCTCTTCTCAGCTCTCCGAACATAGCCACTTTCAAGTCCAACTTGAAACCTCACCACTTCCTTAAAAATGACTGATATCCTCTCCCATCACCATCATCATTCCTTCTTTTCTGATTCAGACCACCGCCGTCAAACACCGTACGCCTCCGGCCCCCACACTCCTTAGCTGTTCTACTCCTCCCCATCTCTTGTAATTTTCATGTAAATATTCTTTTCAGGTTTGAATTATGTCATTGCATAATTTAGTAGTGTCATGTTTTTGTTTAACCTCTTTTTGTATGTAATGGAATGTTAACGTTTAAGAATAAATGCATGCGTGAGAATACGCTTTGAACCGATTTTAATAGGAAAAAGCGCTATATTATTATTATTATTCTTAGTAGTAGTAGTAGTAGTAGTAGTAGTAGTAATAGTAGTAGTAGTAGTAGTAGTAGTAGTAGTAGTAGTAGTATCATTATCATTATTATGATTATTATGTAGCGGAAAGGGAGGCGACTGGTTGAGGCTTGGGAGAGAAATTGTCTACCTTGATTTCCTTGGTTAGACTAGCCTTTGGTGGCTCCTGCTTTGCAGAATCCTTTGGGGGTGCCATTGGGTTATGCAGGACAAGGCGACACGACATTTGTTCTCCCCGGCTGACCATTCGCCTTCTGCTTTTGGTGGTGAGCGGGACTACATTGTCGGCAGGCATTTTATGCAGGTCGGTGGCAGCGACTTTGCAGAAGAGTGCGTGGCACTAGTAGCCGGCAACCAGGTACTACCAACCACGCTTCACCGCCTTGCAGGGCAAATATTTTTATGTCCCTCTTTTGAGGGATAAAATGAAAATAACAGCTCGGGTGGAGCAATGTTCTCAAGGTCGTGGCCGGCTCGGCTACTATTATTATTATTATTATTATTATTATTATTATTATTATTATTATTATTATTATTATTATCGTATCTTATTTTTGAGGTTAGATCTCTCCGATGGACGTGGACAAGATAAAGTGCCAGGGTTTCGCTAACAGAAGGACCACTAATGCAGTCATTGAGCATCACATCAGACCAAAGGCACATAATTATTTCTCCATAGCCAATAATTCACCGCAACACATTGGAGATTGTTGGTCACACTCCGCTGCGTTTGTAGACGTACACCTGTGCAAGTTCTTCAAAACGAGACAAGCCAAACAGAGACAGAGCAAATAGAAGTAAGGCAAAAACAGCCAAAATTGTTTCAAAGCTTAAATACTTCCGGTTTACAAAACAATTTCGAAAATATTAAAAGGAACCCTATGTATGAATCTACATAAAAAGTAAAAGCAGTCATCTCTTACCGTGAATTATATATTTTTATACGTTTATTTGCGCAATGTTTACCTAGACCTCAAGGCTCGCGTGTTTTCAAGGATTAATTTGTGTAATTCATTAAACTGTTGGTAGTACGTCGTAAGCCGAGGCTGAAAAGAACAGGGTGGAGAAGGAAAGGGAGAGAGGACATGGGTAAGGGGGTAAAAGATGGGAAGATAGCACAGGGTAGTAAAAACATTGGAAACTGTATCTGGGTGCGGAAAAAAGGGATCAAGACCACAGCCGAGAATCAATTTCTTTTACGTGTTTTGTTCGGTTATGACGTGGGGGGGGGGGGGGGGTTCATTAGGAAATCTGAAAGCAAGCAAGAACTGTGATTGCAAGGACTCCAAGATCACACGTTCCTGCGACACGGATATTTTTTTTTCACATTCACAGTGACTGTTGCCCCACCGGAATAAAATAGGATTTAGCCAAAATACAACATCCTTTTTTTTTTCTTTTTCCTTTCTTTTTTTTTCTTGGGGGTGGATCGTAAGGATGCGGTTTTTGAAAAAGTAATTTGAATGTGTTTATTCGACTATTAACAGCATCAAGGCTGATTGTACAAATAGTACCGCTGTGAAAATGTTCACAAAACAAGGAAGAGACGCTTAGCGGTGGGTTTGAGTCACGACTACCCATTATACCATCTTTTACTGGGACAACAATGCAAATATCCCAAAGTAAAGTGACTCTCTTTTACACACACACACACACACACGCACACACACACCAACATAAACACTAACACACCCACCTACTCTCTCTCTTTCACACAAACACACATACACACACACACACACACACACACACACACACACACACGGACACCATGGCCCAATATTTGGCTAAAATGGTAGATATTCAATACAGAATATTATAGTTCCATAGCTCATGCATGCAAATAGCTGTTGTGTTTAAATCAGATAACGACCAAGGAGTATCACTAGAACCACATACTGCTTATTATATAGTGGTGTAGTTTTCGATCATCATATAATAGATCATACATGCAAAGGTGTGTGATTTTTTTTCTTCTTATAATCAGATAAAGAAGGAATGTTGTCTCTATCCTATCTAAATGGGTAAAAAAACATTCGAAATCCAAATCTTGTATCTTATATTGGAGATCAAACGAGCGCTAGAGGTTTTCAAGGATCATGCGTGCTACAAAAAAAAAAAAAAGCATGAATGCATGTTCTGAATGGTTACCTGCACTACAAAAGACGGTGTTGTCGTCGTCGTCGTCATCATCATCATCATCATCATCATCATCATCATCATCATCATCATCATCATCATCATCATTATCATCATCATCATTATCATCATCATCATCATTATCATCTTCATCATCATCTTTAATCGTCATTATCAGTTGAGAAAAAAGCGTGAAATATAAGATAATATGATAACCAATACCAAATTATTACAAATCAACATTGCAATTCACATCTTTAAAAAGCTATATAAGCACCGTAAGACATTAGTTGTACTGAAGAAGTACATGGCATACTACTACACAGGGATACCTTGGCTAAAACATAGGACCTACATTGATTTAAAGTTATTTAGGTAATAATGCCTAAAATAGCCCATATCTATGACATAATTATGGTAAGACATGCAATCTCTATGCGTGTGTTGAGGAGAAGTGACATAATCCCTTAAAATGTTTGATATCCAACAACTAATATCATCGATCATGCATGCGAACACTAGTTTTCATTGCAAATACCTCGAAGGCAACTAGATGTAATTGAGAGCGTATACCGGTATTGAGAGTTAGGCCTACATCGGGACTCCATATTTTAAATCGATGCGCATAAACACACCCACACACACAAATACACACACACATACAAACACACCACCTCCCAACACGATTAATATCCAATATGTTCTGTGAAAAACTAAATTTATATCAAGGAGTCAGTGGACGTTCTGACAAACCGTTTCTTAAGCCTATGGACTTAGCACATGCATGCGACAGGCTGTGATCGCTGTTCAAGTCGACTAAACACAACATTTTGTAAGTGTTAAGTGACAGAAGGTAATCTGAATTATAATGGGAGACAGTATGAGTTGAAAAGGTATTGGTGTTGGGGGATTGTCGTGGTGCTTCATTACTAGGGCCCTTTCCTTGTAAAGCTTTTATTTGGCAATTAATGGTGACGATGATGATGATGACGACGACGACGACGATGATGATGATGATGAGGAGGAGGAGGAGGAGGATGGAGGACATTATAATCGCACTTGTTTGACCTCGTATGTTCAGAGGCTTCATTATTGTTCATTATTAAAATAACTAGCATACTTTCAAATTACATCATCCTCCCACAAACACGCACCCTCACTGCCCGCCTCACACTCTCCGCCCCCACCGCTTAAAGAAAAGAGAGAGATAGAAAGAGAAAGAGAAAGAGACTGAGACAGACAGAGAGAGGAGACAGAAAGAGAGAGGGAGAGAGAGAGAGAGAGAGAGACAGAGAGGAGACAGACTGTCAACAGGACAGACAGTACTGTCTAAAATTACATGCAAGTAAATTCACAATAAGTAAATCTTTTGAAATATCATGTTTTTCTTATAACTAAAACTATGAAGCTCCTTTTATCTCATACAATAAAACAGAATACAATACAACATAATACAATACAACATAATACAATACAACATCAGGGGCGGATCTTTCCATTGTTGAGGGGGTGTGCACAGCTAATGCGAAGTGGCGTAGACACAAGCGCGAGCTTGCGAAGCAGGCGAGTGTACTAGGGGGGTGCATTTTGGGCATTATTTTAAGGACTGAAAATAGTATTGTTTTGTGCTAAAAGTCCTCTTTTAGTCCCCCCCCACCCCCCACACACACACACACAAACAACCCTCTGCAAACTCTGATGATAAAATTTACAATAGCAGAACATCTTGCATAAAGGCTTATACAAAGACAGATAAAGTTACTGCAAATAAAACAAGAAATAGCCACTCACATCAGTTTTATTCAAAACTGACCAGATGCATGTACAAGTTTGGTCAAAAAAAAAAAGAAAAAAAAAAGAACTAATTTGGAGGTACATGAAACTGTGTGGTGAGTGAGAATTATTAATTTTTTTTCTCTTCTTTCTTCTCCTTTTCTCCCTCCTTTTTTTTTTTTTTTTTTTTTTTTTTTTTTTGACCGCCAGGGGTGTGTGCACGTGCACAACTGGCACAAGAACAAGATCCGCCCCTGAACATAATACAATACAACATAATACAATACAACATAATACAATACAACATAATACAATTACCCGATCAACGTTGGTGTCGCGTGCTCATGCGCAGGGTTGAGGACGCGAGCGCAGGAAATCAGATCGAAATGTCACTGACGAAATTGATGAGCCAATACAATGAGAGCATCGGCTGATACAATGACAGCAATGAAGTGTGCGATACAACAGGGAAACTGATGACCTGGTGCTGTTGACGCTATTGACGATACCTTACTGACTGCAGACAACATCTGCAGGAGGTAGCTTATCAGTTTTACCGCATTGGCGCTGTTTCATTGTGAAATCTTATCACCAACTATCAATATTGTTAAACATGAAATAATTATATTCGTCCTTTTGTTGCCATCTTTCTGGTATGACTTGTAATGATTGTCGTTATACTCGGACACGGATCTGTCACATTTATAATCATCAGCATCAGCAGCAGCAGCATTGCCATCGTACTTTTATCGCCGCAGCTCAGCGATACACCTTCGGATGAGTATAAACCGAGGTCTAGTCTGTGCACGCATGCATTCCATCGCATGGACTTTACAGATCCTGACGCTCATGTCTTAGACGGGTGAGTGCCGGCTACACAAATACACCCAGCACGCACTAGGTCCCTTCTCCCCACTCCCGGTCGCCCAGGATGGTGCTCAGTCGTCTGGGCGTCAGACTTTGCCCCCAAAAGCTGCAAGTGGGTGCCTCGGGAGGCTTGAGTTAGATCCTGTATCGGCCAGCGCCTTAAACGGCCCTCGACCTGGAAAAGCGCTATATAAAAGCGATAAAATAAAATAAAATAAATAAATAAATAAATAGAGCGATCGCTTGGCACACCGACGACCCAGGTTCGACTCCCGTGATGGGCAAAATTAAAGTGATCGTTTTTCTGACTGTGCAGCTTAGCAATATGATTGCTCCGGCGGTTCAGTGTCCATTTAGGTCCCTACCCTCTCCTCCCTGCGATGGTAATCCACGTCTGCCATGTCGCCAATGGTCAGTGTAAACGTTCAATGTCTATGTTCATTCAAGTCATTCTTATTGAAGCAATCGTTATCCCCAGCAGCAACTATCACGGCACCACAATCATTGCGGCAGAAACATCGGATCGCGTCGTCGTCGTCGTCGTCATCCTCATCATCATCATCATCCTCATCATCATCATCATCCTCATCATCATCATCATCATCATCATCATCATCATCATCTTCTTCTTCTTCTTCTTCTTCTTCTTCTTCTTCTTCTTCTTCTTCTTCTTCTTCTTCTTCGTCGTCGTCGTCGTTCTTCTTCTTCTTTTTCTTCTTCTTCTTCTTCGTCGTCGTCGTCGTCGTTCTTCTTCTTCTTCGTCGTCGTCGTCGTCGTTCTTCTTCTTCTTTTTCTTCTTCTTCTTCTTCTTCGTCGTCGTCGTCGTCGTCGTCGTCGTTGTCTTTTCCCCCGTGGGGATGCCAGGGGTTTCTGTATAAATATAGTATCCCCACTTTCTGGAAATGTAGTGCTTTAAATTCCCACTGTCGCTATCTTTCTCCTTTGTTCTTTCTCATTCCTGCTCTGTTCTATCGAGTTACCATACTATCTTCTTCGCTAGACCAGTCACCTACCTATTCTCTTGAAGGCTCTTCCTGGGCTCTTCATTTGTGTATGACGTCTGTTGGGTCGGCTTGGGAACGTTTTGGGCGCTTTCTGCCAAATGGTCACTGGGGTTTCCTATGATATTGTTATTTGCCAGCGTGGGCATTATATATATATATATGGGTGTGTGTGGGTGTGGGTGTTTTGTTGATGTTTCGTAATGATGTTTATATTCTGTTGAGTTTTTGTGAGCGGGGGTTCGATGAGTTGGAGTGTGGCCTCACATCCCCTCCGTGGGATGCCTTTATTGTGAGGAGACCGGCTGGTGGAGTGCATTCAGTGTTGCCACTGGGGTTGTTTCAGAAGATCTTTTATACGGATCAGGGGTGAGTCCTCTTTCAACCAAGTTGTGGTCCTGATTTTGTGGTCCTGATTCGGCTCTTTGCAGTCCGCTGGACTCTGTAAGCAAGGAATAACTAACTTCTTCTTCTTCTAAAAAGTACAGGAACTGTTCTTTTATATGGTAGTTAAGCGCTCAAAGAGCTGTTCAATGCGCTTGTAGAAATCAAAATATTTTAGTTTAGGCCTCCCCGAGAAAACAACTTGCAGCACCCTGCGCACTGGCAAAAACGTCCAGGACAACGGAGCCACACTGATTGATATAGTGAATATGCATGTTTAAAGCACCTGTAACACTTTCTTCCAAATCTTTGTGTTGATACTTCATAGCTGAGACTCGCCGAGGCTTACGTTTGCCTTTCACTTGTGACTCAGCGAGTCTCAGATACGCAGTGTCAAAAAAACTTATTTCTTTATTTTAACTGAATATTCTAAAACGATATTGTAACAGAAAGTCGACTGATGTGAGATAAATTCTCACCGTCGCAGTCCAGAATGGAACACAGGTTCTCATACACGCTGCACGACCTTCACAAGCCACTCTGCTACTCCCTAAAGCCAGAAACCACACAGCGTAGCTGAGACTAGACGAACCTACTCCTCTCTCTCCTTTTCTGAGAGAACAACGTCTGAATGACAACTAGTCTCGGCTATCCTGACTAGTGAGCAGAAGAGTGGGGTGGTCAGTAAATACGCTAATGAAAATTAATTACAACTGCAGTGACCAAACTGACCTCTTCACATTTCACTCCTCCGAGCCCTTTCCCATCCTCCGCATCTCTCTCTCTCTCTCTCTCTCTCTCTCTCTCTCTCTCTCTCTCTTTCTCTCTCTCTCTCTCTCTCTCTCTCTCTCTCTCTCTCTCTCTCTCTCTCTGCTATATTCCTCATACACATTCACATACACATCGTCTGCTCTGGTTTACCCCCTTCTCCGTCACTTGTCCCCACCTCTCACTGATGACAGACTCTCGGTGCTTCTGTTCTTAAAGAGGACGCGCATCGTTGATTGACCTTTCTCATTAACGTCGCCCTGACCTTGAAGGTCACAGTTTGACCTCAAAGATGAACTTTAGCGATAGGGCTTCCAGAAAATAGTACTAATGGCAGTGTTGTACTTAATCACAGAGGTTAAAAGAAGCAAACTGCGGCATTTGTTAAAACATTAAATGCGTAAAAGTTTTTTTTCCAAGTACAACTTAATTATTATTATATGTTATTTGGTAGACGTGTATCAACGTACATTCAATTTGAGCAAAACATGATAAACAACCGACCCATATGTCGCTCGATGTAATTTATTTTGTTTACACCGCATAAGAATCGTTCAGCTTAATGATTCATTCTACTGGCGATCCTACTTAGCTAGAGTGCCGGCAGTCCCCAAACCAATCCACCCGCCAATCCTACATAATTGTTTAAAGTCTTGAGGTGATGGTGCTCACAACATGGACACTAACCAAGAAGAATGGATCCGCGATATCAAAAAGAAAGTGGATCGTCGATAGCACAGCGGTGGTAGTAGTAGCATAATAATAATAATAATAATACAGGATGCTATACGCGCCTTTCCCCAAATCATTCAGGCTCAAAGCGCGGCAATCTATACCAACATACACGCTCACCTGTCTCATCCACCCTCACACACACCAAACACACATCCATCACTCACTCAAACAGGTGGTGTAAAGGCAGGGAGATCGCTATTAGAAGACGGAAAGAAAATCGAATTTTTATTTTTGAATTTTTTTATATTGACTGCGTCCTGTACCATTATTAAAGGGAGGGAGGAAACCGGAGTGCCCGGAGAAAACCCTCGGTGACCTCAATAGTCTCGTACCTAAATCACATACGTTCGCCCCTTGCGGGAAACGAACCCGCGACCTTCGGCATAGGAAACCGGCGACTAATCCACTGCGCCACGAGGCCACCCACTTACTGCAGCGCATGTATCATAGCTAGAAGGGGGAGGAACCACATTGCGTCTTCGACGAAACGAATCGGCCGCTCAAACGGCTTATTCCCAAACCGAGTCCCAACGAATCTATAAAATCTTAATTTATATCGAGAAAAAAAAGGTTTATGAACTGGGAAGACATTGATCTATGCCTACTTTATTATATGGGGAACCTTCACCTCTCACAAGATTATATCAATTCGATATTAAGTGAAGATTACGTGCCCGTAAGTTCTTATGCGTGTTTGAAAATAAGCCCTGTCTGAGCGGGCCCATTCGTTTCTCCACAGATGTAGTCTGATCCCCACCCTTCATCTTTATATTACAAATTGTTGTGTGTTATCTACCGCAGCTCGATCGAGGATCCACTTTCTTTTTGCTAAAGCCTAGGTCTGACGCCAAACGTTTTGACTGCAATCATAATGACGGTACATGTTTGCGAGTCATGATATGACGCTGCGAGTCGTCGGTAGTCACACTAAAACGTTTGATTTTGGTAAACATGCGCACAGTCACTGTGCATAAACAAAAGAACAAGAGTTGTTACCCTTGCTGCGCCCAAAGTCAAAATGTGTGAAAAGCAGCGACGAAGAATTTTTTACATTAACGTTAGCAATTCATTTGCTAAGTTCAGCGAAAAAGACAATGTCCCATAAACATTCATGTAGGCCTAACTGTATCATCTATATTACTTCACAGATATTTTTCACACTCAACGTTCCTAGCGGGCCGGTCGGGGCCTTGTCATTTGCCGCAAGATCACGTGATCAAAGTGGCGCGTTTCATTGGTTCCCATGCTAAATGACTCGCAATCAGTTCGTCGGAATTAGAGCTTGTTCTAAACGTGGAAGATTCACCGCAAATCGCGCTGCGAACCGATTTGACGGAGATGACTGGGTGATGGTCTCACGAAATATGTGACTAAAGTCATGATTTTCCATATGATTGTAATCAAAACCGTTAGTCGTCAGACCTAGGCTTAACGAAGAATCCATTGTACTTGGTCAATGCCCCCGTGGTGGTGCTTACACACACAGATACACAATGTCTTGAGTGACAGTGCCCTTAGCTGGTTCCGCTCTTACCTAACTCATCGCTTTCAATCTGTCTGCATCAACAACCACCTCTCTGAACCGTCCAGACTTGTCTCCGGTGTTCCTCAGGGGTCAGTTCTAGGCCCTGTTCTTTTCACCCTTTACACATCTCCTCTGTCTCACATCATCCAAAACCATGACATTTTCCACCATTTCTACGCAGATGATACACAGCTAAAAAAAAAAAAAAGTCACACTCCTCAAAACCTTCCATCCATTCTGACCAAAACTTCTGAAAGATTTAAAGACATTTCTAACTTGATGACAGTCAACAAGCTCCAACTCAACTCAATGCAAACAAAACTGAAGTCATGCTCACAGGTACCAAACACAACCTGTCTTCTTCCTCTGTAGACACTGTCACTCTTGGCCAGACCACTCTTCCTATGTCATCTTCTGTCAAAAACCTTGGTGTCGTTTTCTTGACAACACCCTCTCCATGTCAGAATTCAAACGCAAAACCCTTCAAACATGCAACTTTCATCTTCGTAGAATATAGGCCTTGTCCGCAAACATCTGACCACTGACGCTACTGTCAAACTCATTTCCTTTCTTGTTTTGTCACGCTTAGACTACTGTAACTCTCTCCTGGCTGGACTTCCTTCTCCTTCTATTTATCTGCTCCAGCGTGTTCAGAACTCAGCGGCACGTCTGGTTCTCAAACAGAAAAAAATCTGACCATATCACTCCCCTTCTACAAACACTCCACTGGCTTCCAGTGTCTCATAGTATTATCTACTAAATCGCTATTTTCTGTTACAAGTGCGTCCATGGCTTAGCCCCTTCTTACCTCACCCAGAACATTCAATTCTATAAGCCTTCTAGAAATCTTCGTTCTTTCTCTGACACCCTCATGATTCACATACCCCGCTACAAACTCTCTTCTGCTAGCCGTCGATCTTTCTCAGTGCTTGGCCCTTCAACATGGAACTCTCTTCCCCTCTCTCTTTGCAGCTCTCCAAACATAGCTACTTTCAAATCCAACTTGAAAACTCATCTCTTCCTTAAATGTTTCTGATCTTGCCTCCCATCATCATCGTCGTCATTCCTCTATTTGTTTTGTTTTGTTTTTTTGTTTTGACTCAGACCATCACCACTACCCGCCACATCACCCATCATTAGCTCTCCCCTCCTCCCTCCCTCCCTCGTCTCTTATTCGTTACCAAGTGTCTGATTTTATTGTGTATGAAGCCGGATGTTTAGAATGAATGCGTGAGTACTGCGCTTTGAACTGATAATGTTGGTTTAAACAGAATTTTATTATTCACGAAACAAGTAAACAAAGCGTGGAGAACATAAAAGGCACACAAAAGCAAAGCTTAAATAAGTGTTACCCTTTGACAAATGACAACAATGAAATGTCTGGCGAACAGGAACAAATACAAAGCAATAAAAAACAGAAGCACATAAATTAATGTTTTCAACAATGAAAAGAAAACAAACATATAACTATAGTATAACAGACAAGAAATGCAATAATGTCGAACAAGAAAAAAAAGTAATAAAGAAATAAATGAATGAACTAACTAACGAGAAACAGATACATGCACCCAAGAGTAAACTTTACACACTATAAATAAATGCCTGCAGCCATCTAAAACAATGAGAAAAAAATCAGTTTGGAGGAGGGTAAAAAAAAAAGTCACGTGCAAGTAAAAAAAGAAAGTAAAATAAAAACAACGCGTGCACTCACACACACACACGCACACACACACACACCCACCCACACAAACACACACAGAGAAATAGTTCGAGACTACGTGTTTGCACGTGAACAGATATTTAAAATAGTGATGAACTCGTCTATTCCGTTCAAAGATACAATTATCTGGTCAGTTTCTCTCTGACAGCTGTTAATAAACTTGTGGTGCGAAGGGATGGGGTGTAACCGCACAAGTATATCAACTAACAAGTTAGTATCTCGTATTGCCCCCAGTCGACGTGCGGTGGTCCCGTTTAGCCACAAGCTGAGACGGGGATATCCGAAACCTAAAAATAGAATAGAGAATTCTGGGAAATCTGTTCTTGCGAAGATGTGCTCGCTGAAATGAAACGAAAGTTGGGAGAGGAACTGCATATTTCTGGTAGTGAACAAAGGCAGAAACTTGTCAGCAGTATTATCAGCGATGGAGTTATAATGGACGAAGTGCTCCATACCTATGAGGTTGCCTTTGCTCGAGCAAAGAAACTAAAGAAGGATTTGACCGACGTTATTTCAGAAAAGGATTTCTCTACCCATAATTCCCCTGGGTTTTGAAGTTTCTAAAAAGTTATTTCAGGCCGACGACGCTTTATGGAGCGCAAAGCATGTAAAGGGAAGCAACCGGTTGTACGCGCACGTCGATAGAGACATAGAAGAGAGATATTAACTTGTTAGTTGATATACTTGTGGTGTAACTACTTGGGAGAGGGAAACTAATGGCAGGGCTTAAAATGTTCCTCCGAGAAAAAAGAGGAAAATCAGCGCGTTTTCCCAACTATGTAGGGGTACATCAGATGAGGGTGCGAAGCACCCGAACTTCCTAGGAAGGTCCGGGGGCATGTTCCCCCCCCACCTGCCCCCGGAAAATTTTTAAAATCTAGATTAAAATATGTGCAATCTGGTGCATTCTGAAAAATAAAATTGTAATAATAAATAAATTAACTGACAAACTTTTTATTTCTTTGATATTTATTTTGGTAACCCTTGGAAGAGGTACATAGTCAGTCAGGGGGAAGAGGGGGTTCCTGGGCAGCAGGACCACCCATTGGGTCCTCCCCTGTCTAAAGTAGTCTGGGGACATGCTCCTCAATAATTTGTATTCAGAATCTAGCTCAAAATCTGTGCACTTTTTTGTGATGGGCAGTAGTGTTTACCCCTTTACTGCTGAGTATAAATGCACCTTGTAAGTTATACGCCAGGGAACAAATTAATGTAATTTACTTGTTTTGTTCTTTTTGCTAGATTTAAGAAACTACTAGGAGTAAAACACTAAAATTTAGCACAATTAATCAGTGTGTGTTGTTGACTGCTTCCAACAAGTCCAAAAAGATTTATCAACATAAATTATTTGGTTTAAAAAATTATTATAAACAATAAATTTAAATTAAATTAAACCCCAAACAGCTGTTTTTGCGTAAGTTCAGGTGTACACAAACATTTAACAGAAATCAGAAGATTGTGTCAATTATAAATGCATTTGACAGTTATTATGAAATGTGTATCCTACCTGGAACTGGAAGTTGAAATTACTCCCAGTAAGCTAAGTTACTCCCAGTAAGCTAAGTTACTCCCAGTAAGCTAAGTTACTCCCAGTAAGCTCAGACGAACTAGCCAGTCCATGTCACTTTTGCAAGTTATGTCATCACCAGTCACACACCCTTCAGCCAAAACATCACTTTCTTTAACATTACTAACGTTCTGAGTCCATGAGTGCATCACATTTTGATAGCATCACACAATCATAAGTCTTGGCAAAATAACGCCAGTCTCTTCATCTTCACTCTCTCTTGAATCATACAAGTCATTTTTGTCACTGATTGGAGGATTGATTGGAGTTGTTCTCCTTCCATTGTAACTAAGGAAATATGCCTACTCGGTACTGACTTAACAAGACAGTTTGTGAAGTTACTGTTTAGCCATCAATGTCTTGATCTTAAATCAATAAGGTCCAAAGCATTTCAGTTCAAGACTTCAAATAATTTTAACTTTTTTCAAAAGCCATTCGGTTCCATCTGTCATTAAAAGAATCTCCCCAGTTCACAATCGTTGCCGCCGCCATTTTTACTATTGGCAAAGAATGTAGCTAGCAAACCAAACAAAATAACCAACTGAGTCATTTGAGAATCAAAACCATTTGCGAATAAAGCGCACCTTATGCTTCTCAATTTTTATTGAGAAGGGTATATTTTTTCCGAGGAAATTTTTTTTCCTGAGGAAAATTTATTTTCTTTCATGAGGAAAACCTCGGATTCGAGGAGGATTTTAAGCCCTGAAATGGGGATTGGTTTAACTAGTGTCGAGGTTATCAATCAGTGGTGACTTTGCATAATTGGGCTATTTTTTAAACGAAGCTGTCACTAGATGTGAGGAATGTGTGAACTTTTAAAAAGATTTTGGCGTTTTCTTGTGGGGAGAGATGGTCACTGCCGGTGATTTATTGTTGCTGGGCTCTGCACAATGGAATGCTATAACCCACTCGTCTATCGTCTATGGGGATCGCTAGTAATCTCCCTGTGACTTAACTTAATACAATTATTTGTTTAGATCGGTCTGTGTTTAGGCTGGGGGTACAGAGATAGATAGAAAAATGGTAACAGATCATTGTCACACTAGCTTTCACACGCCTATGAAACATATGTAGTCCAGCCACTTGATAACCCACTCGTCTATCGTCTATGGGGATCGCTAGTAATCTCCCTGTGACTTAACTTAATACAATTATTTGTTTAGATCGGTCTGTGTTTAGGCTGGGGGTACAGAGATAGATAGAAAAATGGTAACAGATCATTGTCACACTAGCTTTCACACGCCTATGAAACATATGTAGTCCAGCCACTTGATAACAGTAAATATCACACATTTATTTCCTCTACTCTATACACGATCTTTGAAGTACAAAACTAACTTAAAAGTTCAAATGTCACTGCGAATGGTTCGCTCTTGATAGGTCTAGGCAGCTATTTTATCTTCATCGGGCACTGGATACTTTCTTGCCCTAATGATCAGAGTTCTTGAAGAATGGACTACTGTAGTCTGTTTATACAGATTTGGTGCACGGCTTAGATCTGCACTTATCTGTTTTTTCGATGAACTGTGTCGTGGGTGCTTCCTTGATACGCTGTGTTGGGGTGGATTCTGCTCCTTGTGGCTAGACTGGTGGGCTCTCTTAGCACAGTGCGTGAGAGGTCTCTGCAGACCAACGTCCAGCGACGACTTGTTCTTGTCTTTCGCCTTGTTGGGCTCATGATACAATGCCTGCTCGTCTGTAACATATGAGACGAAATTCTGCACAACCCTGTATAATAGGTATGTGCAGAGCGTCTCACTGAAGGCCGAAGTAGCCCTCAGTGATTAGCTCCACATCTCTATATATTAGCGACGAACATTCTGCTAAGTCCGTGGTCCACTGAAATCTCCACTCTAATTTCCTATACATATATAAATATAAATCATGGCTAACTATACACATAGAGAAAGAAGTAATATTATACACATTCTCTGGTACAGCGACTGGTCTGCAAGCATACATATAGGTTAAACAACAGTGGGTCCATACGGATTTCAACATGGCGTCAAACCCGGTCGTGTTCGACACGTGGTCAGGCCACGTAGAACTAACAATTCCATTCTAAGCATAGCAAATTTCACAAACATAATTCAACAATAATATAAATACATCACGATTAAACAGGCCGTGGCTAACTTGATTGAATCGAATTTTCAACAAGTCCTGCTTCCTACGTCTGCTCAGGAGAGAGATTTCTGTCAGAGCGTAACTGTGTACTGCTCCTAGTTTGAACGCAGAATGAATCTTCTACCTCTCTGCTTGAATCAGGCAGAACTGGTTCTACCTAAGCTAGCTGTGTTCCGATTGGCTGTAAAATCTGATTGGCGTAAAATCGAAGCTCTATAACGTAAGCTGCGATGATGTCACTAACTGCGCTTGCGTCAAGCTACAACTGTGTTACACTGACTAAACAAGGCAACGCTTACTGCGCTGTGTAAATCTCGGCTCTTGTTACACTGCCAAACAATAAGGTGTTGATGTTTCGAAAAGTAGGGTCTAATTGGTTAATTGTCTGCGTACGTACGCAGACAACTGATAATGTTCATTGGGGAAAAGCGCAATATAAATATCCTTATTATTATTATTATTATTATTATTATTATTATTATTATTATTATTATTATTATTATTATTATTATTATTATTATTATTATTATTATTATTATTATTAAAGCGCAATATAAATAGCCTTATTATTATTATTATTATTATTATTATTATTATTATTATTATTATTATTATTATTATTGAGCGGACTTCCTTTCTAACCGTCTAACAATAATAGAAACTTTTCTATGTACTTTTCTATTATGCTACAACTCACGCCGCGAGTTTTCCGTGTAAAAGGGTACTCGGCGATTCTCAGCTACGCTGTGTGGCTACATAGATCTGAGGACTTGTACACTACAGGAGTGGACGTTGCAGAAATAATCGAAGGGACTCGCGGATTGTTCTTCAAGATATGTCGATTGAATTGTCGTGCTAGACGGCTAAAAAAGATTCTGCAATCGATTTCACCGCCGTTTCGTTGTCTTTGTCGTCCTTTTTATTTATTTATTTCTTTTTTGTTTGTTTCTTTTTCTTTTTTGTCAGATTTTTCTCTGGCCTTTTTTCTCTTTTAAAATAATAAAGAGTTTAAACTCTCTTTCTCTTTCTCTCTTTCTTTCTTTCTCTCTCTTCCCCCCCCCCTCTCTCTCTCTCTCTCTCTCTCTCTCCCCACTGTCTCTTTCTCCTTCTACGTCCCTCCTTCTCGCTGTCTCCGACAATACATTACCTTCCCTTCCCACTCTCTATCTCTCTCTCTCTCTCTCTCTCTCTCTCTCTCTCTCTCTCTCTCTCTCTCTCTCTCTTTTTTTTTTTTTTACCTTCCCTCTCCCCTTCCCTCTCTGTCTTTCTCTCTTCACTCACATTCTCTCCCATCTCTCTTTCTCTCTTTATTTGTGCGTGTGTGTGACCATGTGTATGTATGTCAATGTAAGATATATGTGTGTGTGTGTGTAGGTGTGTGTGTGTGTGTTTCTCTCTCTCTCTCTCTCTCTCTCTCTCTCTCTCTCTCTCTCTCTCTCTCTCTCTCTCTCTCTCTCTCTCTGCTGTCTCAACACCGTAGCTCACGTGTTAGAGCGTTCGCCATTCACACCGATGACTCAGGTTCGAATCCCATGGCGGGCGAAATAAAAAGTGGTAATTTGTCACTGTCCACTTTAGCAGTATGGTTGTTCTGGTGGTCCAGTGTTGATTTAAGTCCCTACCCCTTATTCCTTGGGATGGTTATACTCGCCTGTCATATCGCCAATGGTGGCTGTAGACGTTTATCCCAGTTTGTTCATTCATCTCTCTCTCTCTCTCTCTCTCTCTCTCTCTCTCTCTCTCTCTCTCTCTCTCTCTCTCTCTCTCTCCGGTGTGTCTTGTAAACATTAAAAAAAACTCGACTATGTCTGTTATAATATTCCGGGAGGTAACAAAAGCTATTGATATTTTGGGAACCAAATTAGTTCCTTTGATCTCTGTCGGGTCAGAAAAGAGGTCTTGTAGAAAAGCTTGACTCGGGCCAAATTAATTTTGTTGTTATGCGGTGCTAGAAACAAAACAAAAAAAAAAGAAAGAAAGAAAAAGAAAGGATGTATAATTATGGAGGGTGGTGGCTGGGAGAGAGGGAGGGGAGGGGTGCGCAGGGAGGAGGAGTTAGAAGATGGGGTGGGGGAGATGGGGGTGGTTAAGGGTGGGAAGGGTGGTAAAGTGTTGGAGAGACAAAAAAGGGGCAATAAAATGTCCACACACACAAATCAGATAGATAAAGAGAGGAGCGAAGAAGGAGAAAGAACATACCGACTCCGATTTTTGGTTTAACACTTTTTAAAAGGGGGTGGGGGTCAGTTCACCCGTCACTCGGTGCCAGAAAATGGGGAAAAAAAGGATGGGGGTAGATAAGAGTTGAATGGACGAATAGAGAAGAAGACAGAAGAAGAGAAAAGATGGGGAACAGCAAATACATCCTTGGAAAGAACTGTTTTGTTCAGCAAGAGCTAAATATACTGTATACCATTGTGTGCGCACTATGTCTAAACGACAAATAGGGCAAAGCTTCGCATTCACACAAAGCTTCACACAAACACACACACACTTCGAAAAACGGCTACTTTTAGCAATTTTCCTCGCCTCTTAGAGACGAAGTAGGTCAAGTTTGTTCAAAAACACAGCTAGGATAAGGAAATTTCCTCGACGATTAGGGTAAGGCAGTGCCTCGACGATTAGGGTAAGGCAGTGCCTCGAAAAGGGTTAGGGTCAGGGCTAGTTGCAGCGCTGCAACTAGCCCTGACCCTAACCCTTTTCGAGGCACTGCCTTACCCTAATCGTCGAGGCACTGCCTTACCCTAATCGTCGAGGCACTGCCTTACCCTAATCGTCGAGGAAAGTTCCTTATCCAGGTCAAGTGTACTTGTAGTGCATGTGCACTACAACTACACTTGACCTGGTGTAGTTGTAGTGCACATGCACTACAACTACACTTGGCCAAGTGTACTTTAAGTGCACATGCACTAGAACTACACTTGGCCAAGTGTACTTTAAGTGCACATGCACTACAACTGCACTTCCATGCACTACAACTGCACTTGCATGCACTTAAAGAGCACTTCAGCGCATTTCAATGGAAAACAAAATGGGTTTACAAATTGGTACCCCATTTTTCTTTGTGAACCCATTGTATACTAAGTGTGCAAGGTTTATAAACCCAAAACGCCATGAATACAGCCCCACCCACACCCACGCACACACACACACACACAATCTCTCTCTCTTTCACACGCACACACACCGTCAATTATGTTTCACAGGCGGAAAAATTGTTCCACTTTTTTTCTCCTCGACACACCGATCCATTGACCCACTAGTCTCTCGACTAAGTGGTCCCACGACACTTCGGTCAGGTTCCACTCCGATCTTTGATGAGAGCTTGTTTCGTTTGTAGACCTTGTCGTTAGTCCTCAACACAACGGTCCCTCAGCACATTAATCTCTCAACGCCAAGGTCCTTACACATAGGCCAGGTAGCTTCCGGGTCTTACAAGGTTGTTTTTGTTTTACTTGTTCCTACTGTTTTTGTTCTGGACTAAATATTCTTCCAGATAATTGTTTTCTATAGGTAAAACTGTTTAAGATATTCTCCTCGACACAACGGTCCTTCGACACATTAGTTAGTCCCTCAAGCACAATACCTTGACACATCGGCCGGGTGCTTCCCGGATCCTTTGTAAACTGTTTACTACTGTACGTTAGCCTCTTTTGTTGTAGTTGTAGTCTTGGAGTGTTCCCACCACCAAAATTGGTTTTTAGATAGATACCCTATAAGCACTGAATATCTATCTATCTATCTATCTATCTATCTATCTATTTATCTTTTATATTTAGGCGAAAAATGGTTTGCTTATTCACCTGTTAAACAGATAACGGAACTTTTACGCACTTGAACTGAAAGGCAATGTCATTGTTTAGTGGTGCTGCACATTTCACTTGTCGTTAGTACGTTTAGGTTAAGAAAGAAAAGCTCTAGAGCGGCAGGCTAGCACCCTTGATAGTGCGCCAACTCGGGCTGTGCAGATCGCGTTACGATGCCCTGTCAGCAGGCTGTAACAGAACTGTTAAAAGCTGTATTCTCCGGGTACTCCGGTTTCCTCCATTTCTTCATTAATGGTATTGGATACAGTCAATCTAAAATTTCCACCCCCCCACCCCCCCAAAAAAAATGTATTTTTGTAATAGCGATCTTTTTAGGTCGCCGCCTTTTGAGTTCGATTGAAGTAAAAGCGTGTGATCGCATCCTTTATTATTATTATTATTATTATTATTATTATTATTATTATTATTATTATTATTATTATTATTATTATTATTATTATTATTATTAGAATAGATTCGCGCTAGCAAAAATAAATGGGATTCTCGATAGCATAGCAGAAGCAGAAGCAGCGTACAGCCCATGTATCACAGATAGCAGGCTGGGATCATGTCCTGCATCTTTGGCGAAAGGAGTCGGCCGCTCAAACAGGGTTTATTCCCTAACCGCGCCACAACGAACCTATTAATATCTTCATTGACATCGAAAAATACAGTCCCATAACTAGGAAGACATTGATATAGGCCTATTTTATTATATGCGGAACTTTCACCGATCACAAGCATAATTATATCGTTTTGACTACATCTGTGTTCTTACGCGGCTTGAGAATAAGCCGTTTGAGCTTCCGATTCGTTTTGCCAAGTACGCAGTCTCACCCAACCCTTCCTATTTATAAAACAAATGGCTGTGTGTTATCCACCGCTGCGCGATCGAAGATCCGCTTTATATTTGCTATCGCGGATCCATTCTACAGGGTTTAATGGCGGAAGAAATAGCGCACGCCTTGTGTAGTAGGTACATGCGTCTTGGACGACGTGGGTTCGAATTCTGACTCAGCAAAGTATTGTGTGCATACACGATAGTAATGACCAGCGCCTTGAGAAGCTCTCTGTGCTGGTAAAGTGTGCTAAATAAGAAGAATCCCTTAATGACCCTGTGCGCTTACTCAATGATGCAGCATGATCACCTTGCAATATTGCATAATTATAAAACAATTTACAAGAGCACGATTGAACATAAATTATACAAAGAACGCGCTTAAACATGCTAGCAGTGCAAGCAAAATAATGTTTTCTTTAATATTTGCTAACTCCACGTAATGTTTTGGTTTACAGTTCACCGACTTGGAAGTACAGGAATAACAAACAAGCTTAAACACGAGAAATGTTGTGGCACAAGAATGGTCTTTGTTATTTGTTAGCCTAACTACGCAGCTTTCGTTGTCATTTCACCGACTTTTAATGACTGAAAATGGAATCCGCATTCGCGATTCTTGTCGGTCTCCAGAGAAAGACAATTGTTCAGTTCAATGAGTCGATGCATTTGACCTGATCAATAAGATAAGATAGAGTAAGGCTATGTTTATGTATAGAGGAGAGTGACATTCTGAACGTGATGGTTTTCAATGCTGGTATGCTGCGGAAAATCCACATCAATACACTAAAGTTGCTTTGCCCGAAAACCTTAATAAACTTATAGACCTCAATTGGCATTGAAACAATTTGCTCATTCATCGTTGTTAGTTGTTTTTTTTAAATTTATTATAAGGAAAAGTTAAAAATTTCCCAGTAACCTTTCGGTGTTAGATGTGAGGCGTTTAAGGGCCTGACTTCTTTTAACAAGACCAGCTTTGTGAGGACAGTGCCGAACCCCTTTACCCTTTCCAAACATTGACAAGAATACGTTAATGGTAAAATGTATACAAAAATCAAAACTTCAGGGCTGAAAATGCAGGACAGCCGACAGACAAGATAGCAACGTTTGTTCCAGATCTTCGTAAAGACATCAGCAAATTATCACTTTCAAGCAAGCTTTAATTAAACGAAGAACTTTCGAAGTCGTGGTACATAGTTGGAATAATATTTACAAACCTTTGAATACAAAACTAACTGATGCATATCTGACATTTATGAGTGAAATGCTTGTTCTAGATCTCCGTATAAGAGATCCGCAAATTACCACTTTCATGCAAACTTAGTTAAGTGAAGAACTCTTTGTAATACTGTTTATATTATACTCCCCTTGATACAAACTTAGATACTTCTAAAGCCTTGCGCATAACTATTAGCAAATGATAAACTGTTCCTGGAGGCGATATTTTCGCCGGATCGTCTCAAAGACCTAAGGAAATCGTCACTATCACCTAAACTTTCTAACTGAAGAACTCTCGAAGTCTGGTCGCATTTTATTTATAATATTTACGTTATAATCCCTTGTTATAATCCCGTGTTATACAAACCCAACCCGCTCTGGTTATTATAAACTGAATTTTTACTATGACATTTTCTCTTCAAAGTTGAATTAAAGGTATCTCAAAGCTCCGCGCGATAGTATTTGCACTAATACTTTACATGTCATTTCTTGAAGATGATTCTTCTAAATATTCTTTTAGACCTAAGCAAACTACACTTTTCATGCAACAAACTTAAGTAAGCGAAGAACTGTCAATGTCTTGTCGCTTACGTACAATAAACATTAACAACAAAACCACTTTGACTGACAGTTCAAATTCACTCCAAATTCGTGGCGCAATTTTGCAAGAAAACAGCTAGACCTTTCTTTATGATGAGAAAGGCACCAGTTCTTCTACTTCTAAAGACTTTTATAAATGATCACTTTAACGTTAACACAACTAAATTTAAGACAAGACACATAGCGTACCTGGGAGTTTGCCATGGCTAGCATTTGCCTCTAGAGACAGGTACTCGGCTGAGCTGTGTGAAGACAAGACTCTCGCTGTCTTCTCCATTACACCCCATTCACATAAACCCAACTAAGTCACACAGGCTTGACGCCTAGTTCCAATAGTACTTTCATATGTCCTGGAGCTGATCAATTTACACCAGTTGTCCCGCTCACATAAAGTTAGTTAGTTATTCATGGCTTACAGGGTCCAGCGGACTGCAAAGGAAACACACAATCTGAGCGCATAATAATAATAAAAATAATAATAATAATAATAATAATAATAATAATAATAATAATAATAATAATAATAATAATAATAATAATAATAATAATAATAATAATAACGGATTTTTATATAGCGGGTACTCCAGCCTATGACCAGACTCACCACGCTTTACATAGTCATTACATATAAATACATGCCCATGATAAAACATCGCTTTTGCTACAATACACCAAAAGACGGAACAGTAAAGGTACACACTATTTACAACTATGTACACAAATTACAAAAAAGACAGAAATAGACTATTTACAACTATGTACACAAATGACAAAAAAGAGGATCAGACAGAGACAAAAGAGGAGAGAATGGCAGTGGGATATAAATCAGTCTGAATAATGCAGTTTGAAGAGGTGGGTTTTGAGGGCCTTTTTGAATGCTTGTGTTGATTGTATGTTGCGGATATGGGAGGGAAGGGAATTCCACTGCTTAGGTGCGGAGTAAGCGAATGCACGTTGGCCGTATGTCTTAGTGCGGGTGACGAGAACCTTGAGTGTGCGAGTGTCAGCAGAAGATCTTAAAGTGCGTGAAGGGGAGTAGACAGAAAGTAGATCAGCAAGGTAGGAAGGACAAGAATCTGTGAAGAAGTTGTGACAGAGAACAGAGAGTTTGTACTCTATGCGTGCTTGCACAGGAAGCCAGTGAAGGGAATGTAGTAGAGGTGTGATGTGATCGCGTTTCTTAGCTCGGAATACTAGTCTAGCTGCTGAGTTCTGAACCTTTTGTAATTTGTCAATGATGTGTCTTGGGGAGCCAGCGAGGAGAGAGTTGAAATAGTCAAGACGAGAAAGGACGAGAGCGCAGACTAGGGTTTTGGTGGCAGTGACTGTAAGATAGTGGCGAAAGGAGCTGATTTGGCGTATGGCCGTGTATGCAGAGCGACAGACGTTGGAGATGTGGTTGTTGAGGGACAGGTCCAGCCAAATTTTCGATTTTCGCCTCTTTGCAATAATAATTTCACATTTATTCATAATTTTATTTCATTTTATTTTATCACTTTTATACAACACTTTTCCAGCTCAAGAGCTGCTCAAGGCGCTGGACGATAGACGATCTAACTCAAGCCGCCTGAGGCGCCCACCTGCAACCTTTGGGCGCATAGACTGACGCCCAGACGACTGAGCACTATCCTGGGCGACCGGGAGTGGGGAGAAGGGACCTAGTGCGTGCTGGGTGTACTTATGTAGCCGCCACTCACCCGTCTAGGACATGAGCGTCAGGATCTGTAAAGTCCATGCGATGGAATGTGTGCGTGCACAGAGTAGACCTCATTTTATATATATATATATATATATATATATATATATATATATATATATATATATATATATATATATATATATATATATATATTTCCTGGAGATGAAAATGGCATCTTATGGCACATAACGTCAACTTCAATCAAAGCTCTCCCCAATCTCAGCGCCTATTGACAAAACAAAATGTCGATTTCCTAGAAGATCAAATTGATCAATCTATAACAAGAGAAGAGACACAAAACTCATAACTCTCAAGATTAAACCACGCATTTTCGGTTTATTTATATTTAAAAAAAAAACATTTTTCAACTGCAAAACACTGTTCAACTAATAAAATAAAAGTCGCCAAGCACTAATATTTTTATGAAAAGAAAATTAATTAAGATCGAATTAAAATTATCAATCTCCTCTTCGCGCGTTCGGGTGTTCTGTCTTGCCTGAATCAAACAGCACGCAGGCTTGTTGTACTTACGGACAGTCTATTTGCTAATCAACACGGTTCGCTTGCTAGCGTAGGATTGTAAAGGCTTTCATCATGTCACCACAATGCTGGGGAGATCTATCGAGGAGACGCAAGTGAACCCAGTCCACTCTTATTAATCTTTATCATAAGATGGACCCAGAGAACTGATTACATAGACTATGTCAGTCCTCTCTGATGGCCGGCCCTTTACTGCACCTTGTTCCCTTGCGAACGACTTTTCTATAATACATACAAACATGGGACAGAAAGGCGTCATGAGAATAAACAACAAATTTTTACGGAAGTCACAAGTGGTGTAGTGGGAAGCATGGAGGAGTGAAAATGTGTGTGAGAGTGGGATTATGGCGGTGGGAGAGAGAGAACTTAAGCGAGGGGAGAAGGATATACAGAGAGGAGAGAAAAGAGGAAACGTCTGGGACATGGTGTAAGGATAGGGGTAGGGGAAGAATTGACGAAAATTGAAGAAACAATGGATAAAAAGGAGAAGTTGGAGTGAGAGAGAAAGAGAGAGAGAGAGAGAGAGAGAGAGAGAGAGAGAGAGAGAGAGAGAGAGAGAGAGAGAGAGAGAGAGAGAGAGAGAGAAATAGACAGACAGACATACAGACAGAGAAAGAGAGAGAATAAAAGAGAGCGGATGAAAGAGGAAGCCATACATATGGAACTCGTATTTGCAACATTATGAATGGCGTCCTTTCAGTTTGACCAAATCTCCCACAACAAACAGAGCATCGCATTGTGAGGTCACAGCTGCTAACTGCACGTTGCATACGTCATGTGACGTTACTGCAATGTGATGACACTGACTAAACAAAGTAAGTCCATTATTTTTGTTGTTTTTGTTGTTGTCTTTTTTTTTTTTTTTAATTTCCTCGTCCAACAGAACGACGAGACCCATCTTCAGCGAGCAAGTTCAATTTTGAGTGTTATTAGTTTGCGAAATCCAAAGAAATAAATCATCAAAATACAACGCCTCCTCTTCCGCCTCACCTATCCTCACCCCTACACAAAAGGCCATCAAAATACAATCTTTAGGTTGTCACAAAACTAATGTGGTTTGCCTTGCTCGGTCTGTCATCACCCGTCATATAGCCACAACTGCACTATTCAGATAACCCAAATCGGACTCGCAGAAGAACAGAAAATAGTCATGAATGAATTCACTTTAAAGTTAAACGTTCACACCCACCATTGGCGATATGGCAGACGGGGATAATCATCCCATGGAAATAGAAGGTAGGGACATAAATCCACACTGAACCACCAGAGCAATCATACCGCTGAGATGGACAGTGACGCATGTCCACTTTTATCACGCCCGCACGGGATTCGAACCTGGTTCACCAGTGTGCCAGGCGAGCTGTGTTGCCCCTACTACAGATTGACTAACTTCAGAGCACCTGTGTGCTCCACATTAAGCGGCGCGGCTCTATATGCTGTACTTGACCAAGGTGACAAATGGACATTCCCCCGGCTGTTGACTGACTATCATTGCCCTGTAGTGACCATTGCACCCTCTGGCTCTCCCTCTGGGCACGTGAAACCCATGTACCATTGTGCGATCAGCAGTAGCGGTCGTTTGTCAAAAATACTGGAAAGCTTGTTGTCTTCATGGGCCAACATGACCGTAACGGCACCACGGCAAAACTGAGTATCCTGTGACTCGAAAACAAAGTTAGAGCAGCGAGAGAACAGGGGAGAGAGAGAAAGAATGGAGGGAGGGAGGGAGGGAGAGAGAGAGAAACAGACACACGCACAGACAAGAAAGTGGACGGGTTCCGCCCTCATAAGAAAAGAGAAGCAGCATCGAATCGCGCTAAACCTTTCCCTGATACTCGGCATTCCTGTATTGTTTGCTTTTGTTGGGGTCCCAACTCTCTGTACCATGACAAGATATATGAAAGAACAACGGAGGACACAGGTGCCATTGCGTGTGAAATATTATTATCACTTCATAACTGCAAACTTAAAGCAAGTCTGAAGCAAAATTTAAAAAACAACAACAACATTTAAGTTAGATGGTGGGACCATCGAAGAATTATTTTAATCGACATTTTGTCCCACGGCCTTCAGTGGTAGAGCGTTCGCACGGCACGCCGATGACCCAAGTTCGAATCCCCTGGTGGACAAAATAACAGTGGTCGTTTTTCACTGTACACTTTAGTAGTGTGTTTGCACTGTGTTGATTAGGTCCTACCCTCTCTTTTTCCTTGGGATGGTTATCCCCGACAGCCGTACCGCGAAGGTGGGTGTAGACGTTAAACTTCAATCTTTATTCATTCATAACCCCCACATTATTGCGGTGAAAACTTTCCGATAAGTGCATAAGTAAAACAAGGTTGCGGCTGCAGCGAATTTGGTTTCTTATCCTATACCCTTAAAAAGGTCGTCTATGATCGTTTAGCAGCTACCCTTATCTTACGAAAGTCGTCGGGCCAACCAAATGATCGTAAAAGCAGCGTACATCTTACCTCCTCACCTTCATCTCCCTCTTTCTGCCAGTCCGAAGTTGTACTCCACCTGTTTTTGTCTCCCTTTGCACGTCTTTGCAGATTTTGTCAATGTGATGCTTATATGGTGACTTGGCTACCATCGGAGTTTCCTTTTCACCACGGTGAGCATGTAATCGTGGTGTCCAATGGCTTAGGTGATGGGTCTGGCGGACTTCATCGTTGATGATGTCTGGGTATAGGAAATGCCCAGAAGTCTTGTAGCACCTCATCTCCATGCTTTGTATTTTTCGTTGTAGGCCTGTTTGTGAAGTAATGTTTATGACAGGAGCGCAGCAGCCTTACCTTGGAGTGGAGGTTTGTTCCAAATGCGTTTCCATCTTGTCAGTGTGGTTTGCTTAAAACCATAATAAAGGGGTTGATGACCTACTGCACGTGTGTGCCAGTGAGTTCGCAATGCCGAAATCACTGATTGGATGACTAATGCTAGTGTTGAGCACACGTACAATCATGATACAGTACAGCTGTGGTAACTTTAAAATACGACAATACAATCGTGTTAAAAATTTTATCAAAAAACAAAATATATACAAAAAATTTTAACAACAATCATAGAGACTTGTTAAGACATTTAACCGTCTTCTTTATGATGGGTCCGGCCAATGGTGTATGTCAACGGTTGTTTGTTGTTTTGTTGACATTTAGTATCACAAGATACTACACTTTCGCATATAGGTGACTACTGACCGATTTATACTGACACCAGCGGGCCAGTTTTGGTTAAAGGGGAAAATAATATGATCAACGTTGACCATCGGATTAGGGACCTTATTTCAAAAAGATATAGAAGGTCTTACCAACTGAGCTTGTATTTAAGCTTCAATATTCATTTATGGAAGATTGCTACAAATCTTATTCCTAGCGAAGCGTTTTTACTCAAAGGGGTGTTTTTTTACCGCATAACATTAGAGAACTTTGGGGGGGGGGTGGATAGGTAAAAAGGGAAGTGGGGGGGGGGGTAAAAGGGGGTGGGAGGAGGTAAGGGTGGGAGGTGGGTGAAGCTTGTGACACAGTGTGTTATTGCTATTTATTAAGCATACAGGTGATTGTTAGGGTTAGACAGGGTGATTGTTTTTTGATTTTGTTATATTTTACGAGAGCTTGGTGTGTACAGGTAGTGTGATTGGTTTTATGTGTGTGTTTGGGTTGATTTAGGCACTCGATGTGTGCCCCTCTGTGTTGCCCGGTGGTCATGTTATGTTTTCTGCAGCATATATCTGTGGTCGGTGATGGTTGATACGTTCCTCCATGGTCTGGGGGTGATGTTTGTCTTTGTCGTTAGGTTGTTTGGGTGGGGGTGGTTGTTGGTGTTTGGGGGGGTTTGTTGTGGGTGTTTGTGTTTGAGAAATGTGCGGACATTGACAGTGTGGGTTTTTGTTGGTCATTGTGGTAGTCTTGTGTGTGTTTTGTTTTTGGTAGTGTTGGGTGTTTTGTGTCTTGGTATCTTTGGTGTTTTGGGAGTGTTTTTTGCGGAGTTAGTTGGGCGTGAGGTTCTGAGTTCCATGGTGTTGTTTGTTTTGTTTGGGTGGTTTGTTGTGGTTTGAGTTATTTTGGGTTGTTTTTTTGGTGGTTGGGGTTTGGGTTGGTGTTGTTGTGTTTTTTGGTGTGTGGTTGGTTGTTTGGTGTTGTGGGGTTATTGTGTAGGTGTTGCTTTGCGGTGTGGTTTTTGGTGGGGTCGTGTCTCTGCGAGTGTGGAAGATGTGGGTGTCTCGATTGTGGAGGGATGCGAAATACGTGCCACTTCAAATTAAACTTTTTGACAGAGTGGGCTGGATGTGTGTCTGAACGAATTGTTGTTTTGTTTTTAGCTACTGTTTGTGGGTGTGGATTTGCAAATGGGTGATTTTATTTGTATATAAAAATTGGGTGGACACAAATTCATTTTTGGGGAGATTTTTGCAACTGGAGATATTTATAATTGATTTTGTGAAAAAATTTTGTGTTTTTTTTGTATAAATGTTTGTTTGAGTCTGTCATTTGTATGTTCTTCATGTTTTGACTAGTAGTACTGTTTTACAATATTATCTACAAAACAATTTGGCCCTGAAGGATTTTTGGGTTTCTTATGAGTCTCAGCAGTGATTATCAATGCCATGTATATGTGATGAAATTTGCAGCATGATTGAAGCAACATCAGTATCAGTATTGACGCGTTTATTCATAATCGTCGTATCATCATCAAGCAAACCGTTGTTAGTGGTGGTGGTGGAGGTGGTAATTTATTCGCTTCATCATCCTTTACATAATTATTATCATAAGGCATAAAATACAGGTCGTCATCTTCTTCGTGTAAACTTTTATTTACTTGTCTTTGGGGCCAGATTGTAAGACATGCTATTAGAATTTAAAAATATTAACCCCTTTATCTGATTGAAAATATATTAACAGCTTTTGTTAAATTAATATTATTGAGAGTCCAGTGTTCAAACGCAGTATATTTTTTACATTTATGTTAGCTGTTTTATTGATTTAAAATATATGTTTTATAAATGTGCTTTTCGTTTTACATGTATATTACTATGAACTGCGGTTGGGTTCATTCCATCTTTGAGGTACTAAAAATGTATTGTATTGTATTGTATTGTATTGTATTGTATTGTATTGTATTGTATTGTATTGTATTGTATTGTATAGTACAGTATTGTGGTGCCCAGAATCATGAGCAGCTTGTTGCGCTGTTTAATAAAAATCTCTCGCCGTACCTGCTCTATGGACACTGTCAACATTATTTTCCGCTGAATCAAAGAAACGAAAAGAAGAATCTCGGTGAGGAGGAGTGAGCGAATAAGAACAGAAAGACAAGGAGAACGAAATGTCTAGTGAATTATTTATTTTCCTTTTCGTCATCAAAAAAAAAAAACAAACAATACAATCCCAGCCCCATTCTTATCCCCTCTTCCATCACCTTTCCCATAACCCCCACGTCCTCCTGTCCCATCACTCCCCCACCCTCATCTTACTCTTAAAACACCTGTCCACTATATAAAACCACCTGCGTCTTAGGATCCTTGGAGCCAGCCATCCAGATATGACAAAGACGCCTGGACAAGAACGCTTCGATCGAACGTTTTGATAGCAAGCCCAACGGCTTAGTTTGCCCGCAGCAGAAAGTAGTCTCTTGTATCTGCATCTTTACTGTTGTCAGTCTCTCTGTGTCTGTTTTAATGCTACAAGAACACAGACAACTTTTTCTGTCTCTGACTTTTAAGAATTAAATAAACAAATAAATTCATTTAAACAAACAAAAAAAACTAACAGTTTGTTTTATCTAGTAGGGGTGGCCTCGTGGCGCAGTGGATAAGTCGCCGGTTTCCTATGCCGAAGGTCGCGGGTTCGATTCCCGCAAGGGGCGAACATATGTGACTTAGGCACAAGACTATTGAGGTCACCGAGGGTTTTCTCCGGGCACTCCGGTTTCCTCCCTCCCTTCAATAATAGTACAGGACGCAGTCAATATAAAAAGTTCAAAAATAAAAATTCGATTTTCTTTCCGTCTTCTAATAGCGATCTCCCTGCCTTTACACCACCTGTTTGAGTGATGGATGTGTGTTTGGTGTGTGTGAGGGTGGATGAGACAGGTGAGCGTGTATGTTGGTATAGATCGCCGCGCTTTGAGCCTGAATGATTTGGGGAAAGGCGCGTATAGCATCCTGTATTATTATTAGTAGTAGTAGTAGTAGACATTTTTGCTTCCCTCTGTCTCACTACAAAATCTATTGGTTTTAAGTCGACCTTTTTTATTTCACCGAATTGAGTTTAGACTGAAATAAAGGCAACTAGACCTACACGACTGTCTGTTCTTGTCGAGCTTTTAAAGCATCTTAGCAACAGACATAAATAATGTCTGTCACCGATTCTCCATAGTAGCATAATTGTATGCCGCTGTGGCTGCCGTGATGAATCTATAAAAGCACACGCACACAGAACTTCTCTCTCACATAAACATTCTCTCTCACACACAATTCTCTCTCCCCAACCCTTCTAGCTCCCACACTCTTCCCTCTTCCCCACCCAGCCCCCTCCACCAGCCCCCTCCTCCAGCCCCCAGACTACAAAGAGCTTGAAGTTGTAGCAGTTCACCAAATCGATTATCTTATAACATCTTCTGTACTTTTTGCTTCACTGGATCTCAGTGAAGGCATGAAGTCTGTCGAAGATTCACACACCTTGGACTCGAGCTTTAAAAGTTTAATTACATCATTCACACGTCTGGGAGGAAGACTGCGGGACGTCTGGGATGTAAAGACGGTAAGAGAATCTGTCTGCGACGGACACAAAAGATTCCGCACGTTGTTGTACAACAAATTACGAAGGTCAAGCAAGCAGCCAGGCAATCCTCCCTGTGAAAAGAAGTACCAGACAAGAATCAAGGACTCTTGTTATCTAACTTCGCAAGTATGTGGACAGACCTTAAAATAAATTACTGAATCTAAATTGATAAAAAGAAGTCTATGAGTTGAGGGGTGATTTTCTAGGAGACCGGTTATAACCTATGTATTATCTCCCTTGTGCAAGTCTTCTCAACGAGTCTTCTGCAACAACGAGACAAATGACAGGGGTCTGAGGCTATTGGAGTTTGCCAGATACAACAATCTGGTACTGGCAAACACGCTTGGTCTCCACAAAAAATCCAGACGATGGACATGGCACAGTCCCGGCGGGGAACATCACAACCAGATCGACTACATCATGGTCAAGAAACGCTTCAGATCAAGCATCAACATTGGCAGGACACGCACTTTTCCAGGAGCAGACATTGGAAGTGACCACGATCTCGTGATGATGTCTTTCCGGCTCCATTTGAAGAGAGTAAATACAGCAAAGTGCACTAGGCTGAAGTTCGACCTGGACAAACTGCAAGACCCGGAGGTGGCAAAAATATTTCAGGCCACAATTGGAGGGAAATTTGCACCACTGCTTATTTTTGGGGCAGGCGAAGTAGATGTCAACACCATGACCAATACCTTCAACTCAGCTGTAACAGATGCCGCCACTGAGATCCTTGGCAAGCACCGACCAAAGAAGAAGCCGTGGATCACACCTGAACTTTTGGATCTGTGTGATAAACGAAGAGAGTTAAAAAAGAAAAAGAACACCTCACAGGGAGCTGATGTCTACCGAAAAATCAACAATGACATCCGAAAAGGCATGCGCACAGCAAAGGAGAACTGGATAGAAGATCAATGCCAGGAAATAGAGAACAATCTGAACAAGAACAACAGCAAGAAGGCCTACCAGACTGTGAAGCGGCTGACAAGTGTTAAACAGCCCAAAGTCTCCACTATCCAAAGCAAGTCTGGCATTTGCCTTACAGAAGAACAAGAAGTCTTGGACAGATGGACAGAGTATTGCTCTGACCTTTACAACCATACACCAAATGGAGACCCATCAGTTCTAGCATGTCCCGAGAGCAGAGAAGAAGAAGAAATCCTCCCAATTCTCCGGGAAGAAGTTGAGGCAGCAGTGCAATCGCTGAAGAAAGGGAAGTCAGCGGGAGTGGACAACATACCAGCGGAACTGCTACAAGCAGGAGGAGAAGCGATGACTGATGCTCTCACCATTATCTGTAACAAGATCTGGCAGAGTGGGGAATGGCCTACACCATGGACCCAGTCGCTTGTCATCACTCTTCCCAAAAAAGGTAACCTTCAGGAGTGTGAAAATTACCGCACCATCAGCCTCATCAGCCATCCCAGCAAGGTCCTCCTGAAAATAATACTCAACAGGTTGAAACCACAAGCTGAACAAATCATAGCTGAAGAACAAGCAGGATTCATGGCAGGGCGAAGTACCACTGAACAGATTTTCAACCTCAGAATAATCTGTGAGAAATACCTACAGCACCAACAACATCTATATCATGTGTTCATAGACTTCAAGAAGGCATTTGACCGAGTCTGGCATGCAGCTCTATGGGCAACCATGAAAGTGTACAACATCAGCCCTAAAATTATAGAAGTCATCAAATGCCTGTATGACAAGGCTACCAGTGCAGTCCTCCATAACAGCGTCATCGGGAACTGGTTCAGAACAACAATCGGTGTGCGTCAAGGATGCCTACTCTCCCCAACACTCTTCAACATCTTCCTAGAGCGCATCATGTCAGATGCTCTTGCAGATCACGAAGGCACAGTCAGCATAGGGGGAAGAGCAATCTCCAATCTTCGTTTTGCGGATGATATTGATGGATTGGCTGGAGAGGAACAAGAACTTGAACAGCTTGTACAGAGGCTTGACACCACCTCCAGAGCTTATGGAATGGAAATAAGTGCAGAGAAGACCAAAATGATGACCAACAACACCAATGGCATCAACACGGACATCAAAGTACAAGGCCAATCCCTCAACACAGTGCATAGCTTCAAATATTTAGGAGCCATTGTATCAGACAGTGGGTCCCGACAGGAAGTCCTCTCCAGGATCGCACAAACAACTGCTGCCCTGACAAGGTTGAAGCCCATTTGGAAAGACAGAACCATCAGTCTACATTCCAAAGTAAGACTGCTGCGCTCTCTGGTCATCTCCATCTTCCTATATGCTTGCGAAGCATGGACCCTCACAGCAGATCTCCAACGAAGAATACAAAGCATGGAGATGAGGTGCTACAGAAGACTTCTATGCATTTCCTATACCCAACACATCACCAACGTTGAAGTCCGACAGACCATCACACAAGCCATTGGACAACACGATGACCTGCTCACAGTGGTGAAGAAACGGAAACTCCGATGGTATGGCCACGTCACCAGATCATCAGGCCTTGCAAAGACCATTCTGCAAGGCACAGTGCAAGGAGGTAGAAGAAGGGGGAGACCGAAAAAGAGGTGGGAGGACAACATTCGAGAATGGACTGGTTTGACACTGAGCGAAGCCATGAGGGCTGCTGAGGACAGAGAAAGATGGAGTATGCTGGTTAAGCGATCATCTGTGGTGCCCCTACGACCTTCGGGTTATGGGACAGGATAGGATAGGATAGGCAAGTCTTCTCGAAAGTTAAGTCGAAGCCCCAAGTTAGGGTTAGTGTGTGTAATAGATAATAGGTTTTAAACAATGCTGCTAAGATAACCGGAAAAAGAAATCCCCTACTTCTTACCCCTAAACATTCCTAAAGTTTTTCAACATTTACCGAGTCTTTAACGGCGCACATTACATTTTTGGTTTGGTTTCGTTGGATCACACACACTACATTTCTCTCTTCGGTGACAGTGTGGGCGTGGGCGTGTGTGTATGTTTGCGAATGTATTCTTCCCCCATATATGTGAAAGAGTCGTTGTCCACAAATTTGAATCAACGTTTTTTTTTGTTTTTTTTTTAAAATTCAAAACGTATTTCAATTTAATTTGATTGTTTTGTATCTTTGAACAAATTTTCGAATTTGTTTTAATGTTGTTGGACATTGCACACAATTCTTCTCGTTAAAATTTATGAAGAAAATAAAGGATTCTGTATTATGTACAGAGAAAGATAAAAGACGAAACGCAGATAAAACGCAGCAAACTAAAATTTACAACAACAAAAAAAGCGTTCTCGCTTCTTCTAAGTCAGACGGACAGTCACGGCAGTGAAGGCGGCGGAATCTTTGGTAAAGGTGGTGTTGGGGGACCTCAATGGTCATTAGCGGACAGCGTGGACAATGCGATAACGTTACAAAGAACGCGATAAAAGCCGGGGATTGTGTCTGCAAAATCAGGTGGAATCAAGGAACAACGTCACAGACCCAGTCAGAGATAGTATGACATGGCCCAGTCTGTATATTCGAGACTCTCTTGAGTAAGGTTCAGACACTTTGTGTAAAATTGACTCTTGTCTGGCTTCGGCTTGACAAAGATGTGCGAATGAGTTGTATAAGGCAGGTTTAGGTTACTTTACATTCATCAACACACTGCTATTGCCTACAAAGTCAGATACGTACTAAAAACTTGCATGATAGCTTATTTCGAGGGAAATTCATTTCTTTAATTTACCGTTACCCAAAACAGCTAAACCTATTTTTATACTGTCATCTAAAGACGAGATTGTTCAGCCCCTATGCATGGATGCCCCCTTGTGCCCATGAAAGATTCATCTTTAAATCGTAACACACATTTTAATGCATTTGTATGTGTGAAGAGCAATCTCCAATCTTCGTTTTGCAGATGACATTGATGGATTGGCTGGAGAGGAACAAGAACTTGAACAGCTGGTACAGAGGCTTGACACCACCTCCAGAGCCTATGGAATGGAAATAAGTGCAGTGAAGACCAAAATGATGACCAACAACACCAATGGCATCAACACGGACATCAAAGTCCAAGGCCAATCCCTCAACACAGTGCATAGCTTCAAATATTTAGGAGCCATTGTATCAGACCATGGGTCCCGACAGGAAGTCCTCTCCAGGATCGCACAAACAACTGCTGCCCTGACAAGGTTGAAGCCCATTTGGAAAGACAGGACCATCAGTCTACATTCCAAAGTAAGACTACTGCGCTCCCTTGTCATTGTAACGAACGCGTTTTGCACGCAGTTATATGGAAAGACGTTATGACGTCACTGTGTGTTCCGGTAGAAATTATAATTTGGTTTCTGAGCTGTTGTTAGATCAGAGACTATACATCAGCCTTAGTGACAGGACGTGGGTGCTCTAGAAAGACCTGATTCTTTAGGAATTACTTTTGCTGTATAAAGAATACAGGTATTTATTGTTATTATTATTATTAGTGGTATTTATAATGAACTGCTAAGCTATCTTTACGAAAAGGGAAAATATTGCTTTTTGTAAATTAGTACGTTTAGGGTACAGAAGAACCCATGTTTGAAAACAAAGTTCGATAACTCGTGTCAATATTTATTTGATCATGTGTATACATGTATGTGTGACTCAGTTTGTAATTATGATGCCATTTTTATATTCATTCATATGTGGATATGGGGCTGAAATAGGAACGTATTTCAGTTGTGTAATTTGTATATCTATTGATGAATGAATGGGTATAAATATGTTATAAAATGGAGGTGAGCTGTGTTTGTAATAATTGGCTCATAGTCCATTGTGTGTAGCCTATGCAATGTGTGTAAAGTGGCTATACTAGGTATTGTCACAGGAATGGTGACAGTAGTGATTGTAGTGTGTGGTGGCGTGTAGAGACATTCTACAAAGGGAAATGATCCTTGCTCAATGTGAGCTATAAAGACATACAGTCTCTTTAAGGATAAGAGCAAAAATTTACGATTGTGTACATGTTGTATACAGCGGAGCGGTTACGGAGCAAAGGACCCCTGATGTGCGGCGGATGGATTTGGTCCCCATGACATCACTGGCTTGACCTGATGTGGACACCATCATCGCCGTAGCTCTCCTTCGGATACCATCACTGGTGCAGAATTGCAACAACGGTGCCGAAGTGAATTTCCGGATCAACGCCACGAAGACAACTGCAGCGTCTTCAGTGTGTGGCTGTGACCCCAGCGTCGGCTGTGAATACCGCGCCGGGAGTGTTTGATCCGCGAAACACGGTCAGTAGGCCTAAATAAAAACTGTGACATTTTCTGTGCTTCGGTGCTAATGAAAAAGAGAAGAGTCGAGTGACGTCCTTAGAAAGGACAACGACTTCTGCTAGCGTTGAACTCTGAACGTAACTATGTGCACCTAACAACTTAACTGGGAAAAAGTACTACATTAACTATGTGTACTTATTTATCAGCTGTGTGATTTATTTATATGCTGGAAAGAATTGTATGATTTAATGTATCTGTGAATTTAGTGTATGTGAAGATGGTTTAATGTATATGTGAATAATTGAATGAGAATAGTGTAACAGAGGGCAAAGAGAAACAATTGTGTAGACTTTGTCCTTGTCTGAAAGCATGTGTGTGGTGAAGGATGAGAAGTTAAAGTAAACAGAGATAGAACACACTCCTTTATACTGAGCGTCAGACAGCCACACCCACACACTCATTCAATACACCATAAGTAGTTATACAAGTATATTTATTTAGATTATAATACATTAAAACCTTCCGTTACATTTGGTGACCCTAGACTCTCTCTGTGTTAGCATTAAGTTATACATATTTATATTTAGTGAGGGCACCACTAGTTATTATATTTCTATACAGTTAGACTAGTGGGCTTATCTCCCTTGAAATTCTTGATTATATTGTGTATGACTGTGATGTTTTGTTTTGTGTGATAATGCCGTCTCCGGTGTAACGGCTGTGCCTGTGTACAGTTTCTTGGCACTAAGGGTTTAATTCTTTTTCTGTCTGTGGGTTGCTATTTTCTTATTTTCAGCTCTGTTCTTCTATTAGTGGGATTGTTTGTTTTTGTTAGTTCTTTGCTGTGTAGGGTTCTGTCCTTTCATGCGTGTGTTTGGTGTATGTTCTCTTTGCCCTCATTTTAAGTAGGTTATAGTGTTAGAATTTCAGCCCCATTTAATTTAATTTATTTTATTTATTCATTGTGTTTTTGATTTGCATTGATTTTGATGCTATAATATTCTGTATTGATGTATGTAGTTATACTGGGTTATCCTTGTTAAATTGTTTCCCTTGATTTAGCTTGGTTGTTGTTAAATTGTTTCCCTTGATTTAGTTTAGTTGTTGATACATTGTTTCCTTTGGTTCATGTTGGATTGTTAGTGCTGATGGTTTGTGATTTTGTTTTTGGTTTAGTAATTCTGTTTGACTTTGAATTTAATTGGATATAGAATAGTATAGTAGTTAGTGTGACATTTATTGATTTTATTCTTTATAAAATTAACCTTGATAAGACTTTGTTATTTGTTGAGTTTATTTTCCTTTGGCCGTTAACTTGGTATTATAGTATTATTTAGTTCTAGGCTTAGTGTGTTGAGAGTTAATTGTTTTTTTTTCTCATTTCATAATTCTTTATTTAATAACTTTGTTAAATAATATTTCCTTTGTGGGCATTGTATATATTTTTTTATTAGGGTAGTTTTTTAAAAACTGTTTATATAATTATTCTCTGGGACAAGGGAGGTAACAATTTGATTGTGAGTGTTGAGTGTTTGGTATATTTTATTTGACTTAGAAATTTATTTAAAATTTTTTTTTTTTAAATTCCTATTGACATTAATACAAACTTTAAATACTTGTGAATAGATTTCATTACTTGGATTATACATAATAATATTATCATACTTTAAAACTAAAAGACTGTTTGAACAAATACTTGGATCCAAACTTAACTTAGTAATTTAATCTTTCACTGTATATTCATTGTGTTTATTATCAACTTCAGTTGAAGTTCTTCAACATATGTTGTGAATATATTGACTTAGTGTATTCCATTTGATATTTAAAAAAATTTGTCATTGCTTCAGAACTTGTAAAACATATTGGGATAATATAATATATAATTTGCTTTGTATACATTAAGACTTGACTGCTTTCATTATAACTTGAACTGTGCATTGTACTGGAAAATCTGCTTTTGAAGAAACTTCATTGTTTTCATAAGATTCATTGAGAACAATTTATAGTTGTTTTGATTGATTGCATTTGCCATTACTATTTTGATACTTTGATATTTTATTGATTTACTGTTGAACACTTTGATACTTTTATAGTAAATTTTTTTTTTGTTGGTTGTTGATCTACATTGTACTTAGCCATGTCTGATGATTATGATCAGTTGTTCCAATCTTTTATTGCTCAAGCTACAACTTTGGGTATTCCTGAAAAAGAACGTGGGAAATATGTACAGGAATGTTTTGATCGTATTGAAAGACAAAAAGTTAGAGATAAAAAAAAAAATTAGAAGAAGAAACAAAACAGAAAACTTTGGAGATTGAATTAGCAAAGAAACAAGCAGATGTTGAGTTAGAAAAAGAGAGAGAGAAAACTAAACAAAAGGAATTTGAGTTCCGTTCTGAACATAGACCTGAGGAACAAGATGTTGGTAATGGAAACAGAGGTAGAGATAGTACTTCTTTTGGTGCTAGACCTGTTTACCCCAAGTTGCCTCTTTTCAAAGAAAGACAAGATGACATAGATTCATACCTTTTTCGTTTTGAGACTCATGCTACAGCCCTTGGCTGGGATAGAAGCAAATGGGTTACATTTCTTTCAGCTTTGTTAGAAGGTAATGCACTGAACTTATACCACAGTCTTGCTGCAAATGGTCAGGTTGATTATCCAACATTGAAAGACAATTTGCTTAAGAAGTTCCAGTGTACTGCTGAAGGTTTTCGCAAGAAATTCCGTGAAGTCCGACCAGACTCAAACGAACCTTTCCAAACATTTGGTATTGAACTGAACAGATTGTTTGATAGGTGGATAGCTTTGTCAGGTGTTAATAGAAACATGCAAGGAATAATGAATCTTGTGTTAGGTGAACAGTTTCTAGAATGTGTGTCACAAGATCTCGCTACTTTCATTCGCGAGCGTGGACTTGTCACATTGGATGATATGGTTAAAACTGCTGAAAGTTATCGTCTTGCTCGTCCCGGAAAGAACTTAGCACGCAAATCGGCTGCTACAATTTTTGGTTCAGTAGGATCAGTTGATGTAGCTGAGGAATCGCAAGCTGCTGCTGGCTCTGCAGATTCTCGCGGTGGTTACTCAAACTATCGAGGTCGTGGCTATTGGAGAAATCGTGGTGGTTTTCAAAAGAAAGACCCAACATACACAGATTCGAACCAAAAGGTCGAAGGTCGTTTTGATCAAACTCGGGGATCTTATAGACGTGGACGTGGAGGTGGTTCATTTTACACCAATTTTGATAATTGCCCTCTTTGTGATGGTAAAGGTCATGGTCCTAAACAATGTCCCCTTCGAAATAGTCAAAATCCTTGCCCTGTTTGCAACATTGGTGGTCATACTAGAAAAGCTTGTCCCTTTGTTGTAATGAAAGCCACAGCTTCAGATGATAAGACAAATAAATCAAGCTCAGGTTGTGCAGTTGTCCCTGTAGACTCTGAAGTTGTTTGTTCTGTTTTTGATCAGACACCTGGTCACTTGCATTTAGAAGTTGGTTCTGTAAATTCTACTGCTTGCTCAGTTCTGCGAGACACAGGTGCTACCATTTGTGGTGTTCGAAAACGTTTGGTTTCTGATGAGCAGTATGTACCAGGTACTGTTCGTTGTAAAACTTTTGGTGGAGAGATAAACATCTATCAGCAGGCTAAAGTTGTTGTTTCTTGTCCATATTTTGTTGGAGAGTTGGTTTGTTGTGTTCTTGAGGATCCAGTTGCTGACTTGATTGTGGGAAATATTCCAGGTTTGATTGTTCAGCAGACCCAAGATACCAAAGTTGCTGCTGCTGCTGATGTTCCTGTTGCTGCTGTCACTACTCGTGCTCAGGCTAGGAAGCAGGATCTCCCGCACAAACCTCTTGTCACTGTGTGCGATGACTTGAAGGTCACTCGTGCTGAACTCATTCAGTTGCAGAAAGATGATGCTACTTTGCAGGGTTGTTTTAAGTTAGCTGATTCAGGTGAAGAAAAGGTTGTTGGTTCTGCTACTTATACTTTCTATTTTAAAGATGAAATTTTGTACAGAAGGTATCAGAAATCCAAGGATATTTTGCATCAGGTTGTCGTTCCTGAAAAACTTCGTACTTCAGTCATGATTGCTGCGCATGATCAACTTTTGGCTGGTCATTGTGGAGTTCGTAGAACTTTGACTAGAATTCTGTCCCAGTTCTTTTGGCCTGGTGTTTCTGCTGATGTGAGTGCTTATGTTCACACTTGGACATTTGCCAGAAAACAATTTCAAAAGGAAAAGTTCCTCCTGTTCCTTTGGCGACTATGCCTCTTATCTCGACTCCATTCGAGAGGGTCGCTATTGATCTAGTTGGGCCTTTGTCTCCTCCATCTGTTGAAGGTCACAGATATATTTTGACTTTGATTGACTTGGCTACTAGGTTTCCCGAAGCTGTTCCTATGAAAGACATTTCTTCTGTTGCAGTTGCTGAGGCTTTGATGAGTATTTTTTCAAGGTTAGGTTTTCCCAAGGAAATTCTTTCAGATCAAGGTTCTCAGTTTAACTCAGATTTGATGAAACAGTTTCATGCTTTGTGTGGTACTCAAGCCATACGTACTTCGCCCTACCATCCTCAAGCAAATGGTACTGTTGAACGGTTTCATGGCACTCTGAAATCTATGCTTCGAAAGGTTGTTCATTCTCAACCGAAAGCTTGGCATCGCTATCTTCCTGCATTGCTCTTCGCATGTAGAGAATTGCCGTCAGAAAGTACAGATTTCAGTCCTTTTGATCGGATGTTGGGTCGTAAACCGAAAGCTTCCATTTCTACTTTTTTGCTTCCAGATGTCGAGGTTGTGGAACCTCAGTGTTGTGTTTCTCATGTGGATGTTTCTACAGATAAGCATACTGTCCCTACAGTAGGTATTGGCGTTATCCAGGATGATGGTTCATGTCCGTACAATAGTTCAGATTCACTCTTGAACCACTTCCAGGTACACAGAATGTGTTCGCGGATCTGTTGTCACGCGCTGATCGTGATCAATCGGTTCCATAGATCAAGGTTTCGTGGTCGTTGCTGTGTTTTGACATTATCCTCAGAACTTGTAAAAAATAACCTCGGTCGGTTCTTTTTTTCTTTGGGAGGTGGGTAGTGTAACGAACGCGTTTTGCACGCAGTTATATGGAAAGACGTTATGACGTCACTGTGTGTTCCGGTAGAAATTATAATTTGGTTTCTGAGCTGTTGTTAGATCAGAGACTATACATCAGCCTTAGTGACAGGACGTGGGTGCTCTAGAAAGACCTGATTCTTTAGGAATTACTTTTGCTGTATAAAGAATACAGGTATTTATTGTTATTATTATTATTAGTGGTATTTATAATGAACTGCTAAGCTATCCTATCCTATCCTGTCCCATAACCCGAAGGTCGTAGGGGCACCACAGATGATCGCTTAACCAGCATACTCCATCTTTCTCTGTCCTCAGCAGCCCTCATGGCTTCGCTCAGTGTCAAACCAGTCCATTCTCGAATGTTGTCCTCCCACCTCTTTTTCGGTCTCCCCCTTCTTCTACCTCCTTGCACTGTGCCTTGCAGAATGGTCTTTGCAAGGCCTGATGATCTGGTGACGTGGCCATACCATCGGAGTTTCCGTTTCTTCACCACTGTGAGCAGGTCATCGTGTTGTCCAATGGCTTGTGTGATGGTCTGTCGGACTTCAACGTTGGTGATGTGTTGGGTATAGGAAATGCACAGAAGTCTTCTGTAGCACCTCATCTCCATGCTTTGTATTCTTCGTTGGAGATCTGCTGTGAGGGTCCATGCTTCGCAAGCATATAGGAAGATGGAGATGACCAGAGATCGCAGCAGTCTTACTTTGGAATGTAGACTGATGGTTCTGTCTTTCCAAATGGGCTTCAACCTTGTCAGGGCAGCAGTTGTTTGTGCGATCCTGGAGAGGACTTCCTGTCGAGACCCATTGTCTGACACAATGGCTCCTAAATATTTGAAGCTGTGCACTGTGTTGAGGGATTGGCCTTGTACTTTGATGTCCGTGTTGATGCCATTGGTGTTGCTGGTCATCATTTTGGTCTTCTCTGCACTTATTTCCATTCCATAAGCTCTGGAGGTGGTGTCAAGCCTCTGTACAAGCTGTTCAAGTTCTTGTTCCTCTCCAGCCAATCCATCAATATCATCCGCAAAACGAAGATTGGAGATTGCTCTGCCCCCTATGCTGACTGTGCCTTCGTGATCTGCAAGAGCATCTGACATGATGCGCTCTAGGAAGATGTTGAAGAGTGTTGGAGAGAGTAGGCATCCTTGACGCACACCGATTGTTGTTCTGAACCAGTTCCCGATGACGCTGTTATGGAGGACTGCACTGTAGCCTTGTCATACAGGCTTTTGATGACTTCTATGATTTTAGGGCTGATGTTGTACACTTTCATGGTTGCCCATAGAGCTGCATGCCAGACTCGGTCAAATGCCTTCTTGAAGTCTATGAACACATGATATAGATGTTGTTGGTGCTGTAGGTATTTCTCACAGATTATTCTGAGGTTGAAAATCTGTTCAGTGGTACTTCGCCCTGCCATGAATCCTGCTTGTTCTTCAGCTATGATTTGTTCAGCTTGTGGTTTCAACCTGTTGAGTATTATTTTCAGGAGGACCTTGCTGGGATGGCTGATGAGGCTGATGGTGCGGTAATTTTCACACTCCTGAAGGTTACCTTTTTTAGGAAGAGTGATGACAAGCGACTGGGTCCATGGTGTAGGCCATTCCCCATTCTGCCAGATCTTGTTACAGATAGTGGTGAGAGCATCAGTCATCGCTTCTCCTCCTGCTTGTAGCAGTTCCGCTGGTATGTTGTCCACTCCCGCTGACTCCCTTTCTTCAGCGATTGCACTGCTGCCTCAACTTCTTCCCGGAGAATTGGGAGGATTTCTTCTTCTTCTCTGCTCTCGGGACATGCTAGAACTGATGGGTCTCCATTTGGTGTATGGTTGTAAAGGTCAGAGCAGTACTCTGTCCATCTGTCCAAGACTTCTTGTTCTTCTGTAAGGCAAATGCCAGACTTGCTTTGGATAGTGGAGACTTTGGGCTGTTTAACACTTGTCAGCCGCTTCACAGTCTGGTAGGCCTTCTTGCTGTTGTTCTTGTTCAGATTGTTCTCTATTTCCTGGCATTGATCTTCTATCCAGTTCTCCTTTGCTGTGCGCATGCCTTTTCGGATGTCATTGTTGATTTTTCGGTAGACATCAGCTCCCTGTGAGGTGTTCTTTTTCTTTTTTAACTCTCTTCGTTTATCACACAGATCCAAAAGTTCAGGTGTGATCCACGGCTTCTTCTTTGGTCGGTGCTTGCCAAGGATCTCAGTGGCGGCATCTGTTACAGCTGAGTTGAAGGTATTGGTCATGGTGTTGACATCTACTTCGCCTGCCCCCAAAATAAGCAGTGGTGCAAATTTCCCTCCAATTGTGGCCTGAAATATTTTTGCCACCTCCGGGTCTTGCAGTTTGTCCAGGTCGAACTTCAGCCTAGTGCACTTTGCTGTATTTACTCTCTTCAAATGGAGCCGGAAAGACATCATCACGAGATCGTGGTCACTTCCAATGTCTGCTCCTGGAAAAGTGCGTGTCCTGCCAATGTTGATGCTTGATCTGAAGCGTTTCTTGACCATGATGTAGTCGATCTGGTTGTGATGTTCCCCGCCGGGACTGTGCCATGTCCATCGTCTGGATTTTTTGTGGAGACCAAGCGTGTTTGCCAGTACCAGATTGTTGTATCTGGCAAACTCCAATAGCCTCAGACCCCTGTCATTTGTCTCGTTGTTGCAGTGGGGTCCGCATGTGTCTCCCCAGTTGCGGTGCGCATCTTGGCCAACCCTTGGCATTCCAGTCGCCTTGCACTATGACTATGTCCTTCTTCGGCACTTGGTCAAGGACCGCCTGTATATTTTCATAAAAATCCTCCACTTCGCTGTCTTCATAGTCTGATGTTGGGGCATAGGCCTGGATGATGGTAATGTTGAAAGGGGTTGCTCTCAGACGGATGGTAATGAGTCTACTGGAGACTGGGCGGCAACCCATGACAGTGGCTAGAATGTTCTTGTGGACCAAGAATCCAACGCCGTGTTCGTGCCTGTCATCTCTACCGCTGAAATAGAGCTTGTGGCCTTTGTCAGTCGTTGTTTCACCTAGGCCTTTCCAGCGCAGTTCGCTGATACCTAGAACGTTCCATCGATAGTGGTCCAGCTCGTGGGCCAGTTCTTCTAATTTTCCTTCCGCAGTTAGGGTCCTGACGTTCCAGGTTCCTATGACGATGTTGTTTCTCGTGCGGATCTTGCTATATTGTCCATCAGTAGCATACTTAACACCTCCGTCCCTGGTGGCCAACGGAAGGCGCGGTCCTTGTGCCGGGTGACGGCCCGGGCGACGACCGATCCGGTATGGAATTAGTGGATTGTGTCATCATGTAGTGTGTCTTGGGCAAAAAAAGACCTGGCAGGGCCCAATCCTCTCCAGGCTGTTGGCCACAGCCGAAATCCACGAATACAGTGTGGCTCGCCTTGGCCCTGAGCACGTGGTCGTTGAACCTGTAGTAACGTGAGGTTCCTCCGCCCTGGCCGGTGACTTCTGTGTAGAAGACTTTCGCCCAGTGATGCCGTGCTAACATCACCCCTGTTAGTCGCCTCTTACGACACGCCGGGAAACGTTGGGTCTATTCTATTTGCCCGAACCCACAGAGCTAAGCTATCTTTACGAAAAGGGAAAATATTGCTTTTTGTAAATTAGTACGTTTAGGGTACAGAAGAACCCATGTTTGAAAACAAAGTTCGATAACTCGTGTCAATATTTATTTGATCATGTGTATACATGTATGTGTGACTCAGTTGTAATTATGATGCCATTTTTATGTTCATTCATATGTGGATATGGGGCTGAAATAGGAACGTATTTCAGTTGTGTAATTTGTATATCTATTGATGAATGAATGGGTATAAATATGTTATAAAATGGAGGTGAGCTGTGTTTGTAATAATTGGCTCATAGTCCATTGTGTGTAGCCTATGCAATGTGTGTAAAGTGGCTATACTAGGTATTGTCACAGGAATGGTGACAGTAGTGATTGTAGTGTGGTGGTGGCGTGTAGAGACATTCTACAAAGGGAAATGATCCTTGCTCAATGTGAGCTATAAAGACATACAGTCTCTTTAAGGATAAGAGCAAAAATTTACGATTGTGTACATGTTGTATACAGCGGAGCGGTTACGGAGCAAAGGACCCCTGATGTGCGGCGGATGGATTTGGTCCCCATGACATCACTGGCTTGACCTGATGTGGACACCATCATCGCCGTAGCTCTCCTTCGGATACCATCACTGGTGCAGAATTGCAACAACGGTGCCGAAGTGAATTTCCGGATCAACGCCACGAAGACAACTGCAGCGTCTTCAGTGTGTGGCTGTGACCCCAGCGTCGGCTGTGAATACCGCGCCGGGAGTGTTTGATCCGCGAAACACGGTCAGTAGGCCTAAATAAAAACTGTGACATTTTCTGTGCTTCGGTGCTAATGAAAAAGAGAAGAGTCGAGTGACGTCCTTAGAAAGGACAACGACTTCTGCTAGCGTTGAACTCTGAACGTAACTATGTGCACCTAACAACTTAACTGGGAAAAAGTACTACATTAACTATGTGTACTTATTTATCAGCTGTGTGATTTATTTATATGCTGGAAAGAATTGTATGATTTAATGTATCTGTGAATTTAGTGTATGTGAAGATGGTTTAATGTATATGTGAATAATTGAATGAGAATAGTGTAACAGAGGGCAAAGAGAAACAATTGTGTAGACTTTGTCCTTGTCTGAAAGCATGTGTGTGGTGAAGGATGAGAAGTTAAAGTAAACAGAGATAGAACACACTCCTTTATACTGAGCGTCAGACAGCCACACCCACACACTCATTCAATACACCATAAGTAGTTATACAAGTATATTTATTTAGATTATAATACACAAAAACCCTCCGTTACAGTCATCTCCACCTTCCTATATGCTTGCGAAGCATGGACCCTCACAGCAGATCTCCAACGAAGAATACAAAGCATGGAGATGAGGTGCTACAGAAGACTTCTGGGCATTTCCTATACCCAACACATCACCAACGACGAAGTCCGACAGACCATCACACAAGCCATTGGACAAACACGATGACCTGCTAACAGTGGTGAAGAAACGGAAACTTCGATGGTATGGCCACGTCACCAGATCATCAGGCCTTGCAAAGACTATTCTGCAAGGCACAGTGCAAGGAGGTAGAAGAAGAGGGGGACCGAAAAAGAGGTGGGAGGACAACATTCGAGATTAGACTGGTTTGACACTGAGTGAAGCCATCAGGGCTGCTGAGGACAGAGAAAGATGGAGTATGCTGGTTAAACGATCATCTGTGGTGCCCCTACTACCTTCGGGTTACGGGACAGGATAGGATAGGATGTGTGAAGACACATTTTTATTAACTGCGATTGTTCAATAATTCGTTATGTGTATGTCATGTGATATTTTAATGTGCTAATAATATATGCTGCTCGGTTTGAGATGAATAAAGCTGTGTTGCGTAGTATTGTTCTTGTAATTCCCATACGCTCAATTTTAACATTGTAGATCTTCAGCAGTGTAAGGTGACGATGGTCTTGGATGATGGAAGAAAGGGAGAAGAAGGAGAAGACGAGAAAATATATGAAATTGTCCACTGTCACCTCCAAGGGAAATAATGAGGAAGAAGAAGAAAGAAGAAGACGAGGATAAAAAAAAATGATAAGAAAGAAAGCTACACGAGTAAGTAGCCATTTACGCATGTGTGACTTGTCAAAACTCTGTAGCCGATAAGAAAGAAGATGCGAAGGATAAAGATATGTATAAGTATAAAGATAAAGATACTTCCAAGCCAGTAGAAGAAAAGTAGAAAATGGGAGAAGAAGAGAGGACGAACAAACACAAGAAAATGAAGAAGCAAAGGCTGGAAGCCCAAAGGGAAGTAACCGGGGACGTTAATGAGGGTGATGACAACAGGATAGGAAGTGGGAGGCAAATGGCCGGTAACGAGGGTCGGCTTCAACAGTGGACGTCGTTGTTATCTTTAAATGATGCTCTCTTCGCTTAAATGAACGTCTCGTGCTCATCAGAACGGTCAGATTAACATCAGTTCTCGTGCTCAAAAAGCGATCTCGATCAAGAAGTGCCGAAAGATTCAATGGTTAATTCCTTCAAACGCGATTGAGTTCGATCAAGGGAGAGGGCCACGCTAGACCGTCAAACCCGTTGCTGCAGCGCCGAAAGGGGTAATTTTAATCTCGTTAAAACCTTCCAAGAGGGTTATTACGAGTTTGTCTTTGAACAAGGAATTGAATTGTAATCCGCCCTCATCCTCCATCTCCTCTGAACTGCTGAAGCGGAGGAGTGCGCAAAGGATGGTCAAATGCTCCACCTTAGAAAAACACACCGCCTCCAAATTGCTAATCAACAAACAAAAGAAAAATTACGCAGGGCAAACGTGTTTGCATGGTCAGGTTATTTGAAAAGAGACATCCTTAAAAGTGGTAATAATGCAAAAAAAAAAAAAAAAAAAAAAAAAAGCAAAATGATCAACAAGTTTATAACGTTAAAGGGTAAGTGGTCATAACAAAATAATGGTTAAGGCCCTAATAGGCATTAGGAATGGATGAATGTTTAAACTACTTTATCTTCTTTATTATGGAGTGCCCATGACTACCTTGGCGATCATTCTGGCGCCGATGAACAATCTGGCGAGGCGCCAACTATAAATGAACCGCTTTGCAAGAGAACGCAAAGAGGGGCCGGGTAGCTCAGTTGGTAAGAGCGTCTTGCTAGTAACCGAAAGGTCGCTGGTTCGAATCCCGGATTGGTCAACGTGTGATCATATTATTTTCCCCTTTACCAACAACTGGCCCGCTGGTGTCTATAAATTGGTCCAGTAGTCACCTATATGCGAAAGTGTCGTGTGACTATAATCTACAAACAACAAAGAGAACGCAAAGAAAGTCTCCTATAAATCCCGTGCCTAGAGACTGTAATTTAATAACTCGAACTCGAACTCGAGGACGCCAACGAGGCGGTCTTTACACCTGCTTAGGCGATGGTGAAAGAGACTACCGGTATACAGAATCTGAATGCATAATGAGTTTGTAACAAATGACAATGTATTTACTCTTTGGAAAGAGTGGAGCTGCTTTAATAAGTAGCTGTCGTAATCAAAGAAAAGTTCACGTCATCGATACAATTTTAGCAACCTTTTCTCCCTTATGGCGAGTGACGACAATCAATCCTTCTAGATCATTCTGACGCTGTGCACTGACGTGAACTATACGTAAGTACTATCGTTGGTAAAGAACTGAAAGGTCGTCACAGTCTTTACGTTTTCCATCGGCGCTGATCAAAGAGGCTTTGAAGGTATCTTTACTAAGACGATGAACCCATTGCAAAATGGTGATGATTTTTACAGTTAGACAATGGTGTGTGTATTAGAAAAATCTATCCTATTCTATCCAATCTTATCCCGTAACTCGAAATTCGTTGGGGCACCACAGATGATCGTTTAACCAGCAGTCATCATGGCTTCACTCAAGGTCAAGCCAGTCATTCTCAAATGTTGTCTTCTTACCTCTTTTTATGTCTCTCCCTTCTTCTGCTCCCTTGCACCGTGTCTTGCAGGATGGTCTTTGCAATGCTCTGGTGCTGTGGCCACACCATTGGAGTGTCCGTTTCTTCACCACTCTCAACAAGTCATCGTGCTGTTCAATGGCTTCATTAGCGAAATGGGAGTATGGAAAACCTTTTCATCTGCTGCGTTTAATCTCGTTGGGCATTCAGCCCTGCTTCGTCTACGCGTGTATTCTTTAGAAAACCATCAACTACCACCAAAATACCGTAGCGACTAAAGAAGTGTTTGAGATACTGATACAGTCAAATTAAGTCAGCTGTAGTCTATTAAGTGCTACTCTTTGAAATGCGGTTTCATGGTTCATTAGTACACAATGATGTATTCTTTGTTGAAAAGCGTTGATCTGTTAACCGTGATTGAATAACAGCTCTGCATTGAGCGAGACAGACAGACAGACATAGAAAGATAGAGAAAGAGAGACAGAGACAGACAGAGAGGCTGAATGAATGACTGACTGAATGAATGAATGTATGAATATTGCCCATGGGATAACTATTCCAAGGAAGAAGGGGAAAGGACCTAAATTAACACTGAACCACCTGAGTAATCGTACTATAAAGATGGACACCACATACTCACAGTGATAATTGGCACTTTTATCTTGCCCGTCCAGAGAGAAACAGACAGACAGACAGACAGACAGACAGAGACAGAGGCACGCAGAGAAAATTTACAATTTTATCTTGCCCACCGCGAGAGAGAGAGACGTTTGACGTTTGGACATCGTCCGTGTATTCACAAAAAAAAAACCCATACAAACAATAAAACAAACACAAATTCTTCGGGCCACCAGCCCCTAGAAAATATGGCTGGTCACGTGGTTGACAAAAGTGTGGTACCTGATCTCTCAAGAATTACAATGGCGTTTACTTTCGTTAGGTTATTACTTCAGCTCAAGTGTATCTGCTCATAAAATTCAGTTCGTAATTTTAGTGCATGAAAAATAAAGAGGTCTTATCTCCATACATGAAACTTTGATTCGCTCTGTAGAATATGTATATACGAGTGTACAGGAAAAGTTACATATTTTTCTCTAAAGTCACTATTGAGAATACATTCGCTTACAAAATGATTTTCATTTTCCAATACGTTGCAACATGGACAAAATCCATTTTTTTCAATTTCATTGAAGGTTATCCTAAAAAATGAAGCTTTCAAAGGTAGAACTCCCAGTCGGAGCTTAATTAAGCAGTCTCTAAAGCATTTGATATGAATAAAATCAATATAGGCTTCTGTCTGAAAAATATCTTTAATTGTTCTATAATACTGATACGTATCTTTTCTCATTACAGAACTGTCCCACTCTTGTACATATTGATCTTTCATCCTCTGCTTAAACATGCTAACAAAGACATTCTCACTCCCCACACCTTGTTGTACCCAAGCATACCCAAGAGAGAGAGAGAGAGAGAGAGAGAGAGAGAGAGAGAGACAGACAGACAGACAGACAGACAGACAGACAGACAGACAGAGGCAGGCATACAAAGAGAAACAGAATCGATGATAAAGTGTTAACACTTCTACATCTCCAATTTGAAGGCCCCGATCATTCCGTCAGTCACAAAGAATAGGGGTGTGACCGATGACCTGTACCACAGAAGTTAACGATCAAGTTTAACTACTAGAATCATGCACAAGTGTAATGTATCTAAATACCGTCATTTCTATGATACTAAAGAACAGTCCACGCACCGTAGGGTTACCGTCACGTTTGAACACTTGCCACACCGATAAGGACACAATTAGTGGTCACTGTAGGTATTAGTCTTTGGACAGCGGCTATTAGAAGACGGAAAGAAAATCAGGGTTAAGTTTGTGCACCCAGGCGTGCGGGAGAATCTGGATTGTCCTTCACTCACAAAACAAGGATTTTCTGCGATGACATTATACGCATAAGTGAGTGAGAGAGAGATGTAAAGAGAGAGAGAGAGAGGGAGAGAGAGTGTGTGTGTGTGTGTGTGTGTGTGTGCGTGCGTGCGTGTGTACCCACAAAAGCGCACAAATGGGTAGCAGACCTTGTCTTTTCTAGTAACAAATGGGTTTATTTGCTTGGAACCCACTTTTTTCCAGGAACCCACTTTTTTCTAAGTGCGCGGGAGTGCTCTTTTAGTGCATGGGAGTGCAGTTGTAGTGCATAAGAGTGTTTTAAGTACATAGGAGTGCACTATCCGGGACGGAGAAAATACAGTGAATTTTTGGAAAAGTATGAAGCAAAATTCGACCTATTTCGTCGCCTATAGGAGACGAAATAGGTCAACTTTCTAGAGAAGGGTTAGGGCTAGTTGCAGCGCTGCAACTAACCCTTGCCCTAACCCTTTTCCATCAAAAAATGACTTTCCGATTCCTACATTCTTAAATGAACCCATTTGTGATGTATTGCAAGTATGTGTGGGTGAGTGTGTTTGTGTGTGGACGAGTGAAGTGTGTTTATAGTGGTTGGAAAGTGGGAAGAAAAGGGTCTACTTTCAATCCCATTCTGAGATTTCGAAGTTTAAAAAATAAAGCCTCGCTTTTATTGAAAATAAAAAATACCGCGAAAACTGCATCTTTTCAATTCTTGTTAGAAAAGCATCACGTTATACAACCAAATACACAAACAAAGCTGCCCAAAGCAGGTCAAACAAAAACTATATAATGTTCTTATATAGTGCGCTTACCATTTTTAAAGATCTGCTCATAGTACGGGTCGCTGAGATTTAGCATTCACGAAAGTTGTTTGGTGAAGACGGAATGCAATCCCAGTAGCCCAAGACGAGTGTACACAAGGCATGCTCCATGGACAGCTCATGTTCCCTGCCGCCTAAAATAACACACATAAACAAAGAACTGTACTATTATCTATCTCATTTGACATCTCTTCACATTTTGTGATTTAAGACAATCAAACGTCCATTCTGTCTAATCCATACTCATAGACGCGCGCGCATGAATGCGCGCAAGTACTCCTATATACCACAAAACCACAAGAATTAAATAAAAAATACTCGTAGGTGAAAATGGGAAATTCAAAGTTTGCTCTTTGTGTTAATGATAATGTTTAGAAAACAAACGAGCAACGAAGCCGGCAGACCACATGTTTCCGTTTTCATGTGCAAGTACTTTATAAGAAGATGATGTATTTATAGAAGTTTACTATAGCAATGTTAGTAGCACTGTATTTTTTTTTTAGTGAATATCATCATCATCATCATCATCATCATCATCATCATCATCATCATCATCATCATCATCATCACCATCATCACCATCATCATGAACATAATCATAATCAACATCACCATCTTCATCATCATCACAACCATTATCATCATCATCATCTTCATCGTCATCCTCGCCATCATCATTATCAATGTACCATCTCATGGTTGCCCACAGAGCTGCATACCAGACTCGGTCACATGCTTTCTTGAAGTCTACAAACACATGATCTAGATGTTATTGGTGCTGTAGGTATTTCTCGCAGATTATTCTGAGAATGAAAATCTCTTCAAGTGGAGACGGAAAGACATCATCACGAGATTGTGGTCACTTCAGATGTCTGCTCCTGTAAAAATGCGTGTCCTGCCAATGTTGACGCTTGATCTGAAGCGTTTCCTGACCATGATTTAGTTAATCTGGATGTGATGCTCCCCGCTGGGACTGAGCCAGGTTCATGGTCTGGATTTTTTGTTGGGACCAAGCGTGTTTGCCGAGGTAATACACATTGCTGCGATCGGTACGTACAAAGTATCGCCAAAACTCCCGCTAGCAGCAGGTGAAAGTATTCCCTCCATCCCTTCAAAGTATACTTTGGGCTCGCTGCTAGCCGCGGATGCGAAGCGCACTACTGTTTAAAAGTGACGGAAAGAGCGGAATATTGCTACAAGGGTTCGGGTAAGGGTTAGTTGTAGATATATCCCTAGCCTTTGCCCTAACCCTTTTCTCTACAAAAATGCTTTTACCGTCCCAAAAACCCATTTGCCTTCTTGGATTCTTAAATTGAATGAAACCAAGTGAGGACACTATCCGGCGTCAATAAACGGTTCGAAAAAATTCTCAAACGGGTCGTAAAAGACAGTTGACCTAGAAACAAATACAGCGTGACCTAATTCGTCGCATAGAGGAGACGAAACTCACTTTTCCGTTTGGAGTCTTTCACCGACACTGTAACTGAGCAGGCTGCTAACCTCGCTTACCTCCCTTCAAGGGACAAGGGACATACTTTGGCCTGCTGCGCAGCGTGTGCCTGGAGTATACTTTCTTTCGATCGTAGCTATGTGCAATGGGTGGTTTGCCAGTATCAGATTGTTGCATCTGGCAAACTCCAAGAGTCTCAGACCTCTATCAGTTGTCTCGTTGTTGCATTGGAGTCCACGTGTGTCTCCCCTGTTGTGGTACGCATCTTGGCCAACCTTTGCATTCCAGTCGCCTTGCACTATGACTATGTCCTTCCTCGGCACTTGGTCAAGGACAGTTTGCAGATGTCCATAGAAATCTTCGACAAATGTCAATTATTATTATAAAATAATATACTCGTAATTTCATCTTCTCAAAAATGAAACTCAGCGAAACAAAAGTAATAGAATACGAGCGGAAAAATTTGGCGCAGTTTTACATCTGTCTACATCCTCAATGAAATGGCTGAGGGCAAAAGGGAACAGGCGGGGGGAGGGGAGGGGGAAGAATAGTCTACACTTCCTCAGCAGTCAACCAGCCTTGACCTTCCTAATAGGAACACAGTGACACAAATATCACAGCGACACAACATTACGTCATGCTAGGGTTGCGCGCGCTTGTGACATCCGGCACATATTCCGGTTGTTTCGTAGCCGGTTTCCTTTGACCTATTGGGAGCGTGCACCGGGAAGGATAATAATTCTGCTTTGCAAGGGCACAGGACTTGCCCTTACTCGGAACGGAGAAAGGTCTATGTTCCTCCAGATGTATGTCCCTCTAACTCTATGTTTCAATAACTCACAGCGCTATCTATGACCTGTTTCCATAGCTTTTGGGTTCCCACAATTCAACTCTGGTCCATTTTCACCCACCAGCTCTCAATTCCCAAATTCCACGTTCCCACAGCTCTCTGCTCATATAGGTCTACATGTATGTCTCAAGCGCTATTTCCCTAAGTTTATGTTGAAACAGCTCTCCCTTCTCTCTCTCAAATCTGTACCCCATCCCCTTACCCCTCTCCTCCTCACCTTCCCCCTTTCTCCCTCCTAGCTCTATGTACCCCCAACTCATATATGTTATTATATATTATTATATGCTATTTGTCCGCTGGACCTAAAGCAATAATCATGTAATGTAATATGCTATTATGTTTCCACAACTCTACGCTTCGATAGGTCTGCTTTTTGTTCCCGCTGTTGCGCCTTCAGCTGATTCTTTTCTGAAAGAACAACTATATAAATGCCGTTATCACTAAAAGCAATATTTATTTTCCATCTGCTCTATGTGTTTCAAAGTTCCGTTGCCAGTTTATCTTCCTGCAGCTCAACGATATTCTCCCCTTAGTCCTAACTCCTCCCACATGAGAACATAGAGCTCTGTACCTGAGCTGCTGAAAAATAGAGCTGCGACTATAGAAGCTTGGAGGAACAAGCGAATGAACCCGATCGCCCATTTCCGAAACCTCCAATTGTAAATCCCTTATGCATATGTTATTTATTCGCCATACTGTTCTCCTTCAACCTAATAGTTTCGGTTTCAAAACCTAATAACACTTTTTAAAGGGTTGGATCCCGGATGCTTAGCAATGTGTTAACACTGTTCCTATAGACTTAAAGTGTTTTGAGTAGCAAGCGAAATATAAATTTGACGAGACGGCAACTGAACGGGCACACTCCCACACGCTCACACATACATACTCCATCTTCTCTCTCTCCCTCTCTCTCTCACACACACAGAGGCCACATATTCACTCACTCTCTTTCTCTCTCTCGCACACACAGATCACGCACACACACAAAACACACAAACCACACACAGGTCACAGACATACACATCACACAACCCTTTTTTCCAACCAACTGCTTGCACTTTAAAAAAATTAAAAAACAATAATGGTTGACTGCTGCGCGTAGTAGGCCTACTCTTTAATAATAATAATAATAATAACGGATTTTTATATAGCGGGTACTCCAGCCTATGACCAGACTCACCACGCTTTACATAGTCATTACATATAAATACATGCACTCGATGAAACATCACTTTTGCTACAATACACAAAAAGACGGGACAGTAAAGGTACAGACTATTTACAACTATGTACATAAATTACAAAAAAGACAAAAAATAGACTATTTACAACTATGTACACAAATGACAAAAAGACAGAAGGTAGAATAGCAAAAACCTATTCACAGCTATTTATATGCCCGGTTAGGCCCAGGAAGAAAAACAGTATAAATATTTATTTACAGCCGTGTATACACTTACGGATCAGACATAGGCAAAAGATGAGAGAATGGCAGCGGGATACAAATCAATCTGAATAGTGCAGTTTGAAGAGGTGGGTTTTGAGGGCCTTTTTGAATGCTTGTGTTGATTGTATGTTGCGGATATGGGAGGGAAGGGAATTCCACTGCTTAGGTGCGGAGTAAGCGAATGCACGTTGGCCGTATGTCTTAGTGCGGGTGACGGGAACCTTGAGTGTGCGAGTGTCAGCAGAAGATCTTAAAGTGCGTGAAGGGGAGTAGACAGACAGTAGATCAGCAAGGTAGGAAGGACAAGAATCTGTGAAGAAGTTGTGACAGAGAACAGAGAGTTTGTACTCTATGCGTGCTTGCACAGGAAGCCAGTGAAGGGACTGTAGTAGAGGTGTGATGTCATCGCGTTTCTTTGCTCGGAATACTAGTCTAGCTGCCTTTCCCAGGAAGTGCTTACAAAGTACAAGTCAGCTTGACAAAGCATCATTCCTACAGACGCAGTGTGATTACATTGTACCATCCTCGTAAAAAGAGAAAAGGATAATAATAATAATAATAATAATAATAATAATAATAATAATAATAATAATAATAATAATAATAATAATAATAATAATAATAATAATAATAATAATAATAATAATGACGCGCACAATGACAAATAATAATAATAATAATAATAATAATAATAATAATAATAATAATAATAATAATAATAATAATAATAATAATAATAATAATAATAATAATAATAATAATAATACTGGAAACGTCCCTATCAAGGGATTGTATCAATATCGTAAGGTATAGCTTCACATACTGCCAACGGTATATGCCAGATTACTATAATTGTTCTTATATACCGGTTACCCCCGTTGGGGTGCCGGGGGTTTCAGTATAAATAGTATCCCCACTTTCTGGAAATTTAGTGCTTTAAATTCCCACTGTTGCTGTCTTTCTCATTTGCTCTTTCTCATTCCTGCTCTGTTCTATCAATCTGCTATACTATCGTCTTATTCGTTAGACCAGTCTCCTACCTTTTTTCTTGAAAACTCTTCCGGGACAAGACTCCTTATTTGTGTATGAGGTCTGTTGGATCAGCTTGGGAATATTGGACGCTTTCTGCCAGGTGGTCACTAGGGCTTCCTATGATGTTATTATTTAGCAATGTAGGCATTTTATATGTATGTGTTTCGTTGATAATTTATAATGATGTTTGTATTCTATTTTGTTTTTGTAAATGGGGGTTTGATAAGTTGGGGTGAAGCCTCAGCCGTCCCCTGCGTGGGGTGTCTTTATTGTAAAGTGACTGGCTGGTGGAGGGCATGCAGTTTTCCCACAAGGGTTGTTTCAGCAGATTTTTTATGCGGATTGGGGGTTGTCCGGTCCTGATTTGGCTCGGAAGAGTCCGCTGGACCTAAAGCAACAATTATAATTATGTAATGTAATGTAATGTAATATACCGGTTTCCCAGTTCAACAGCTAGCCAAAACAGGACCGAACTCAAAACCGCCCGAGGCGCCCACTTGGTGTTGAGGTGCATCGTGCAACGCCCCAGACAACTCATCCCAACCTTGGGTGATCAGAGTTGGGGGAAGAATAGACCAAGCGCTTCCTGTGTGTGCTTATGCAACTGGGACTCGCCCGTAATCGCCAAAAGTACACAAAGCCTCCGAATTGGGGCCTTTACAGTCATGAGCGTCAGGACCTTCAAAGTCTGTGCGGGTGAATGCGTGGGTGCACAGAATAGATCTCGATGTATTCTCTCCTCTGAAGATGCACCATTATTATCGTAATGTTCACCGTTGTCTAATAATAATAATAACAATAACAACAACAACACAACAACAACAACAACAACAATAATAATAATAATAATAATAATAATAATAATAATAATAATAATAATAATAATAATAATAATAATAATAATAATAATTAAGAAGAAGAAGGAGTAGGAGGAGGAGAAGAAGAAAAAGAAGAAGAAGAAGAAGAAGAAGAAGAAGAAGAAGAAGAAGAAGAAGAATGCATGCCATAAACGCCTTATTCCTCAAATCATCAATCAGGCTCAAAACGCGGCAATCTGTACCAACATACATGCTCACATATTTCACCCACCCACACACACACAACAATCAACACATCTATCACTCAAATAGGAGGTGTAAAGGCAGGGAGATCGATATTGGAAGACGGATATGAAATCGAATTTTTATTTTTGAAATTTTATATTGACGGCATCCAATACCATTATTGAAGGGAGAAAACCAGAGTAGACCTACCCAGAGAAAACGTTCGGTGACCTCAACAGTCTCGTACCTAAGTCACAAAAGTTCGCCCCTTTGCAAGAATCGAACCCGCGAACTTCGACATAGAAAACCGACTGTGCCACGAGGCTACCCCATGCAATAAATTTTCGTTTTGTGATCAGCTCTCTGAACATGCAAGTTCTCTATGGTTTTTTTTTTAAAAAAAAAGCACTGTCTCTAATATTAATTACAGAAATAAGAAAATGAATGCAGGGTTGCAAACAACACATTTAGATCTATCTACATGATGCAGCCTGATGATCACACTGAACAGTACAGTCAGTCATCGTCTCGCGAGCGCCAAAAGCATCAATGAAATAAAATATCGTGCCTTGAACAACTCTTAGCATAAGAATACTATCCTTTGTGTCTAATATCACCGGTGTGAATAGACGTAAATTAATTATAAACATGAATAAATGAACCACTATCTTTAAAATCAGCGAAATACGAAAGCCGCTCTTGCTAAAACCGTACTTTTTGGATGCACTGAAGATGCATCTGTCGTACTTGATGGCCTAGTTATATCCATTGTCCCGCGTGCGCCTAACGTATTATAGAAATAAGCCACAGCGACAGTGACCACGACCACAGACTGAGCAATGACCATTGTGATAATCCCTTGTCCACCGCCTTTCCGGATTAACTACGTCCACTGACAGTCGTGGGAAAGCCTGTTTATAGAAATGGCAGCATGGGACCACAAACAAGGCAAAAAGTAAAAAGGTTTTAACCTTTCGGTGTAGGCCAGCTTAGTGAGGACGGTCCACCTCTGTCTTTGGGGAAGCTTGTTTGGAGGGATGATGGCGGTCCCGTATAGGTTAGATCCGTTATGGCCTGTTTTAATTAAAAGGTCCGTGGAAGGTATTTGTATTTCCTTTTTTGATTTTATAGAAATCAGAAACAAAATACACAAAAAACACCAAGAAAAATATAAAATCAACGACTTTCGGGCTACGCCCTTCTTCTTTTACTCTTTGTGTTAACTTTTTTTAACTTCTAATTCTTTTTTTTTATTTTAGTCAGAGGAGGGAATCAGAACCGGGGAGTCAAATGTTGGTTTGTTTTGGTCCTCCACGACCCTTCCATTTCAGACAGGCCATTAGAAACTTCTCTTTGACCTTTGACGAATACGATGGCGCGGAGAGGCTGGCCACTGATCTTCGTAATAATGTCCTTGTGAAAAATATTTTCATTATTACCAAAGGCAAGACGGCAAGAATGATCTATCAGTGCCAAAGTAGACCTATATCAAACATTGGTTTTTCCAGTATTAATATATGGTTGTGAGATATGGGGATTTGAAAATATAGCTATATTAGAAAAGTTACAAATGAAGTTCCTTAAAATGTTGTTTCACTGAAATCGTTGTAGGATGAATAATATGAAATTGGGAGAAACTGGTTTATTTCCCCTATCTGTTCGTGTCAAATGTAGGATGATTCGATTTTGGACAGGTATTATTCAATCAACTTCTACTTCTACATTTTCATGTCGAATGTATAGAAACATACATCAATTGTATTCAGATTCTAATTTTTCATCGCAATGGTTAAATTATATTAAGACTATTCTGGTTGAGACTGGTTATGACTGCGTGTGGAAGACGCAACATTTTCAGAGTTCAAATTCGTTATGCAAAAATGTAGCCATCTCTTTAAAAATAACATTATACTGACATAGACACAGTCTCTTGACGAAAGCATCAAATGTTTTTTTTTCTACAAAAGTATTAAATTACAGTTTGGTCGTGAAAAGTATATCTCTCAGTTACCTGATAATTATATTCATACTTTGATAAAATTTTGTTGTTCAGATCATAAATTACAAACAGAATTTGGAAGGCGGGAAGGTATAATAAGGAAAGAACAATTTAGAAGGGACTATAATATGGGTTTAATTGGGGATGAATTTCACTTTTTTTTTGAGTGTCCAAAACACAAGCATCTTCGACAAATGTTTATTTCGAAGAAATATTTATCTGGCAAGTCAATGTTTAACTTGTGTCATTTGTTTCGGGAAAGAAAAAATGTGTTCTAAAATTGAGTAAATTTATAAATTTGGGAAAGGGAGTACACTAGTAATATTAACAATATTAGCACAATGCTATTGTTATGAATGTTAAAGTTGGAATGTTAGTAATGTTGCTTTTATTCTTTTTACAACCGCATTATGAATGTGATGTTTATGTTTCTGTGTCCTCCACACCCCAACAGGGGCGGGTAATGGGATTAAATCTTGAATCTTGAAGTGTAAACAAAATCTGTTCAGTGATTCTTGAGATAGGATGTGCAACGGAACGACGGACCAACAGATAAGCAACATTTGACTCGCCGGTTCTAATTTCCTCCTCCGAATAAAATCAAAGTCTGGAAATACCGAAACAGAATGTGACATTTACATTAAAGATTAAACTGCGTCCTGTAAAAATCTGAACGCAATTTATAGGATTGCACTTATTTTTTAAAACAGTCTAAACCTGTTATCAAACTAAATTCACATAAACGGCTGAACAATATAAATTATGTAGAAGTACCGTTTAGCTTGTTGTTGTTGTTGTATCAAATTTTATTCATCAGATTAACATAAGTTATACTGATACCGTTTAGCACACTAACATACTCCATCATATCAACAGTAACATAGGATGTACTATGCAAGCACCGCTAAACCAACCGCAATAGGTCACGCCAAACCGCACACGGTGTAGCTGAGAATCGCCTCTATACCACTCCATAGTAAGAGATACTCTGCGATTCTGTGCTTTAAGTCGTCAGCCACACGGCTGTACTCCACATCCCTATGTTATATTATGGCTCTCTGGCGCCAGTATATCAAGCGTGTGTCTCTAGGCTATTCTTGTCATAGTAACTCATACTGCATCCAAATATAGTCTTAGTTGATTAACACTCCATCTGAGTACGGTCACACAATTATAGTCGTAGTAACTGATACTGCTAAATCTAAATATCCTATCCTATCTTATCCTATCCTATCCCGTAACTCGAAGATCGTTGGGGGCACCACAGATGATCGTTTAATCAGCGTAATCCTTCTTGCTCTACCCTCAGTGTCAAGCCAGTTCATTCTCGAATGTTGTCCTCCCATCTCTTTTTCGGTCTCCCTCTTCTTCTGCCTCTTTGCTTTTCAGGACGGTCTTTGCAAGGCCTGATGATCTGGTGACGTGGCCATACAATCGGAGTTTCCGTTTCTTCACCACTGTGAGCATGCCATCGTGTTTTCCAATGGCTTGTATGATGGTCTTTCGGACTTAGTCACGAAGAAATCTAAATACAGCCATAGTAATCCATAGTGCATCTTTTAACAGTTATATGTATTGGATGTGTAGTGTATTTCAATACAAAATACAGAGTTATGTAGGGATGGGAATCCAGTGTGTGCTTGTGTATGCCAGTGTATTTGTTTTCGTACATATTTTCGGGCCCACACTGTACAATATAATTGGAGTCCTTGAGCGAGCCTTTGAGTCTGTCTGTCTCTCTGTCTGTCTGTCTCTATCTCTTTCTCTCATTCTCACACTCTACCTGTCTCTACCTGTGAATAGTTTTTTGCTATTCTATTTCTGTCTTTTTTGTCTTTATGTACATAGTTGTAAATAGTCTATTTCTGTCTTTTTTGTCATTTGTGTACATAGTTGTAACTAGTTTGTACCTTTACTGTTCCGTCTTTTGGTGTATCGTAGCAAAAGTGATGTTTGATCGAGTGCATGTATTTTTTATGTAATGACTATGTAAAGCGTGGTGAGTCTGGTCATAGGCTGGAGTACCCGCTATATAAAAATCCGTTATTATTATTATTATTATTATTATTATTATTATTATTATTATTATTATTATTATTATTATTCTCTCCTTAGTTAGTGACCCATGAACATCATCTTACATCATGGCACGTTCACAGAATTAACTTAAAAACCAATATATATGGAGCACCGAAGGAAGGTCAGAAACTTACGATCACTTGTCTTTAAAGGTACACCCTGGAAATTAGCATTGGACACCTGCCAGTGTTCGCCTCGGGCAGATTGAGTTCGATCCTGTATCGGCCAAGTAATTGAGCAGCTCTTGAGCTGGAAAAGCGCTTTATAAGAACGAATAAATAAAATAAATCTGTTTGTCTTTCTCTCAGCCTCCCCCCCCCCCCCCCCCCCCCAATATCTTTAAAGAGCGGTTCTCCAGCTCAAGAGCTGTTCAAGATGCTGGCCGATACAGGGTTAAACTCCAACCGCACGAAGCACCTACTTTCCTACTGGCCCCCAGACGACTGAAAACAATCCTGGGTGAAAGGAGATGGAGAGAGGACCGACCTAGTGCTTGCTGGGTGTATCTGCGTAGATGCCTATGAGTCAGCATGGAACGCGCGCGTGCGCAGATTAGACCTCGGTTTACACTCTTATGCGAAAGGGGTACACGAGGGGTGGCCTCGTGGCGCAGTGGATAAGTCGCCGGTTTCCTATGCCGAAGGTCGCGGGTTCGATTCCCGCGAGGAGCGAACGTATGTGACTTAGGTACGAGACTATTGAGGTCACCGAGGGTTTTCTCCGGACACTCCGGTTTCCTCCCTCCCTTCAATAATGGTACAGGACTCAGTCAATATAAAAAAATTTCAAAATTCGATTTCCTCCGTCTTTTAATAGCGATCTTCCTGCCTTTACACCACCTGTTTGAGTGATGGATGTGTATTTGGTGTGTGTGAGGGTGGATGAGACAGGTGAGCGTGTATGTTGGTATAGATCACCGCGCTTTGATATGATTTGGGGAAAGGCGCGTATATAGCATCATTATTATTATTATTACTTTCGAAACGATGTAAGAAAAGACCTAAAGAATACAACATTGACTAACTAGCGTATAACAGGTCTAGAGCAACTTAAAGACCACACAAAGGAATCACTTACCTGAAGGAATACAGGAAAAGTAGTAAACAGTACTTGAGACAACAATGTCAGAAAGACCTTAAGAACACAAGGGGGCTAATTTAAGTCCCTTTTCTCGCGAAAGCGTGTGAGAACTAAAGGGCCTTGTTTGCAATGGGATTACAGATTTCTTGTGTTGTATGGATTCTGTTATTTTTCTGAACTATAGACTCCGTCCTTTGACATTGTTCAGCTAAAAATGATTAAAGTCAATGTAGGTGCTTTTAACACAAACAGTGTCAGAAAGAACGGTTTGGTATTTTGAATAAGACTAACCACTTTTATTGTGAACGTTTGAATCAAAGACACTGTTTGTTTGAAAGTTTAAATCAACTGCAAACTGTCGATGTTTTCACAGCTAGAGGTTCTAAAAGTTCTGTTGTCACAGCTCTATATCCCGCGGTACTGTGTTTCAAATGCAATGTTATCTACGCTATAAGTGTAATATGCTCACATGTCTACAAAACTCTCGTCTATATGTAGGCACTATAAGCAATGTTTTGTCAATGTAAACGTTTGGGCGAAAAAATGACGCTTGTCTTATGTCTTAGCAGTACAGCCGACGTCCCTCATCTCCCATAAGAAATTCGCTTGTGGTCATCATCTTCCCCTATCGTAAGCGAAGAAGACGTGTCTTTAACAATCTCAAGACGAGATTAGGGTATTTCACAGTAGTCCGCTGACACGGGTGGGGGGAAAACGATGAACGCGTGGATGCTACGTACGCTACGAATAAGAATACCCACACTGCGTTGCAGAGACTTACGTCGCCTCTCCGCCATCTCTGCCCCTGGTCGTATAGCCTACCTATTACGCCGGATGACGAGGGCCCGTAGTTGGACTGACAGTCTGTCCTTCTTTTTTCAGTTCGGGACGGGAAAAGCGATTAGGTGATAAGCTTACTTCAATAAAACCTGACCCCTTGGGGTCATGAGCAATCTTGCCACTGTAGATTGTTCTAACCTATAAAGGGAACAGTGAAAGCCCCAGTTGAAAACCTGTCTTGCCTTTGTAGGCATGACAGATTCACTGCGGCAACAGTACCCCCGTTGGAGTGCCGGGGGTTTCAGTATAAATAGTATCCCCACTTTATGGAAATTTAGTGCTTTAAATTCCCACTATTGCTATCTTTCTCATATACTCTTTCCCATTCCTGCTCTGTCCTATCACTCTGCTATACTATCTTCTTCTTCGCTAGATCAATGACCTACCTTTTTTCTTGAAAACTTTTCCTGGACAAGACTCCTTGTTTGTGTATGAGGTCTGTTGGATCAGCTTGGGAGTGTTGGACGCTTTCTGCTGGGTGGTCACTAGGGCTTCCTATGATGTTAGTATTTAGCAATATAGGCATTTTATATGTATATGTTTCGTTGATGATTTGTAATGATGGTTGTATTCTATTTTGTTTTTGTAACCGGGGGTTCGCGTAGTTGAGGTAAACCCTCAGCCGTCCCCCGCGTGGGATGTCTTTATTGTAAAGTGACTGGCCGGTGGAGGGCGTTCAATTTTCTCACTAGGGTTGTTTCGGCAGATCTTTTATGCGGATCGGGGGTTGTCCGGTCCTGATTTGGCTCGGAGGAGTCCGCTGGACCTAAAGCAACAATAAATCAATCAATCAATAAAACCTGCAAACTGTTCACGACCAGGGGAAAAGATGGTAGAGAGGCGACATAGGCCTCGGCCGTCTCTGCTGCGCAGTGTGAAGAATACTAAGGCCAGGGAGTCTGAAGTCCTCTACTTTTCTCTTCTTCTTTTTTTTTTCCAAATGGAGACAAGGTTGGAAGATTATGGTTATACAGGAGTACAGTTGTTTCATACAGGTTTGTCATCATTTCCTAAAGGACATATCGGCTCGGGATACGACTGGTCCCTGGATTGAAACAACAGCTTTGGCGGCTGTGAGCGTTCGCATCGAACAATAAGGGGGTATCAGCTTATCTGGCAGGATGTTGCCGTTACCGGGTAGCAGCCCTTCTATCTAAAGTCGCGAGACAAGATCATTTCATAATGGAAGAAACAAAGAAAAAGACGGAATTAGGTTATTCTGGTGTCCTCCCTCCCTTCAATAATTGGATGCCGTCTACCTAAGAATTCAAAAATGAAAAATTCTATTTTCGTTCTGTCTTCTAACAGTGATATGCCTTTACACTACTTGTTTGAGTGATACATGCATGTGTTTTGCTGTGTATATAGGAGTGTATGTGACATGTGAGCGTTTATGTTGGTTATAGATCGCCGCTCTTTGAGTCTGATTTAGGAATATCATATATCGTATATTATTATTATTATTATTATTATTATTATTATTATTATTATTATTATTATTATTATTATTATTATTATTATTATTATTATTATTATTATTATTGTTGTTGTTATTATTATTATTATTATTATTATTATTATTATTATTATTATTATTATTATTACCACTACTATTATTATTATTAGTATTATTATTACCACTATTATTATTATTATTATTATTATTATTATTATTATTATTATTATTATTATTATTATTATTATTATTATTATTATATCCCCCCTCCTCCAGCCATTTTATTTCTGGACATCACTTCAAGAATCAGCGGACTATCTTCACACACGTCTTGAATTTCTATTGCAAGTATGAGAATATTGCGAATACCTTCATGTACAAACATTTCACCGGGAAAAACTGACTACTTATTTGTTCATACTACCAACTAAGTCAACAAATATAAACAGGGGATTTTCGAACAGCTAAGATTCACACTTTTCTGCTATCCTATGCACCAACGGGAATCCCCTCTATGAAAAATACTTCCGGTTTTTTTTCTCCGCGTGTTTTAGTGAGTTATTTCCAAATATTCAAGAATAATAACATGGCCACCTGTATCGTACCCTCACATATTTTAATTTTTTTTGCTGCAGTTTATTATCCCTTTCTATCGCCAGTGGCGCGCCTAAACCCTACCTACCTAACATTATTTGTGAATTTTTGAAAAATATTCGGAAAAACATAACGCCCAGATGCTGGCTGGAACCCACACCTGTCAGGCGCCATTGGTTTCTGGCTTGTGGACAAGGCAAGTTAGTTCCGCCTTAGCCCACTTGGCCACAACGCTAGCCTAACATAGTCAGTTACTTCGTGTTTTGTGAAGGTTGCGACGGCGAAGCTATGGAAAACTACATGAGTTTTCAGGTCCTGTTTCACTTTCTGTCGATGATCGACGCACCTCCGAAGTCGCCACAAATACAGGCCTCTACGATTGTTTTTTGCATTCTTTCACTGAGCATGTACTTCCTCCACCGTTTTTATACTTATCCCACTCGTTTTTTGGCTCTAACAATCGTCGTTTTCGGCAATTTGCCATATTTAAAAGTCACGCATCAAGCTTTGATAAAAGCAAAACAAGCCAAACCGGAACTTGGTTTCATATAACCTTGTTTTAATTTATAATGGCGATACCCACGAGTTTTTATGAGAGGTGCCGGAAAGTTGTGAATAGCAGCAGCCTAGAACTATCAGTTGTAATAAGTATTGATGGGAACAGACAGCATACAATCACTTACAACCTGTACTGTTTAATTGACTTTTCATTTGTTTACCTACACGCTGATACTCAAGACATTTGCACCTAGACTCATGTATGACAGGTGATTTTCAAAAGAAGATTTGACCCCAATCTAGACCTATTGACTGCAATCTAGACCCATAAGTAATGCTATTAGTTTGAGAATAGCTCAAATATAATCACTTAACAATGGTTCTACTTCGCCGAAAGGCCTCTTGTTGATGTAACCCGGACATTTAAATGTAGGATTCTACCTTTTACAGCCGATACAGTGCTATTCACAAATGTTCTAAGTAATTTTCCATGAGGGGTAACGTATCCACAATAGAGCTTCCATAATAATAATAATAATAATAATGATGATGATGATGATGATGATGATGATGATGATGATAATAATAATAATAATAATAATGATAATGATGATGATGATGATGATGATGATGATGATGATAATGATAATGATAATAATAATAATAATAATAATAATAATAATAATAATAATAATAATAATAATAATAATAATAATAATAATAATAATAATAATAAAGATAATTTTATAAAGCTGTTTCCTATTTACAAAATCGGTTCAAAGTGCAATTCTCACGTATTCACACACCAAAAACGAAAATCATAACGAAAACACAAAAACAAACAAACACACACACACACACACACACACATACACACACACAAAAGCTCTCTCTCTCTCTCTCTCTCTCTCTCTCTCTCTCTCTCTCTCTCTCTCTCTCTCTCTCTCTCTCTATATATATATATATATATATATATATATATATATATATATATATATATATATATATATATATATATATATATATATATATATATATATATATATCTCGCACTTACAAGCTCAGAGAGCTTCTCAAGGCGCTGGCCCGTAATATCCAGCAATCACAAAATAGTTTGCTGAAGTCAGGATTTGAACCCACATCGCCCAAGACGCACAAGTCGTGCGCTCAGACCACTGAGACATACATACATACATACATACATACATACATACATACATACATACATACATACATACATACATACATACATACATACATACATATACGCTGGCATATGTGGGTTGGTAGAGACCATGCGAACAGACCATTGTTGTGGAAAATGGTTAATGAGCAAAGGAAGATCATAAAAGATTAGTTTTCAGGTTCTGTTTGAAGGAGGAGATTGAGGCTTTGCTACAGAGAGAAAGTGGGAGTTGATTCCAAGCAAACAGTCCAAAGACAGAGAAAGAGCGGGATCCGGCAGAAACAAGTTTGGTTCGAGGAACTCGAAGAGTGAGAGGATCAAAAGCTGAGCGGAGGTTGCGTGAGGGTGTGTACAGATGGATGCTGTCTGAACGGTATAGGAAGCATCAGGCTTCAATCATTAATTCAGTCCTGCGCGCCAGTTATTAACTAATTATGATCACAAATTGTACGCCATCTCGTTCAGAATCATTTTACGTAGTTAAAAGTACTGTTGTTTAAATTTAGTTGGACTTAAGAAGTGTTTTCTTTAACGGGTTTTTGTCAAAGTATACTATCACTTAATTGCAAAAAGACTAGAAATACATTGCTTGAAGTATATTCTACATCTTTTACCTTTACGTCCGATAATAACAATGTAAACAAATCTTCGCTGTAACTACTAAGAAACGTACCAGTGGTTCGGACAAAGCGATCGACCCCTGGTACAACATAGATCTATTTTGTGTGTGTGTGAGTGAGTGTGTGTGTGTGTGCCTCTAAGGACTAGTGAGCCCTCAATCATAGTTCAATGTAGTATGGCCTCTGATCTTATTTGTTTACAATTTGACACCCTCATAAGCCGGAAATGTATTAAATGTCTATCACAAGTGAGTCTCAACAGCTGATTCTGGTATAACAGAGACCTATAATTTCACTTGTTAGAATGGGAACAGAGGGGATACAATCAGACACAGTGTAAATTGACCTCTTATTGTGGCATTAGCATTAGCACTTAACAACAGTGTACAATTTAAATGACCTTTCATTCCTTTGCACATACACTGACAATGAAGACAATTACACCTAAACCCTAAGCGTGACCGGTGATTTTCAAAAGGAATTGAAACTGAAAGGAAAAGTCCCTCACAACCTAGTATTGCAGGTGAATTTCAACAGCTGATTTGACATCTTATATCTTTTAAAAGTGTGATAATAAACTGCAAACAAATCTAAGCTGTATATGCTAAGGTCGTTATATTTGGATACGGAGCTATCTATGACCCAGTCGTTGGAACAAAGCGATCGACCTTTTGACTTGATTTCTAGTCAAATTGATAATGTGCATCACAGTGTCAATACGTAATTTTAACAGGTTGTATCTGGAGATGTTGGCAGTTTGTTTATTGTTGTTGTATTGTTGTTTGCATCTTGTTTGTCGTTGTTGTTGTTGTTTTTCTTTAAAAGGGGGGTGGTGGAGAGGGCTTAACATTTTCACGGGAAGATGTGTGCAAATTCGCGTTGCTTGCTGGACACAGGCCATAACTATGACTCACTGGGTATGACACATTACATTATGATCATCATAATAATCATTATCATCATAATCATCATCATTATCATCATCATCATAATCATCATCATCATCATCATCATCATCATCATCATCACCGTCGTCGTCGTCGAAACCTAAACCACCAAATCTATTTTGTTATTTACCCCTTTAGATGTTAGCAAGTTACCGCTAACTTAGATACAGACTCTTAATTTCATGTGTCGAGTACATTACAGACTTCTCGCCATTTTGATTTATAAGCTTATATGTTTTACAAAATGTTCATTCGAAAGGAAAACAATATGTGTACAATTTAGTGGTAAATATCTGATTATGAATCTGAGCAAAACTTTGTTGCACAATGAAAGTATTTAAGCATTTAAGCATCTCTTGGAATAAAAAAGAGAAGTGCCAATATTATTTTTTAAAATACAATAACAAGAACAATAATAATAATAATAATAATAATAATAATAATAATAATAATAATAATAATAATAATAATAATAATAATAATAATAATAATTAATTCGTATAAAGCCGCAAACGCAATTCCCTCTAACCAGTTTCAAAGCGCTCGTTCACACACAATCATGCCAAACTATTTACATTTTTTTAAAACAACTACAAATGGCGGATTACAGCAGGCAAGACAGCACAATATCACTTTGTCACACTCTACAAAAAGTACATCAATGTACATCTGGGGGAAAACAACAACAGGTTTAGATATGCAAACCTAATGTGTCCTTAATTTTGATTTGAAAGAAAAAAGAGTTGGAGCGTTTCTCAAGTCGGCCAGGGCAGCGAGTTCCAGACAGTAAGGGCTACAAACTGAAAGAGCTCCCTCGCATCCCTAGAGGTTCGTCGTGGGTAAAAGGTAAAGGTAAAGGTAGTCCCATAGCCTTGTGGCCGTAGGGGAGCGTGATGTTGGAGATCACACTTATCTTGGGCCAGCGTAATGAGGGTGATGCCCATCTCTCTCCCTCGCTGCTTTACCTTCCCCACCCTTAAGAGAGTAGGTACTCAGTCACAGTTGAGTCAACTGGGGGCGTTGTTATTTGTCGCTTCCCGTTTTGCGGTCACCCATCCAAGTGCTAACCACACTGGACGGTGCTTAACTTGCGACACAGTATCGAGTGCTACTCGTCGTGGGTAATGTCACGTGGGGTTTATGGGTTACTGGGCTCTGCACAATGGAATGCTGTAACCCTCACGCTTTATTCGATGGGAACTGCTAGTTAGTCACCCTGTGAATTACTTTAATAAATTTATTTGTTTAGCTCGGTCTGTGTTAAGGCTGGGATACAGAGATAGATAGAAAAATGGTAAAAGATCACTGTCACACTAGCTTTCACACGGCTATGAATCATATGTAGTCCAGCCACTTGATAACAGTTAAAAATCACACATTTATTTCTTCTACTCTATACAAGATCTTTGATGTGCTAATCTACCTTAAAATGTCATAAGTCAATGCAAATAATTCGATCGCTGATAGTCTATGCAGCTGTTATGTCTTCATCAGGCACTGGCTTCTAGATTTCATGAAGATTGGACTACTGTGGTCCGTTTTACTACATTTCTGAAGAGTGGACTACTGTGGTCCTTTTGCTATCAGTTTGGGTACACTTCTTCCGTGTCACTTAACTGCAGTATGGTGTGTTTGAAGTCCTTCGTTGAGGTAGCTTCTGGTTCACGATGTGTCGTCGTGTCCCTTGCCACGCTGTGGGGTCTTGCAAGGGGTTTTCCAGGGGTGCTCCCTGAGCCTTGTGCTGTAGGGGCTAAACAGCCAACTTGGTTTTCCTGTGGAGTTGGGCGCACGGGATAGCTCGCCTGCTCGTCTGTAATATAAGAGACGAAATTCTGCACAACCCTGAATAATCGGTTTGTGCAGAGCGTCTCACTGAAAGCCAAAGTAGCCCTCAGTGATAGCTCCACATCTTTATACATAAGCGACGAACATTCTGCTACGTCCGTGGTCCACTGGAATCTCAACTCTAAGTTTCTATACATACATAAATATAAATCGTGGCCAACCATACACATACAGAATTAATAATAATATAAACATTCACTGGTACAGCCACTGGTCTGCAAACATACATATAGGTTCAACAACAGTGGTTCCGTCAGGTATACAACATGGCGGCGCAACCGGTCGTGTTTCGCCACGTGGTCACGCAAATTCGGATTAACAATTTACATCTATGCATAGCAAATTCTACAAACATAATTTCAACAATAATATAAATATATCACGATGAAACAGAAGTATGTTCATTTACCTGTTTGACAAAGTCAGGCCTCGTGGCTACTTGATAGAATTCTAAGATTCTAAAGTCCTGTTTCCTGGTCTATGAGTGAAGTTAGTTCTCTGCTCCGGTCTAGCTGTGTAGACTTCGGTGTCTTTAGTAGCACTGACTTAAGCTATGCTAAGTTTTGACCCAGTCAGAACCGGCTCTAACCTCTCTGCCTGCATCCCATTGGTTAAAACTTTCAGATTCAAGGCACACAGTGCTGACGTCACTAACTGCCTGCGTCAAGCTCGCAGTGTGTGTACCTCCTATACTGTAATCGGCTGCTGTGTAATACCCTAACTTTCTAAGGTTACAATGACTAAACAAGGCTAAATAGTAAACAGGCAGGGTAAAACTAGTAATCTCGTCACAGGTAATGAGAAACAAATGGATTTAAAAAAAATAAAAGGTTAATGTGGACAAAAACAAGACAAATCAACACAGTGCCCATTTCCCAACTCATCTCCTGAGTTTGCCTTTTAATTTCTGATGAAGCGTTTAGCGAAAAAGGTTTACCCTCTGCCTTGTCGCCAATGATGTGTGTAGACGTTAAAGTTCAATGATCTTGATTCCATTCTAAGCGCTTACTGAAATGCGTGCCTTGAGGACAAGACTGTTTAGTCCAACTGCCACATATCTTCTTTATTTCTTCCCCCCCCCCCTCTCTCTTCTCCTCCTCTCTCCCTCTCTCTCTCTCTCTCTCTCTCTCTCTCTCTCTCTCTCTCTCTTTCTCTCGTCTTCTGCTCCAATAGTATACTGTACAGTTAACAGGGTTACTGTTCCTGCTCGCCTTGTTAGGTCGGACTTGGTCCTACGAGTTAGAATTAAGGTCAAGTATTGCAAGCAACAGATACGGAAGGCCATTTATGTCCAGCTTGACCCAGAGAAAGTATGACCAGTGTCCATCCACTCCAGGTACCGTTAGAAACCGCGATGTTGACAGTATCAATCGTTGTTTCTGCAGCTATCGCCAACCCTCTCACAATGTCAAGAAACCTTACGACATTTACGCGACCTAACGTCATGTCACACGGCCATGTTTGTGACCATAAAACCTCGCTAATTCGATTGGAGGTCTAAAGTGGTTATCTCGACTGTACGTGAAAGAATCTGCCTAAAACGTTGCACAGCTATCGTCAGTCCTTACACAAGTCATAATGTCAACATATTTACACGTTCTAAATTTATGTCACGCGATCGCGCGACCATAGGTGTGACCATAAAACTTAGCTAATTCGATTTAAGGTCTAATTCTGCAACCCTGCTCGCACTTGAAAGACTGCTTAGAAAGTTGCATAGTATCGTCAGTCCTTAGACAATGCCAAGAAATGTTACATTTGCACAGCCTAAGGTAATCTCACTGGTTTCGACATCTAATTTGATTTGGAGCCGTGTTGCCATGTCAGCGCATAAAAAGAATTTGCTTAAAAGCAACATTAGAACTTGCAACCTTATTAACTACCACTTCGCTCATTCCTAACTGTACGTAAAAATATCCTGCTTAAAACTGCATCCAGCCAAAACCTTACACAAATACCTGTCAAAACGGTTAACACAACCTCGCTAATCAAGGTTGGGTCGTGTTGCCCTGTCAGTACTTGAAAGAATGTGGCAAAACATCAGCACCTCAACTGCCCAAATAAAACGCTTAAAGCGACATAATTTGCTTTTGAACTTCTGAACACACCAACCCATCTTTCAAGTCTCCAAATCACTCAAGAAGAAGTTTTTTTTTTTAGGAAAGTACAAATATTGCTACAGTTTCAAAGAGCTGCTCAACGCGCTAGCTGAAATCAAGAAGAAATTCAAAGACAGCAACTTGCTACTGCGCCTGTGATGGACTACTGATAATCTAGGCTCCGCTGTACAATCTTAGTTGTTGCACAACCCTAGTACCTGTCTCCAGTCACAACAAACTTTTAAAGGGACTGGTCCACGTGATAAAAGTGAACTTGATCCAAGAGTTTAGTCTCCATAATACATAGTATCTGTTACGTTTCAACTGTGTTATAGTGTATGACTATGTCTTTGATCAGTTATGTAGTTTTGCAGTATGGTACAGAGATGACAGAATCGTCTATGAGACACACACACTAACACTACCACCAAATATTTGTTTCTAGGCTTTGAAGTTTTACCCTGAGAAAGCCTTTTAGTTATATTTGTAAATAAACGAACATTTGGAAATGTGTATACGATTTGTTTGGTTTTAAGTTCCTTGTACTAGATCTTTAGTACCGGTATACAAGAAGAAGAAGAAGAAAAGGGAGACCTATTACATGTAGATCTTTAGAAGAAGTAGACCTACATGCACTAAATCTAGGAAAGTCAAGCTCCGTATAAAGACCATTACAGAAAGTCGACTCCTGAAAACCAAGGTCGAACCAAGGTCTTATGCACCCCCGGCGAATGTTTAACCACTGAACCCCTGTGTGACCGGAATCAGTCAATAAATGCAAACCAATAAATCAGTCTTTCAATGACTAAATCAGTCAGTCATCAGACGCAGAATTCAGGATATTGACAATTTTTCAGAGCAGTTCGATCAGCCCCCTACCATACTTTAAATAAGATCACGCGGCTCAACACTAACTTGCGACTTAGCAACAAAGAGAGAAAGATGACAGTCAACAGAGTAACTTGTCAACGAGTAAGATGCTCTCCCCTTTACTCTTAGCGCAACTGTTAACAATTCGTCAGAGAATTTCTGCCAGTACTGTTGAGTTGCTTAGTGAATTTTCCCTAGTGTTAAACAACGGTACAAGCAGGCAATCAGTACAACGTAGGCAAGAAATTTTTAATTTTCGTTGACATCAAGCGCACGTCTACATGTTCAGTGAATTCTAACAACAGTTTAGTACAAGTGCCCTACTACTACTTGTTAGTTGATATGGCGAAGATAGGAAAGTTTCAGTCAGTCTGGGATGGCTGAGAATGGAACCTAGCACTTGATGGGTGCCTTGGTATAGCCGGCACTCAACCGTCTAGGACATAAGCGTCAGGATCTTTAAAGTGCGCAGACTAGAACTCGGTTTGTGTACTCTTGTCCGGAAGAGTCGACGATCTGATAAGGTTCATACCTTAGTTCATTATTTCGTCCCTGCGAAACCGAACCCATGTCCGTTCGTTCGGTACTAGTAACTTCGGAATGGAAGACCAGCGTACTACCGCTTGCGGTAACAGGCCACCCTTTGTGGGGTATGTGATGGGGGTAGGGGGTCTTTGGTCTAAACATCTAATTATTATCTTTCCCCCCCCCCCCATCCTCTCCTCCCACCAACCTACCCCTCCTTCATCCAAAGCAATCTAATAAGAAAAAACACCCTGTTGAAAAATACCTGCAAGAGGACTTGAGGCCATTCCATAACTGCGAAATGACAAGCTCGAAGGACTGATCAAAGCGCCTAATTATTGCTTATCTGTGACCCTTATAACGAAATCTACATCAGTCGGTCGCTCTGCCTTGGCTTTCAACGCAGGACTGTTTAAAGATGGCCGCCGTGTCTTCGACGTATCAATCGCTACGCGGAACTTTTCAAAAGATTGTTTGAGAATTTGTTGGAATGGCGCGGTAGCACAGTAGCTCAAACACGCTGCCGTTTCTAGTAGTTAACCAGAAACCAACCTGGTCAAGTACTTGAATGGGACTGCCAGAAGTACTGAGAAACGAAACATTTTCCAACGCTGTAGGAGGATTCAAAAATTGAATTAAAAGTGTCTGCTGACGATATGGAAAAAGGAAGAGAAAAAGTGCTTGTGTAAAACTCAGGGACTAGGTAGTCTCGCCCAAAATGAAATGGGACTGGAGTCAATGTCCTAGTTAGCGCTGCACTGACGCTGCCGTGCTTTCCATCAGAGTTACCCAAACTTCAACAGCATGAGTGACATATAGACTACTAAATAAAAATAAAAACATTACAAATAATTAAATAAGCATTGAAATTTTTTTTTAAATCAACTCTACTCGCCTTGAGGTTGCCGTGCACAGAGCGGCACTGACGTCATCCCCATGATTGACAAATACGACCCAATTTTAAAATATATTAAAAACAATGAAAAGTACCTTACAAGTATTGAAAAACTAAAACATGAAGTCAAATGGCAGACGAAAATAAAACTTGCTATTCAAGTCAAAAGAGCTGGCTCTTGCTGCTGTGAAAGCAGTTTCGCTATATGAACAGTTTCGGTTTGCCACTTCAAGCTCCGGAGAGCTGAAGAGTGGGGAGATAACAAGGGTACACAATCATAGTTGGTAGCAATAAATCAAAGAGTCAGGGCGGCCGCAGCCGGCATGAAAAGTCTAACGGGATTCTGTGGGTACCGCTACCATTATGGAGGTACTAAAAGCCGATCATAGGTCATCAGTTGCCTTGTAATGGCCTCGTGTTGTACAGGGAGCAAATGGTAAGAGTGGCTGAGCGGAAGAGTAGCTGACATCTCGGGCGGCTTGGGTTAGAATGTTAGATATA